>PPKG02000024.1:0-207517 GCA_003706045.2 Peterozyma toletana | reverse complement strand
CGCGTTTTAAATTATCCTCCAACCGCTGATGATAGTTATAGTTTAGACTCTTTAACGTGTCTGATGTATTTGACTCTGATAGCGCTTTGAAAAAAAGCCGTAAATTATCAAACACTTCTACTTTAACGACTTCGTCACTTCTAATACTCTTTAATGGAACAATCATGCGGTAATGCTGATGTATTTGATTCAGTGGCCTTCCCAGGTATGTTGAAGCTATAGGAAATTCTGATCCATTCTCGGGACTCTCAATCTGCCTTTTTACAATGGCTATCTGTGGTAATGGTGAATTAATCACAAAAGAGAACCTCGTAAGAATTGGAAAGTTTCTGGTGATCCTATGCCTGTCATTGTTCACAAGTGAGATATGATCATTTCTTGAGGTGTACCCCATCAAAGCTTCATAATAATAACCCAAAGAATTCAAATAAATGTTGATATCAACATCAGTATCAAAATATTTGCCTCTGTCATTGCTTCCGCTTTTGCTTTTGCCGTTAAAAAAACGACAATCACGACCCACTGGTACTAGCAATGACTTTTCATACCAGTACCTGATTTTCTCTTCCAAACTCATGTTCAATGCTTCTCGGGCAACATCTATGATCCTCTTGTCTCTTTCAACTTTTGTCAACCCAACGGCTCTTTTCAAATCTTCTATTGCTTTGGGCGCCGATATACTCATTGTTGCACGCTTTTCTACTTTACCGGATGGTGGTCATAGAAGGAATTATAAACAGATTTATACCTTTTTGCTAGAAAAAATGACAAACAATTCAACAGATCACAAAAATGAACCATCAGCAAAGATGATTATCTAAACAGCAGAACACTCAAACGTAGCTTCTTAGTATATGTCTGGTCAGAAGCAGAATCTGTTGATAAAGCATTTGTTAATTTATCTTCGCATCCATCGATTTGTCCGATTGCCAGAATAATTGTTCTCCAATCTTCATTTTTAGGCTTTCTGATCGAGCTTGATAGCTTTCCAATTTTTGTGTTTGTGTTCAACAATATTTCTCTGAGAAATATGGTTTCTGAGTACACGAAAACTTAGAATATCATTCAATATACACCTCAGTTCAAAGTTCGTAGCTAACTCTACCCTTGCATGGAGTCAGAAACCAACCATCAACTCTGTGATTGAAAATAAGAGCAAGGTTGATAGTATATAGCGTAATATAGAGGCTTATGTATCACTTCTTATTGATACTTACCGTGAAGATCAGATCATCAGCATTAGGTTGTCGTCTTCGAATGCTAAGATGTCAGTGTTCTATCGGTGACTTATTCAGCTTACTGATAAATTATACTAGCTGTCAGCCTCAAAAACTCCAGCCTTTCTTTCAAGCTCACCAATGTATAATCAGTTGATATCAGCTTTTCAATGCATAGTTTCGTGATCCCCCAAGAAATAAATACTGGAGAATTTTATGATACTTTATTGTTGGATATCACAAGAGCAAGTTCTACTCCACATATATTGAATTACATTATACCAAGCTCATTTCATCAAACGATTTGCATCTCTCACTGTGATCTCACCTTAAACGAGTTGAAAAGAAGATGTCTGGAGTTTTGTATTTTCGGATTTTGGAAGTATGCATGCGCGCAGAATTCGCTCTGTAAAATATATTTATGTACCACAACAACATAACAAAGTGTTGTTCCTCAGCATTCATGTACCTACTTATCAAGTAGCACTGATCAATTATGTCCAAAAGGTACAGCGAAGTGAATAAGGCATTTGAGAATTATCTAATTGACTATCCAGAAAACAAGGTCAATAATCTAATTGAGCTGTTCACACTAGTTTTGAAATTGCCGCTCATTCAGTTTGAATATCGTGGTGGTAATGACTAAAGCAATATACCAATGACCCAAAGTGTCTCTACCTCCATAACACCAATGAAGCACATCTTACAGATTATTTTAGTAGATGCATCATTGATTGGTGTATCAGAATTGAATTTATATATTAAAACTCATAAATATAGCTATTATGGGAGAATCAGAGTCTGCTTCGTCAAATGAATGCCGCATCCAGGCTATCTTGAGTGTCTGTGAATACCTAAAATTGTTAAAATAGTTCCCTTGGGTGTCAACCAACCATTCAGTACTCATCAGTTTAACTGGTCGGATTCTTACAAAGGTTCAGTTACAGTTCCAAGCTGAACTCATTATTTCAAGCACATGAACGAACACTGGCAATGCAATTAGTATTCTTTTTGATCCTGAGATACGACATTCTTGCTAATCCATTGCTTAATTTCAGCAGCACTTCTTCATCGATACTCCCTTCAGTCACCCTTTTTGAGTTTGAGGCTACCATGATAATATTACGTCTTCGGAGCTGAGAAGCTTCAATGATAGATGGAGAAAACATAAATTTTACGACGGACTTGTTACTTACACTATCCATACTTTCATTAGAAATTCATCAGATATTCATATAGTGATTGGAAGAGGATGGCCAAATTGAGTGAAAATGAACCAAATTGTTTTATATGGCTGTTATTATAAACCTGTCGGACAATGCTGATTTCGTGGTTAAATTCTTAGCTTCAACGTCACTTTATGTTTGACGTGCATTCTTCTATCTCTGGACAGAAGCAACTTATTGAATAGCATAATATTAAAGCTGGATGATTAGATAAATATGCAAGGAAGGTGAAGGACTACTCAAACTACAAAAAATGACAAAAAACTATTACAAAAGTAAGAATTAAGCTACAATACTTATTGAATGATCTGGTGAATCGACGCTTTGTTGAGTTGACCAACTTGAGGAAATTTGAGCAAAGTACCTACGGCGAGCCGGGGGAAGCAGCAGCAACTTTCTCAGCAGGTTTATTTTCGAATACTGGAGGAGCATCCTTGGTCAATGCAAAAAAAATCATGTGTCTCCTAGGAGAGGTGTGAGATGATCACATGAGTTTTTTTTCCTTTGTTGACGAAGGGGTTATTATTCAGTTTTGTGTTTGCATAGTATTCGGGCATAGCCTTTTGTTTGTTTGAATGGGATAAATCAACGCTTCGATTTTGATCTTCTTGAGACTTACCTTCATATCGACTTTTTTCACATTTGTAATACATGGCTATAAATGAGGCTCCTCGTCGTATATTTTGGAGATGAGCTAGTAGATAGATGATCGGCGGTACAAACCTTTTACAACAAAGCACATCTTACCGATCAATAAAAGCTTATATCTGTTCACTACAATTTCACCGTTTTTGAGAATCAATATCGAAGACAACGTCAGTCTTTGGATCCACATATATTGTAATTAACTTCTGTTCTTGAGCTACAGGAGACACAAGTTAGATATGATTCACTACGAAAATAAGCTTGAAATGAAAGAAAAAAACAGTTCTACAAACTATAGCTCATCATGTACAATTTCTTGCCAATGTTTGTCAAATGCGACATTTTCATCAAATTCATATCCTTCACTGGTTGTTTGTAAAACAAATCTTTTATAAGCTCTCATGGGAATATTTGAATCGTTAATAACTTCTAAAATGATATGATATGACTTACAACCTCCTCCCATAGGTCTGTTGAACATATCAAAACAAGCGTCTTTGAAAGAAGGAGCTTGAAATTGAACAATTGAACCATCCGCGTTAACATGGTTGATAGTTATCTCTGAGATCTCAGCAACGTTACCTATGGTTGATGAGAGCTCACGATAATGAAACCATTTAAATTTCAAGTTTCTACCATTTAAATCATATGATTTAGAAGCATCAAGTGTGATCAAAGTACCGGCTGGTTTTTGGAAATAGAAAGGCCTAACGCTCTCACTACCATTTGCAATAACAATTGGAGAATGAGAAGCGTGTTTGAAATCATCAACAGTCCATTGCATACGAGCAGCAAAGTCATATTGATAGGCATCTCTCCATCTCCAAATTGTCAGTTTGTTGCTAATGTGAGTTCTGCCATCTTTACCAATGACGTGATCAATGGCATCTCCATAATGATTAGACCTCAGGGATAAATCTGAAAGAATATATCTGCCTCCCCATCCACCAAAATTAGGGTGTTCTGGGTCATTCAAGCCATTAGGAAGCACAAACAATGTTGATGGAGTGTCTCCCTCCATAATGAACATTTGTTCTGGATAGACAGCACCATAAATACCAATTTCACGAATATTTGTCTGAAGCCATTCTTTTGATACCAAATTACTGTCCGGACCCCCAACATCAAATGCGCTATAGATTTCTCCGGAAATACCAACCCATGAAGCAACACCGTATTGGTTGAAACCATGAATAGAAGCAATGTATTTGATTGAAGGATAATGAGTTCTAATCCATGGACCGGCATCATCCTGATCTGAGATTGAGTACACAGTTATTTTCCTTGTGAATTTTTCTATTTCTTCGGCATCTCTTGTAAGGGTAACATGATTTAATGACTCTGCTATTACATTGGCACCACCCCACACTAAGACATAAAGAGTCTCATTACCTGGAGTCATATCAATAGCTGATATCAAATTTGAAGCACCTAAACTAATAGTTCCAAAGTCTAATGCTTTCAAACCATACACCTCATGTCCTACAGCAACAATTGATCTGAAATAGTCGGCATCTGGATAACTCGATGAGTGTTTCAATAAATTCGAATGAACTTTTTCATAAGCGTCAAGAATTGGATAGATATCCTCATCATGGATAGTATCGTTCAACCAAAATGATGTTGTCGCAACAATACCTTTGATGGAGATTTCATTAGAATATAACAATAGCCTCACTAAAGACTGAGCATCATCTGGCTCATTACTAATATCGCTCAAAATAAACAGATTCGGAATATAATCTTTCTTGGGGATCAATGCAAAGGAAAGATTTACCAACGAGGTTAATATGATGATAACATGTTTGGAGAGCATTTTGAAAAGCTTTGTGTTAATGTTTGATCAAGAAATACATTAGTAAAGAACAAGTACTAGCTTGAATCTCAATAACAATTTATGCAAATTGTTCAAAATAGTCATTTTCATATTTTCGCATTTCTTTGATGATCTCTTCTCTTTCTCCAGCTTTGTTTTTTTTTTTGGTTTACTTGAGGCTCTACTGCGTCTATATTACAGCCTCTGCGCCAGATCACTTTTTAAATAGAATGTGGAGGATCGGACAATCGACCAACTCCTCTAACTCCAACAACAAAAGAAGCGAAATATTCAAATTTCAACCTTCAGAAAATATCTCATCTAATTGTTTCATATTCAGTCCACCTGAAATTCATAACAGTAATAAAGCATGAATCGTCTGATTCGAAAAGTCACGATACGAAACAGATAAAATCAAACTTAAAGTTTATCTATAGAATAATATCAGCTTTCACATCACTGCTTTTAGTATTGACAACACAAATCCTTGAGTGTTTGAAACTGAATCAACCTTCGAGTTATCCACAAATAAATAGCTCATATGGAATTTTCGTTTATATGTTAGGGTTCTTAGTCTTATATCATTTAATATCTTATGGATTTTTTGAAAAAAGAGTTGAGGATAAAAATGTCACTTATTTCTCTTTTCCAATCATATTGTGGGAAACCCCAACTATAAGCCATTCCTATTTTATGATTGATATCCTGGGATGGTATTTCGTACTTGAAATTAGTAGTTTTATTTTGGATTGCTGTACCAGTGATTGGGGGTCAATCAGCCCCATTCTGGCCATTTGACGCAAAAAAAAAAATAGATGCCTGCTCTCACAAAGATGCCTTGTTGTCTTTGAGAGTTTACGGACGGAAGGTTTATCTCACGCTAAGATCAATGAACAAGTTGGTCATTCACCACAAGATGTTCGGTGGGAGATTGGTTGTTTCCTTGGTGTGTAGGAGAATAAAATGAAGAGACTAATTAAGAGCGAACAGTTTCTACGCTTGACGGCGGCCGCAATTCATTTGTGAATTGTTTTTGATGTAACGCCTGATGTTTTGAGTGACACACAGCAGGGCCAATCTAACCTCTTTTTTAAGGTTAGATTGTTGTTGCGGCTATGCGGCTAGGAGTCTAAATGATGGGGAACTTCTTTTGCATTTCTCCAGGGTAATCCTCCACTCAGATTTCCCCACAAATTATCTAATACTTACTCCGAAAATAAACAGAAGGGAGGACCATGGGATGGATTTCGACATGGCCTGCATCCTATCAATATAAATACAATCACCGATCAGCCCAAACGATGTTTTCCTTCTACTTTTCTTTCATTGTACCTTTTTGATTTTACAATGAGTGAGCTAGAAATTTCAAAAAAGAGTGAGATCCAGCATATCGAAGTTTCAAATGATGAAACTTCAAAAAAGGGTGAGATGCAGTATATGGAAGATTCAAACGACGAATCTTCAAAAATTTGCAAAGATGAATATGAAAATATCTATAGCGATACAAGACCCGTTTCAAGAAGAATTTGGGAAGTTCGTTTCGCTTACAAGTATTTGATCATTATTTATGTTTCGGCAATTGGTATTGGTATTGATTCATTATTGTTCAGTCTACTTTTGGGGATGAAGTCATTTAGAAAGGCATACGGTTATTTTGATGAAAGCTCGTCTTCTTGGGTCATTGAAGCAAAGTATCAGTCCGGTTGGAATGGTGGTTCTCTTGGCTTTCAAGTCATTGGTCTGTTATTCCTGGGTTGGTATAACGATAAATTTGGTCGTAGAACCTCATTGGCCATCTCGTGCATTGTTACAATAATCGGAAACACCATTGTGATCACTGCTCCTGTTGGGAAACCTGTTGCTTTAGTCATGGGTAAGTGTGTTATTGGTGCAGGCATTGGAATCTTGAACTCTACATGCCCAGTCTATCTATCAGAAATGATGGCACCAACCTTAAGAGGCTTTGGTGCTATTGGTATCAATTTTTCCATTCTGTTTGGCCAATTCTTGGGCTCATTGATTTATTTGGGATGCACCAAGAGATATCCAAACATTAATGATCACAACGGATTTAGAGTTGCGTTTGGTTGTCAGTACATTTTGGTTGGATTATACCTTTTGCTTTTTTGGTTTATTCCAGACTCCCCAAGTTATTTGGTTCGTCGTGGTAGATTGGATGAAGCCAAGGCTTCCCTCAAAAAGCTTTATCATTCGAAAAGTAACACAGCATATGATGTTGATACTCATTATGAAATATTGCTCAAAGAAGTTGAAGAAGAAAAAATTGGAAACGAGGATAACCAGGAAATATCCTATCTCGAATTGTTCAAGATCAACAATATCAGAAGATTGCTGCTTTGCGTGGTTTGTTTAACAGGTCAAGTATGGGTTGGAATATTATTTACACTATCTTATGTTTCATATTTTTTTGAATTGGCTGGTATTTCAAGTAGCACCGAGAAGACGGTTGGTCTATTCTCTGTCTGTGTTGGTGCTAATATCATTTCATACTTTTTTGTTGAAAAATTTGATAGAAGATTGTTGTACATTGGTGGTACTGCTGCTTGTTCAATCATGAATTTACTTGTCGCATGCATGTCATTTTCAAATAGTAAATCGGCTGGCATGGCAATGGTTTCATTCATCTTTATCTGGGCATTTGTCTATCAAACAACTCTTGGACCGTTAACATATGCATTGATCACAGAAATTCCACTGGGCAGGATGAGGGCAAAAACAGTTGCGATCACTTCGAATATCAATAATTTGATAAGTTTTGGTATTGGTTACCTTGTCCCTTACTTGTTCAATCCAGACGAGGTGAACATGGGTGCAAAGATCATGTTTGTGTGGGCAGGTTGCGGTCTAGTATTATTTATAGTTACATTCTTCTTTTTGCCAGAGACAATTGGCAAGAGTGCCCATCAAATTGATCAGTTGTTCGATAAAAAGGTTAATTCATGGAAGTTTAAGCAGGCTAAATTTGATGAAGCTGATAATTTGATTTTATCATCAGTTGGTAAGGAAGAAGTTCTGAATGCTTGAATTTTTTTCTAAATTTTTTTCATTTATTCATATATCTGTTCTTTCTTTCTCTTGCTCAATAGTTTTGAGTATTTTTGAATATTTCAACTTCTGAATTCAATATTTTTTCGTATTTTGGGATCATTCTCTTTGCAACACACATCCTCACAAACAAAAAGATGCAGAGACATTTAATTAAGCATTTGCAGCACTTTGCGGCAATAAGAAAAACAGTATCAAAATGCAAACTTCCTTTTCAAGTGCGGTACGTACAGAAAACATATCGATGATACATTCGAACATTTTGCAATACTGCCAGTATATACATACAAGTTTACACAAAAGGATGGTGAAAGAATATCCGTAGAATAAAACATTCTCAGAATATATGAATAGTTAGTATTTCTAATACCATTGGTTTACAGGATATTGCGGTAACATTTGTAACAGTGATAGTGTATTGTATTAGAAATATATGGCCTATAAGCTGCTGGGGTTGTGGCCTTTCTTTCCAAAAGTCTCTATGTGTTGCTTTGGTTGGTGTGATCGTTACATTGTGGAAATTTTGTTTCTCGACTTCTTTCCTATTTTCTTGTTCTTTGATGTAAACGATGAAGAACTTTGAAAGCATACACAAGCTAATTGAGATATTGATCATTTGTTGGTTTTTGTAATAACATAGAGCTGGTTGTAAAAACTCATAGGCGGTAGTCCATATACTCTTCAATGTAGGGGGATTAATATTCAGAAAATTAAGAAACTGAAAAACATAAAATATAATCGTTCAAAAGCAAGGGTCTTTTGGTGGAAATATGCTGTTTCACGTGGCCTAACCAGTTTAAGGGTCTGGAGAAAATCAGACAACGCGGAATACCTCAACACTAGCAGATTTTGGCTCTCAATCTTCTCAGTTGAGCTTACGATGATTTCATATATCAACCGGTATTATCTATCATCTAAGATATGGGTTGAATTAAATTTACTCGAAGATGGAATTATGGTCCTATTTACTCTCCAGCATTTGAATCAACTAAAGAAATTTTTTTATTCGACCACATTTGGATTCGACAAGCCATTCCATCTTGGAAATGTGTCAAGATTTATTCCAAAACAATCTAAAATGCGCCCCACTGTTTGGTCTATAACATCCTCAATTGACTTAGGCTTTGTGTAAAATGCCATAACCGGTGGGAAAATGATAACGTTTCTGTCACTCAAGGCCTTCATGTTTTCCAAATGAATGGAAGACAACGGGGTTTCCCTCGTCACCAAAAGAAGAGTTCTACGCTCTTTGATCGTCACATCTGCTGCTCTACTGATCAACTCATCCGTGTACCCAACTCTAATCGAAGCCAATGTTTTCATCGAACATGGGACAACAATCATGCCATCATGCTGGAAAGAGCCACTTGATATAGGAGCACTTACGTCGTTTGGGGAATAAACCTTATCAGCCAACTCTCTTATGTACTTCATGTCGTAGTCTGTTTCAAACTTCATTGTAGCCGTACCCCACTTTGATACAACGACGTGGGTTTCGATGTTTTCGAACTTGCTCAAAAGCTCCAAAATTCTTATACCCAAAACCACACCGGTAGCTCCTGTGATTGCAATGACCAATCTTATTGGTCGTACTGGCGGTTTGTATGTCAATTTTTCTGACTTAGTTGTTGATGAGCTGAACAAATTCATTTCTTTAATGGAATGGTTAGACTAGTGACTGACAAGACTGAAGCTTCTTTGTCTTCTTTTGAGTTTTTGAGATTTCACTTTGCAGTGTTATTCTTCAACCTCAGTTCCAATGACTATAATTTTTTGCCTATCGTTACACTAGCTCAAAATTCACTCACATTTATATGTTTTTGTTGAAAGCAAAGAAGTGTAACCGTAGCTTGCCTTATTCACTTGTCGGATCGCTGACGAGCTACGATTTCCCTCCCTCCCCCATCCATTCGCCGCCTCCATCACGGAAGTATCCATTAGCCTCCTCCACCACAATCCGTCGAGGATCCGGCCCGAACCTTATCCTTTTCAGTCTTTCATTTTTATTTCCCGGAACTATAAATGAACCAGTTTGTGTCAGTTGGTTGCACAAGATTCAGTAGTTATTATTACCATACAAGATGTCTTCACTTAACCCTGGGTTACGTTTCAGAGATTTCATTGAGGTGTTGAAGCAAAATAACGATTTGGTCGAGATCAATGAAGAGGTTGATCCAAATCTTGAAATAGGTGCAATCACTAGAAAGTGCTACGAAGAACAACTTGCTGCTCCATTATTCAACAGAGTAAAAGGCCATGATGCAAACCTCTTCAAAATATTAGGGTGCCCAGCAGGACTCACCAAGAACACTACGAATGACCACTCAAGGGTTGCTCTGCATTTGAGTTTACCAGCAGACACCTCCATGTCCAAGATCATCCGTTTTCTCGTCGACTCGAAGAAGAAAGATTTGATCAAACCCCGCGAAGTTCCCCCAAGCGAGGCTCCATGCAAGGAGAACTCAATCTCTGGGGACGAGATTGATCTTGATGCATTGCCTATTCCTCTTTTGCACAATGGAGATGGTGGTAAATACATTCAAACGTACGGTATGTGGTGTTTGCAGACACCTGATGGTTCGTGGACCAATTGGTCTATCGCAAGGGGTATGGTAACAGGAAAAAGACAGATTGCAGGCTTGGTTATGAATCCGCAGCACATCAGACAGGTTGCTGATAAATGGGCTGCAATTGGTAGAGCCAAAGACATTCCGTTCTGTTTATGTTTTGGTGTCCCACCTGCTGCTATTTTAGTCAGTTCAATGCCAATTCCAGACGGTGCTACGGAGTCAGAGTACATAGGTGCCTTGTTGGGGGAAGCACTTCCTGTTATCAAAGCTGAAACAAATGATTTGTTGGTCCCCGCCACAAGTGAAATGGTTCTCGAGGGTACTTTAGACTTGGATGATTTGACTCCAGAAGGTCCATTTGGTGAAATGCATGGTTACGTTTTTAGAGGGCCAGGTCATCCATGTCCTACATATACTGTTAACCACATGACTTATAGAAATGATGCTATTATGCCTATCTCCAATCCAGGTTTATGCACGGATGAAACGCACACATTTATTGGTGGGTTGACATCAGCCGAACTTTTGAACACTCTTGAAGAAGCTGATATACCTGTGTTGGATGTTTTCACTCCCTATGAATTTCAGGCTTTATTATTAGCAGTCAAAATTGATCTTAAAAAGTTGAGAGAATTGAAAACCAACCCTAAGGATTTCTGTAAGAAAATTGGTGATTTGTTGCTACATGGTAAACCAGCTAGAATCATACATGAAGTTGTTCTTGTTGGTGACGATATCGACATTTTCAACTTTAGAGAGTTCATTTGGGCATACTCTACAAGGCATGCTCCAATTAATGATCAACTCGCCTTCAATGATGTTTTTGCTTTTCCCTTAGCACCCTTTGTTAACCAATCTGATATGATAAAGACTATCAAGGGTGGTAAGTGTGTTACCAATTGCATTTTACATTCCCAATATGAGAAGGAGGTTGATTTTGTGAGGTGCGATTTCTCGGGTTACCCGGAAGATGTGAAGGATAAAGTTTTATCCAAATGGTCCACATATGGCTTTTGATTCAGATTCTCCAGAAAGTATATCTGTGCTGTCTTTGGAATGTTCAGTTTTAGTTTGATTTTTTGAATTTATGTAGTGATATTGATACTGGTATCGCTTTACTAAAAGCTGTTTAAGAATAAAAGCCTTCTATCGTTGAGGGGACAAAACCTTTTACAAAAGTTACATTCAAGCTTGCGAAACCTTTCATCGTTTTTGATGATTTCAAATAGCTTATGAAATTGATAGAGATGAATGGAATCCATAAAAGTATTCAGTATAAGAAATCAGAAACTACTTAAAAAGCACAAACTCGCTTTCAAGGAATTGGTATGAAGGTCAGGCGGACTAGGTAGATTTTAAAGATTATGTTAGCACTTGGAGTGACAGTTTTGGAATTCAAAAAGAAAAAAAACCAGTTCATGGAAAAAAATTCTGATAAAGTCGATAATTAAGGGCAATAATGAAGCATAAAGTTAATGGTTTGATCCTCTGTTGAAATCAGTCCCAGTTCCAAGTAACTTGCAAAACACCAACTGATAAGTCAGCCAAGTCAGCGAATGCGGTTGGAGAAAAATCCAAATCATTCTCTGAACATGAGCCACAGGCATCAACGACTGTAACTGTGACTGACTTTCCCTCATATGAAGCGGTGAGTTTTTTACCGCAAGCTTCACTGATATATTCGGCAGTGGTTCCTAGAGATTCATATAATGACTGGCCAATAGCTACAACATATTCTGATGAGTCAGCTGAAACTTGGCATGCATTACCATCCGATGGAGTCCAATATGTACCTCTTCCAGAGTGTGAACCAGATGTTGAGGTTGAAGTAGCTGATGAACCTGTTAATGTGGTTTTTGATGTGGTTTTTGATGTGGTTTTTGATGTTGCTTCTGATGTGGTTTTGGAAATAGCTGTCGATGTATCTGCTGATATAGTTACTGGCGTGGTTTCAGTAGCTGCGATGTCTGATGCTTCTGCAACACTAGATGCGATTGTTTCCTTTTCTGTTCCTGTTGCAGAGGTGACACATTGGTAGTAATATGGATTCTGAGACTTGCAGTAAGCACCTGCAACACAAGAGGTAGCACCTGAGTAGTTTACACCACCACATTGATAGTACAAGGAGATAGCAGATGTATCACCACTGGTTACCGAAGTAGTTGTTGGTTGTTGCGCATTGGAAGCTTCGACTCCAGATGTGGAAGCAACACACTGATAATAGTAAGGATTTTGAGACTCACAATAAGCACCGGCAATACATGAAGTAGCGCCCAGATAGTTTGAACCACCACATTGATGATACAATGGAGCAACTGATTGATTATCACTATCAGCAGTCGTTATAACTGGACTGGCTGATACCAATGAAGTGACGACTGCTGATGATAATAATAATAAAATGGAGTTCATGGCTTTGGAGTTGATGGTGATAACTTCTGTTCCGCAGTTTTAAAATCTAATGATGTTTTGATTTGATTGAGATAATGTAGCTCAATTTATATGATTCAATGAGATGAGAGCTGTTATGACATCATGCTTCTTATTGGAAGGTGAATGGATCTAGAACATCAGTGGCCCAGACTCCATATTCAAGTGATAATTTTCAATTTGGAATTTTCAATTGACTTGCCATTTTTATGTCTTTATTCGCAAAGGAATCAATTTTTTTGTATGGAAGATCTTACCGATATTTTTTGTGCCTTACATTCCAGAACGAAACGTATAGCATCACCAAACCAAAGTCCTTCATTAATGCCACACCTCTTACCCATTTAACCACTTCAATGAGAACCCAATAACACATTGAAACTGTTATTTTTGATCAATTATCATGAGAACATTTCAGATTGAAAATCTTATTCATAAAAAACTTTACTTTTTGAGATTTTTTTGTTTTCAAGAAATTCTCCCTTTTGTCCCCTTTTTTTTGACTAACTAAATAACATCAAACCCCGGAAAACAAGAAACAAAACAGATATTCTTGGCCCTCAATCAACTGAACCCTAAATCTTTTTCTCTAAATTGTTCCAGCCATCAACCACTGTCAGTTTCTTTCAAATAGTTGATCCAAATATCTGTATAAAACGCGCTAACCAGCAGAGACTCGCGATTTCCACGATGAAAAGTTTTCCTTCAACTCTAAAAACATGGTATTCAAACGTTCTTCGAAAATATTTTTTTCAACACACTGCATGATAGTCAATAACAAGATGGTATTATAACGTTCAAAAGGTAAAGCCCTCTGAAAACTTTCAGACTTGTGTGATATGAAATACAACATCAAGAGATTTCTTTCCTAAACAGCCAATTTATTGTTGATTTTTTGCTGTCATTTACGAAAAAGGTTGATTTAAATTGGTGGTTGTTTTATTTCGGAGAGTTTTTCTGAGCTATCAGGGAAGGACAACAACTTTGATGTGACCTGCAGCACTTTGATGTGACCTGCAGCTTTAGATTTTGTTGCATCGATATTTTCTTAGTATTAAAAAACGAACCACTTAACAACTGCAGTTGCCCAGGTACTGTAAAGATATTTTCAAAACTCCAATTAACAAATGTACTGTCAAGTGGTAAATCTGATCTTCCTTGGTTTTTAGCTATTTGTCTATCAGCCTTTATTCAAAAAATTTTGGACAACAACAAAGTCTTCATTGCCATACATAATAGTGACGAAGGTTTTCATGCTTAGTGAGGTGAAAGTCATGGTACAAAGAACTGTCCGAAGTCAATAGAGACTCAAATGAGAGTGTTATTCTTGGCAAACAGCTGATTACGCCCCCAATTCTCAGTTTATGTAGACATATATAAGACTTTTGTTCCAACCTATATATTGAGCTGATACCGTTGATCAATCAGGGTATTTTATGCATCATTTCAGTATGATTTAACAAGATGATTCAACAGTATAGTACTCGTCGTTTCATAAGCATATTATCTCACCCAATGAAATTATTATACTATCAAGAGGAACTTCACCTCGGAAAACTATAAAACTGAAAACACCCATATATCAAAGAGAAAAGAATATGAAATTGGAACTTAATGTCCACCTTTACCTGGAAGTGAAAAAATATGAAGGGTAGATCATGAAGTTGCCTTACCCCTTGTCTCATATGGTAAGGTCAAGAATAACAAACCCGCAAAGATGAACAAAGCACCTGCAATAAAAACCGGTTTACCAGTGCTCAAGTCTAAATATAAACCCAATAAAGGACCACCTAAACCAAAAATTCTGTTCAACAGACCAGCAAATGCAACACCCGTTGCTCTGTATTGAGTTGGATAAACTTCTGGGGTATATGTATACATCGCCGCATAAATGAAAGTTTGTACGAATGAAATAACACAGTTAAAACCTAATTGTGCCTGATCAGTTCTTGCAATAGTGAATAAGTACATGAATACTCCTGTGATAACACCACCAAAACAACCAAGTGCTCTTCTACCCAAATACTTGTTTTCCGTGATAAGAGGAATGAAAAATGAAGCAGGAATAGCACATACAGATTGAATGGCATAATTCTTGTATGTTGTGTGTAAAGTTGAAGCACCACTTTTCTTTCCCTTGTACTCAAGATAAAGAGGCAAGAAAGCACTGAATAATGGGAAAGCCATACCACAGCTTGCCCAAATAAACCAAAGCACAATGGTTGTGTAACCCATTTTTTTTGAAGAAAACAATTTTTTGACATTTCTATATTGTTCAGCATACCTCTCAAAAACTGCCTTATTTATCTCTTCCTCGTCAATGCCCTTTTCATCAATTTCACCTAATTCGATATATTTCCTGTCAATTTTTTGGAAATGTTCAACTGTCAACCATGTCTCTCTCCCACATCTTTTGGCAATATCTTGAACAACTTTGACACATTCAGCATCTCTACCTCTTACTAAGTAGTACTTTGGAGATTCATAGACTCCAAAGAATAAACGCAAAAGAGCCATACCAAAAGTTATACCCCCAAATACCCAATATGAATATCTCCACCCAAGATTGTTTTCATACGTACACATCCCAGTAGTTGCATCAGCCGCTGTACAGGTGTAACGTGTGATAAAAGCATAGCCAACAGCAGCACAGACAGTTTGGCCAATACCCCAAAACACTGACTCAAAAGCTAGTAAACCCTGAACACTAGCAGGCATGACTTCCATATAAAACATAGCATCCAAAACTTGATTACCACCAGTTGCTGTACCAATCATTGAAGCCCAAAAACATAGCATGTTATATGATGGCATACCAGCCATAACCATTCCAGCTGCAGCCAGCATAAAAAGAGTCAAATTGAAACACGGAGCTCTCCCAAAAAAGTCAGCTAATATTGGTAATCCACCAGCACCAAATATCAAACCGATATATTTGCCCAATGTGAGGTAAGCAATCTTTATACCAGGAAATTCTCTCTTCAAGGGTACACTGATCAATGAGATTGCATACATCCAAAAATTGTCCATGAACCAACCGAAACCAGCTGTTATGAAAAAGTAATAATGATATTTACCGAAACCGACATCTTGGATTGCGTCATTGAGAATTTCAATTTTCTCAAAATGAACATTAGAAACACCAGAAGCTTGTAATGTTTCGACTCGGTGTTGAGGATAGTTTTTTTGAGATATTGGTTCAGTGGATACTTCAGAGATACCAACTTCGATGCTGGGATTCAACTTTTCTGAAGACATTATAATTATGATATTATTATTATCCTTTACAATCTCACTTTCTCAAGATTATGATATTGGAAACAGGATTCTCTTTCACTTTATACCAATTTTTTGCAGGAGAACTCAGCAAAAAAGATTGAAAGATTGGATTGCAGGCCTATTCAATTTTTCAATAAATCTTGTAGTACAATTAGAAATTCTCCACGAGTCACAAATTTTTCTACCTTATCTCAAAGTTTGACAATCGAATCTTCCTCCGGTTCCTTAAACGAAAAGATCTCTTATCTTCAAGGTTTGATGTGCGCCTAGGGTTGCCTTGGAATATTATTTGTGGGAAAAAGTGATACTGGACCAATGGAATTTGCTCAGGATACTCGATCCAAGAAGTTCTAACCGCCCAAGAAGTTCTAACCGCCCAATAAGTATGCATATGAAATCTCGGTATCATAATACTTTTTATCCGATAATCTTTAACAAACCCTAAATTATCGTCAGCGACTGCATCAATAGCTATTAAGACATTTAAAGATGATATCCGAGATAATAAATAAAACCGTTTTTTTTTTCCTGGGATTTTCCCAAGTTTTTGATTAAAAAGCACATATTTTGTTCCAGGTCAGCAACAGTGACTGAAAAGCAACTCAAAAGAAAAGTTACAACGAAGAAGTGCACTGAAAGGTAATGACTAGGTCTGTTTTGATTGTCGGCTGCGGTGTTGTTGGTCTATCAACAGCAGTTCACTTAGCTGAAAAGGAAGGCTATGAAGTTGTGGCAATAGATGCCCACCAAGTTCCATCTATTTGGTCAGCTGCTAATGATTATAATAAAATTATCCGATCGGAGTACACAGATTTTATCTACACCAAGATGGCAGTAGAGGCTATTAAAGAATGGAGATCAAATCCAATTTACAAAGATGTCTACAATGAATGTGGTAGATTATTAATTACACCTACTCACCATAAAGGTAGACAAGAGTTTGAGCGGGTTGGTATTGAGAATTTGCAAAAAATTGAAGGCGAAGGATTAAAAATTGAGTATTTCAAAGGTGGGAATGAATTAGCAAAAAGATTTGAAATATTGGAGTACAATACTCTAGATGAGTCAACCGAGAGTAAATGGAATCCTGAAGCTGGTTCTGGTCATGCTGCTAATTCATTGAGAGTATTATACAACAAAGCTCTCGATTTAGGTGTGAAATTTGTTTTTGGGAAATCTGGTAAAGCCATTTCTGTTGAAACTACTAGAGGTCAAGACTGGGTCACAACAGAAGACGGCTCGAGATACACAGCTGATCAAATAATTTTGAGTGCCGGGGCAGCAACAGGTTATGTAATTGATATGAAGCAACAACAATCTGCAACTGGTTTGTTTGTCACCCATATCAAACTCACAGATAAAGAGTTTAAAAAATTCAAGGATTGTCCAATAGTCTTTGATGCTGAAATGGGATACTTCTTTCCACCAGACATCGAAACGAAAATTATGAAGATCGCGCTTCCAGGTTCTGGAGCTTCAAACATAGTTATTGATCCACACGATGAAACGAAGACAAAATCTTTGCCAAGATATCAAGCAGACTATCCTCAAGATACTCTACCTTCAAAAGGTATTGCCGAAGCCAAAAAGCTTTTGGGAAAATTCTGCCCAGAGCTTGCTTATCATGAACTTTTTGACAGTAAAGCATGTTGGATAGCCGACACAGCAGATTCTCATTTGATCGTCGATTACGTTCCGAGCTTGAAAAACACACTTGTCGCGACTGGAGATAGTGGTCACGTTTTCAAGTTCTTACCCATCATTGGCAGGTACATTGTCGCCAAATTGGAAGGAACCTTATCACAGGAGTATTCAGATCCTTGGAAATGGAGAGAAGACCTGAGTGGATTCGACCCAACTTCTTGTGATTGGAGGGTTTCTTCGAAAGCAGTTGATTTTTCACAGATTGATTGGATCAAAGAAGAGCGTCACAGCAAATTATAGACTTTTACTTATAACATCAATCGGATTTCTCCGCAACTTTCACACAAACCTCAAAAGTTTCTTAAACAAAAGAAAGTCCTTGTCACTTCTTTCGAGAATGCCTCCGTAAGAAGTTGGTCACCCAAAAAGACGTACACCAACCTCTTCACTGAAACTCATGATTTACGTTTCCTGTACAGTGTGTATCATGGTACCCACTAGCACTAAGCTTGAGTTACTCTATATATCCACCGATGCCACATCTGGTAATCAAGGGTACCTTGACTCACAATAGGTAATACTTCTGATTTCTTGGATATATTATCTTTTTACAGAATTACAGTTCAACGTTTTACAATACTTTTTCTAAAAATTGTCATAACTGAAAAATTATTGTGTCAAATAACACAAAAAAAAAACTGTGGAGTACTGTTATTGAAAGCTAAAATACTCCACCACAATTAATCATATTGATCATATATCCAAGTATGATTACTAATTAAAGTTAAAGGTAAAATAGGCTATTGTTAATAGAATAATATAAATAACTTGGGATTTCCATTAAATCAAACTTATTGTATTTGCAATTTTTATTTAAACATTCGTAAATAATTCGATAAAAGTGGAAATGAGTGCAACAGCAACAACAAATACAAAGGAAACCCTCGTTTTGAGAGGAGCCACTGATGAAAGAACCATCAGTGAGCAGATTCATGAGTTGATCAAGGGCAGCTCCGACTTGAGTATCAGAGGCTCGAAGTTCAGTGAGAACTCTTCAGGTGCACACAAGCAAATTGCTCAAGCTGGTTTTGGACAGTTCGCCGATAAGTTACCACCTTCGACCCTCAATAGATACAAGAAGCATGGTGTTGATTTGTCAAAGGGTTATCCAGAGAGACCACCTTCAGATGATATTCCAATCTTTGTTGATGAGGCTTTCCAGATCAGAAACGAAGACTATCCATTTGTTGAAAGAGCAAAGAATGCTGACCCTGAAAAGAAGGCTTTATTCAGTGCCGCCAAAGAGGTAAAGAATCTTACCAAGCATATTGGAACTGAAATTATTGGTTTGCAATTGCTGGACTTGAATGACAAACAAAAGGATGAATTGGCTTTGTTGATTGCCGAAAGAGTTGTTGTTTTCTTCAAAGATCAAGATTTGTCGCCACAAAAGCAATTGGAATTGGGTAATTATTGGGGTCAAGTTGAGGTCCATGCTCAAGCTCCACACGTTCCAAACTTGCCAGGTACCTCAATCATCTGGCCAGACTTACTGACTGCTGAAGGTTTGAAAAGATCTTTCAAGAGAAACACAAGTACTGCTACTTGGCATACTGATTTGACTCACGAACATCAACCACCTGGAATCACCCATTTGCACAATGACACTATTCCTCAGACTGGAGGTGATACCATTTGGGCATCTGGTTATGCTGCATATGATAAACTTTCACCAGCTTTGCAGAAGTTCCTTGATGGTAAGACTGCAGTGTATATTTCAGCTCATACTTACCTTGATCGTGAGAACCCTCTTGGTGGTGCAGTCAATATTGAAAGAGAACATCCTTTGATTAGAACTCACCCTGCAACTGGTTGGAAGTCTTTGTTTGTCAACAGAGCAATGACCAGAAGAATTGTTGGATTAGAAAAGGCCGAAAGTGACCATATTTTGGAATACTTGTTCCAAGTCTTTGAAAAGAATCCAGACGTTCAAGTTAGATTCAACTGGAAGCCAACAGTTGAAGGATTGGGTACTTCAGCTTTGTGGGATAATAGAGTTTCCCAACATTATGCAGTTTATGATTATGAAGGTCTTGAACCAAGACACGGTACTAGAGTCACATCTTTGGCTGAAGTTCCATTCTTTGACCCTGAGTCAAAATCACAACGTGAAGCTTTGGGTTTGTCATTAGCTTGAGTTTATTCTCTCGAAAATCCAAATTGTTTTTGTGTTTTGAGCTTTTTTGAACTTTTCTTTTTATGTATTTCACCTACTGGTTAGTAATAATCTTAAAATAAGAAATGACTTTTGAACTGATTGATTTGGATTTGTAATATCATTTGGTAAGCAATGATTCTCAGGGCCTGAGCTTTCCTTTCCCATGATTGGGCAACACAGGGCCTGGAAGCATGGTACGGGGTGAAGCGAATGAATTTATGACTGTGAAAGAAAAAAGGTGGGGATTACCATTCATGGTTTGCAAGTTCCTCGAATTATATATTAGTCAAAAACAAGTTTTTTTATACCTGAATATGGGAGAGAAAGAGACACTAAGTGAAGATTTCTGCCCTATTGTGATGACTGTGGCTAATTCTTTCTCGTGTTCCATCACAAAAGCGAAGATATACTAGTTGATCTTTGACTCACTCTTTTTCCTTAATGTATTCCAAGAAGCAAGGGACATCTTCGCTTATTGCTTTGAAGATTCCCAATTTTTGAATACACTTTGGCAAAAAGCCCTTGGCGTCGCTACATGTAATCATAACCCATTCGATTGTATTCGAATCCTTACAAAACCTCACCCTCTCAATCGAACAATATTCTGCAATTACTGCACTGTTAATGCCACTAGCTAACGATTTGGCCACAAATGAAATAACGAACGAAACCTTGTCATCGGAATCGTCATTTGGATCAAAACGACTTACTGGCAATGAACGTGAAACATGAATAAACTCGTTGAACTGTCTCTTACTAAAGACTGGCCCGATGTTATATATCAATTTACAAGAAACCCAACTTTTGGCCAAGGTACTCAAGTCAGAGACCTCATCTTCGTACTTAGACAACTCAATGGGCTCCCAGCTATCGAAAGTTTTTATGTAGTTCGCCTCGTGCTTTGTGTGTGAATAGCTCTCCAAACCGATGAGATACTTGTTGAACTTTCCAAAATCCAAGCTCTTTGAAACTGGAAAACTGTTCATTCTGCCCACAAAAAGATTTCCATTCATCTGCTTTGAGTACGTTTGAACATCGACGCCGTTGAGCTTGAATAGCTTCTCCAACTTCCAACTCTTTTTCAACTCTTCGCAAATCGTGTTGGATTCCTCTAGCAAGCTGTCAATCAGCGGTAAGCTCGATGGCGTATGATGTTGCAATGAAAACATAATTCAATCGCTTGAGTTGGCACTGTATCCTTTTGCTATACTCTGCCAGCCCATTCGCTATCCATATCTACATTTTAACCTCCCAAGACATGTTGATTGATGTATAGGTCTTGACGTTTCAGTTTATTATTAAGCACAAACACCTATACACCAAATTTTATTTGACATTCCTGATTAGGAAGCTCGATTCACTTTCTCTTCACATGCAAAATTGTAAAGATTTTTTTTTTTCTTTTTTCCCTCTTGTGTAAAGAGCATAACCAAGATTGAACCAAACTCTAAATTTGGTCAATCACACATGTCAGGAAGACCCAACAATTTGATATTGAGTATTTGATCATACCAAGTAAGGTGTAAGGAGATTGAATAGCAAGTCAAATTAGTGTTGGGAAACGATAATGGCCAACTCCTCAGCAGACCTCGAGCCTATGGTGGTATCACAAGATGACGTGCACCAAGATCTACCCATAAGCGATAAGATTGAAGATAGCAGCAGTTCGATGGGTCCTAACAAGAGAAGAAAAGTGTCAGGCAGTTCAATCGTGCTGAGAGATGTTTTAGGCAAAGACACATCTGACGAAGTCGAGGATAAGGATCTTGTTTTAGCAGTTGAAGCGCTCGGACAGCTCAGGCAAGGAGATTTTCATACTGAGGACGAACATCATCAGCAGCATCAGCAGCAGAATTTTTTGGACAAGGTCACCTCATATCCAATAATATCGGCATCCATCAAGATGCTCGAGAAGAATTTAAATAGCATTCCGCAGTTGAACAGTAGAAAGAGATGGTTCAATAATGGGAGTAATGGCGAAGATCAACCGAAATTACAGGATTTGAAGGAATTGAGCCTATTGAACATCAACATCGAAAGTAGGCGAAAGTTGCAAATGTTAATCAATATCCTAAGATTGGGAAATAACCAGTTGAATCAAAGGGTTGAAAGTTTGAGTAAGATATGTGAACTGGAAGTTGTCAAGAAGTTGGATGAGTCGAAGGATGGAGGTGCTTCAGATGATGATGAAGAGTTCCATGATGCTAGTGACAATTTCACAAAAACAACAACTTTGAACACTTCGAATTCTCCATCCCCAGAAATAAATCCAATTGACACAAACACAAAGACAAATAATCAAATTAAAAACGAAATTGTTGGGACGGTTAAGAAAATAGTAACCGTTGTGTCAAGGTTCACTGGCAATTCGTTACCAGAGCCGGCAAGGTCAAACGTACGTGAATTGCTTTTGAAATTGCCCAACAATTGGGCTTCAAATAACGATTTTCATAAAACAGGTACGAATGGTAAAGTGTTGATTTTGCTGCAAGAGTCTTTGGATATGGTTAAAAAAATAATCAGTTTTTGCAATGACTCGCTAGAAAAGCTGGAGAACTGGAATCTTGAAAAGACAAATGAACAAAAGATTTTAAGAGAAAAAATATTAATGAATAGCACAAACACCAACAAAAGGATCAAAATCACTGATTTGTTGAGTAATAACGATGAAGAATTGAATCCTCAGTTATCAAACATTGACGAAGAACAGGAAGAAGTCAGCAATGATGGCACCATCAATGCTCAAGAAGAGAACGTGAAAGTCACTGAAGATATTACTCATGATGTTTCTGTTCAAGCATCCGGTGTTGAGTCGAGTAACATTTCCAATATACTGTCGTCGTCATTTGAAGCTGAGGGAGTCATTTAAGTTCTTTCCCTTCAAACAATAGGTACATAGTTTGGATAAACTTGTCCTTCAAACAAATGTTGCTTTTTTTCTCTTCTTTTCTCATCCTGTTTTTGTCGCATTTTCCTGTAATTCTAGCATATGGTGTATTTTATTTACTTTTTTTCACATGTTTTTAAAAGGTTTCATTCAACTCGGTTTTCGTCTCTCTCTGTCTCTCTGTCCCTCTGTCTCTCTTCTTCATTTTTCTTGGTTGAGAATGTATTTTTCATTTCCAGCTGATTTTCAGTTTGCTTGCTATATTGACTAGTTGATGGATTATAGTACGTATTACATTACGTACACCTCAATACAGCTCTTTGGTGTTTATTTTTATCTTTCTCTCATGAAAGTGGGTGAATGTAGATTTTAAAACAATAACTTGTTGTCATAGTGTTATAGACTACAACTTCTAAAGTTCTCAAGATTACTGCTAGACACATGTTCTCAAAAATCAGATTGAGATGACCTGCTTGAACTGCTTGGACTGTTTTCAGTTATTCGAAAAGGAACTTGCAGAATTCTTATCAACTGTGTTCAACTTTTGCAAAGTTAAAGAAAATTTCTATAAAGAGAAATTATAATATTCATGAAACAACTAAAATACAGAAGCAAAACTTTAAAAATACAAAAGGACAAGAGCTTTTTTTTGTGTAAGAAGCCCAACCGAGCAAAAATTTAAACAATAACCAACTGGTTGTTCCTCAGAACAAAACAAAGTTCAAAATTCCTGAGAAAAATACAGTGAAGATCGAAGCAGATGATTTGAAACCATCCGACTTCTTTGACGAACTCTTGGATGATGAACTCAGGCTAGTGGTACCGCTACTTGTCAGTACAGTACTTGCCAGTGGAATAGTTGCCAAAACGTCCGAAGCAAGCTCACCTGCGTCATCTATCCAGCCATTCAAATCAGAAGCACCAATAGTGGAATCTATTGATGTGGAATTTGACATGAATACAATTACATTGCCATCCTTATCAAAAACCACACCACCTTTCATTACCCCGGTCAAATCTCTGGCAAAATACCCGTCCAGCTGAATACCATCGGCAACAAATTCAAGACCTTGATATGTGTGAATTGTGGAGTACAAGTTGTCACTCAAAGTTGTGTTCATGACTTCAAAGATATCAAATTCACCACAACCACTATTCCAACAAGAACATGTGGTATTTGATGGATATTGAGAAGTTCTTGGAATGTGTGAGTTCAACAACCATATAGCCGGCATATCATAGTTCGAAGCAAAATCTTCGGTAGTATTAGTTTCAGCTGGCATGGTGAATTCGAATAAAAACATCTTGACGGTTCCGTAAAATCCGTGGTAAGCAGGAATACCCTTTCTATAAACTCCACAATCATTATCTGCACCTGAGCTCTCGCAGGAGATGTTTGAGAAAATTACGTATTCTTCGCTTGACTTGATCAATGTATCATCAGCAAGTATGGTTGCATTGTCAGCTTCGGATAACCCATCAGAGTCGGCATATGTTAATGCCTTACCAAGACATGTTGAGTTATATCCGGCTTTGGTTAAAAATGTAACATTCTCAGCTGCCTGCGATTCAGAATCATAATACGCAAGACGTGACCAATCACTTGAATCTTCACCGTATACAAAAGAATCTGAGACGTAGTATCCAAATTTCTTCAAGATAAGTGGGCCTCTGAAATGGACAGATAACTCTTCATTCAACGGGGAGTTGGTACCATTGAATGAGGTCCTCTCATCCAGAAGATAACAAGAACATGAGTCTGAATCTGGGTCGTTCAATTCAGCAACATGGAGGTAAGTGCCAGGAAACCCAACGTTCTCAAACTGTATAACATCAACTTCCGGAGCACACTCGACGCTCTTGACCAACAAAAGCACGATCAAAGCTGATAATGAGATAACTCTGCTAAACATCTTTGAACCTCTACAAACAACCTCACCGCACCTTCGAGTAGCCTGTGCAATATTCTTAACTCTATTTATATATAGCCAAGATTTTATTTTCCGTTATCCAGTTCCGTTGATTTCTGTTCCGTTGATTTTTCTTGTTGCCCTTCCGCCTCGTTTAAGCCTCGATGCTAAGCTTATTGTCTTTAAACTACTGAAACAGGGTATTAACTAAATCATCTTCAGAAACCAACTGATGCTGCCTCGCCATAAACCTCTGCACGCTCGGCTGCCTCCCCAGCTGAATGCTTTAGATCAAGCGTCCACCTATCTCGCCCATTATCAGCCTTTGCAATCACGATAGCCTGTGCTAGACTTTCCACCCAAATTTCAACCACTTCTATTGCGTCAGACCCATGATGTAAGAATGTAAACAGCAACACCGCGACTTGCCGTTTTCCTCGAAAGGAGTCCTCGAAGGAGTCTGCATTGAAAAGTTGCTTTTTCCGGAAAAAAAAGAAATACTGATTTGAGACACGAATTTCGCGGTATTCGGGAGCTCGAGGGCATAAGTTACGGATCAAAAGATCATTATGGTTGAGTAGTAGAGGAAGGTGGTAGTCGAGGTGAAAGTTACGGCTTCAGTAACGGGCAGGATTGTTTTGTCCGAGAAAAGGCAAAGCCTTGTTTTCGAAAATGTAAATATCGAGTTGGCGAGCACAGGTGGTAAACAAAACACCATTGTCAAATGTGATATATATGTGATTGAAGACTCTTCCCAGACAAAATATAGCCTTTGAGTAGCTTTTTGAGAGGATAGAAGTTAAAAAAAGCCATAGAGATGTTGTTCAATTCACTCGTTTCCAGTTTAATCTGCTTGCTGTCTTTAAGCTTGACTGTCAAGGCAGAGGACTTACCTTCGATTGAAATCGTTGGTAACAAATTTTTCTACTCGAACAACGGTTCTCAATTCTACATCAGAGGTGTTGCCTACCAAAAGGATAACTCCAACTCGACCAGTTCATCCTTTGTCGATCCGTTGATTGATTCTGATTTGTGTACCAGAGATGCTGCATACTTGAAAGACTTGAACACAAACGTTATCAGAGTCTATGCCGTCAATGCTTCAGCTGATCACGATGACTGTATGCAAATTTTCAATAATGCCGGTATCTATATCATTGCTGACTTATCCCAACCAACAGAATCGATTGACTCAAGCGATCCATCTTGGACTTTAGACCTTTACGATAGATATACTGCTGTCATCAAACTGTTTGAAGGTTACTCAAACGTTTTAGGTTTTTTTGCTGGTAATGAAGTTGTTACCGAAACTTCAGACTCCAACTCTGCTCCATTCGTCAAGGCTGCTATCAGAGATATGAAGAAATACATGTCGGACAACGACTTCAGAGCAATCCCAGTCGGTTATTCAGCAAACGATGATGCGGACACAAGAGTCCCATCAGCTGACTATTTCAACTGTGGTGACTCAGACGTTCACGCTGATTTCTATGGTATCAATATGTATGAGTGGTGTGGAAGTTCAACCTTCGAGGAGTCAGGTTATGAGGACAGAACAAAAGAATTTTCAAACTTAACAATTCCAGTTTTCTTTTCGGAATACGGTTGTAATCGAGTCACTCCAAGAAAATTCACCGAAATTGGAACCATCTTCTCGGATGATATGACTGATGTCTGGTCAGGTGGTATTGTTTATATGTATTTTGAAGAAGAGAACAATTATGGTTTGGTCTCATCATTGGACTCTGGTAAGGTTTCCACCATGGCCGACTACGAGTACTATTCATCAGAGATAAACGCCGTTACACCAACATCTGCTAAGACCGGTGACATCACTGCTGCAACAACTGCCTTGACATGTCCAACTGCTGACTCTGATTGGTTAGCCAACAAGGCCTTACCACCAACTCCAAATGAAAATGTTTGTAGTTGTATGCAAAAGTCATTGGGTTGTGTTGTTGACTCAAGCGTTAAAAGCAAGCATTACTCTGAATTGTACAGCATTGTTTGTGGTTATATTGATTGCACAGGTTTAACAGGTATTTCAGCAAATGGTACCACCGGTGAATATGGTGCTTATTCTTTCTGTTCAGAGAAGCAAAAGTTATCTTTCCTCTTGAATCAGTATTATCTCGAACAAGATGAGTCAGCCTCCGCATGTTCATTTGACGGTTCTGCTTCTATCAATGATAAGGCCACTACTCTGTCTGGTTGTTCAGCAATTTTAAAGGAAGCCGGTACCGACGGTACTGGTTCAGTTACAGCTACTGGTTCAGGATCAAATGGAAGTGCAACATCAGGCGATGCAACTGCTACTGCAACAAGCGAAGAAAGCGGATCAACTGCATCAAGCAAATCAAGTAAGTCCGGTAAATCTTCCTCAACTTCAAGTACCGAATCAAAGTCATCAGCATCATCAAGCTTTAGAAGTCAATCAATCAACAGCGGAATTACCATCACAACTGTTATTTTGGCCTCTTTGTTTGTTGGTATTGTTGCTGCAATCTAAATATGATTATACTTTAATACCCCTTCACCAAAAATACATCGCAATTATTTTAATTTTATCGTTCTTTTTTTGAGCAAAAAGTTCAACTGACTGATGCTTGTTATTTATTATTTTCGTCTTCTGATCAAAATAGATAAACCTATTCTCACTTTTATTTTCTCGAACTCATTATTACTCTGACTGCATGTCATTCATTTTCTAGGACCTTTCTATCTAGGGTATTGATAAAAGCAATTTTGTCAGCTCTATTATAACAATCGTAGACAGTGTTCCAGAACTCTTCAACGTTCATATCATTCAAAACCATTACCCCACTCCCTTCTTGTAACTTCGTGGTCTTACCTTTCGATATACCATCAATGGTCACATCCAAGACATGCTTTGTAAATTGATAATTCAACTTATCGTTAAAACCATACATCTGTAAAAGTACAACAATAGCAACAGGATCATGAACACAGGCACCTTTGAAATCATCTTTTTGTCTTATATCCAGTATATTTTCATGCAAAAATTGTGCCAACTCATATAACAAGGTTCTGAAATTTGACGAGCCACCGCTCTCATCCTTGCGATGAATCTTTTCCAAAACTTCTGAAGTGGCAATTGCCTTATGAGTCAAATCTAGTGGTGATAGGAATATCTTGTCCGCTAAAACTGAGTCTGTTAAAACTTCATGTGCTGCATGAGGATCACAGTATATGTTGAATTCGCCTGCACCCTTGTTTACATGATCAAATCCACCACCCATTATAGTTAAGTATTTGATCGATTCCTTCAACTTTGGGTATTCTCTAAAAAACAACGCAATGTTAGTCAAAGTTCCTGTGGCAGCTATTGATATCTCCCCCTCGTATTCCTTGATCAGTTTCAGCAATGCTGGAAAAAATTCAGCGTTTGTCTTTGGTTTGATTCTTGGAAAGGGCAATAGTTTGGATCCACCTAATCCTGAATCGCCATGGACTTCAGGAGCAAAGACCGCCTCATTCACCAAAGGCTTAGAAGCACCTGGGTATACTGGAACATTCAACTTGCTTATAGCTGTCAAAAAACTTAGCGTATTATTGGTAGTATTTTGCAATGTTGCGTTCCCGTGAACCGTTGAAATACCCAATAGGTTGAAATTTGGATTGAAGGCAGCTATAGCGATGGCAACAATGTCATCCTGGCCAGGATCACAGTCCAACCATATAGGAATTTTATTTTCAACCGTCATAGTCCCTTGATTCTGGGATAATATGGCTTCTACTGATGAAAATACTGCAGGAACTTCGTATTATACAATCTCAACGGAAATTCATCAATCTTTTATATGAAGAATATGGGGAAGGGAAGCGTCACAAAAAAGCAAAATTATTTCCGACTTAATTACGTTGGAGATAACAAATGCTGATTTGAATCTATACAAAAAGAAGAGTGATATAGAACACTTATACTTGCAACTCCAACAAAGCATCAACGCATTCACCGATATTTTCACTTTTCATTACAATGATGTCTCTGATGAGTTCATCGTCGGTTTCTGGAAACATCGAAGCAAGCACTTCAAAAACTTCCAGTTGTCTTTTTAATTTTATTTGATGTTCATCATTCTCTTTTTTAGATAACTCTGTGACTTGTCTTATCACTTTGCGGTTATCACGACGTGGTGATACATCTGAGTTCAATGGTGGAGAAAAAATGTTGGTTAATTTTTGATGAATTATATCAGCAGAGCTCAGAATGATTTCAGACGGTGAAATTTCTGGCAAAGACTTTTGTGTCTTTGAAACTCCCCCAAATAACGAGTTCAAATGATCAGGGTTGGGAATTCTTATTTTTGATGACGACTCAGCTTCATCTTTGGCCAATTTTGCCAGAATCTTACGTTCTCTCAACTTCTCCTCGATCTTCGATACATTTTCATGATACAGATCTTCAGTTATCGTTAATAACTTTGGTTCAATCTTGATGATAAAATTAGCAGCAACTTGTAAGGAGGATAAATAGTACATAGTCTCTCCGTTGAGAAACTTCTCATTTCTGAAATGATCAATATAGTTGATGTTCGATATCAAATGTTTAGGCTTTGCCTTCAACAACACATAAACCAATATTGAGATAAATGAATCAGCATTCTCCTCAAAATTTCCCTTATTCGACTCGTGCCTTTGTCTCTGACGAATCAATCCAAATATGACCTTACAACAATTCAAAACACAAATAACCTTATCTCTTGGAGATTTATAATCGTTCAACTTGTTCAATTCAGCTCCACTTAGTTTGATCAAACTCGAATTTGAAGGTAAAAGGGACTCTGGAATATCCAAATGTTTCCCCTCTATCCATTGAAACCGTATCAAATTTTCAGCTAGCTTTAAATCCTGAATCAAACTTTCTTTATGGGACAGAGACCTCTTATTGGTCGCCATAGCTGGTGGGAAAACTTGAGAATAGATTCTACTCATCAACAACTTTTCGATTCCCTCTTTGCAATTATCTAACAGATTTTCATCATTGATCATCTCGTCAAATGGTTTATACGTGATGAGTTTATCAAACAAAAAAGTTTCAAAGTCCTTGATCAACTTAACCTGTTCATCGACTGTCCATTGTTTCTGTTGGAATTGGTTTAGAAATGATTTTAGATACTTGATAATCGGAGCACACTCTTTTGTTCTTAAGATCTTGAGAAACTTTTGGAAATCAAATACTTCTTTCTTCGGTACTATAGATTCTTGTTGCTCAGCTGAGTTCAATTCCTGTTCAATATTGGCATTATCATCCTGTGAATCATGATTATTCACAACAAACGGCTCAGTCTGCAACTTTTGTTGGACTTCATTAGACAATTCCACCAACACTTGATTCGATACCACGTCTTGTGTACTTGACATTCTCTCCATCTCTGTACCTGAATTCACCGGGGATGTGATTCTCTTTTCATCTAGTTCATCTTCCTCATCTTCTTCATCTTCTTCATCTTCTTCGACTACTTCTTCTTTCTCTTCTTCCTCGAACCTCTCCTCGACTTTTCTATTCTCCTCAGCTTCAGGAGACTTCGATGGGTCTATGAGCAACTTTATCAAGTTATCGTCGTTTTCCTCGAGCAATTCCATGTCACTCGTGGCACTATTATTGCTGTTGTTATTATCGTCATTAGCATTCCTAATGCTGTTGTTGTTGTGTGAAAAATCTCCGCTTTCTATGTTAGATAACAATTCTTTGAGATCTTCGTTCGGCGATTGCAAATGAATTGATGATGAGTTCAACGGAGAATTGATAGCTACCGCAACGGTCTCGGATGTGGTGGTTGATACACTAGGCTGGCTTGAAATGGTTATATTTCCATTGGCAAACGATAGCAGCGGGAATGCTCTATTGAACGACATCGCACTTTATCCTAATATCCCGGTTTCAGCTGAATGCTGTTGCACTATCACCTGGGCATTCGAACCATCCATATTATCGTTCTTTTAAACATACTTGAGAACATAGGGGCTGCATGTATCTTCTATTCGCTGGAATCCATACCAGAAGACGAAGAATACGAGATAAAAGAAGAAGAGGAAGCGATGAAGGCAGAAATAGTAAAGCTTCCAAGTGCCCAGTGATGGTTTTATTTTATTCAATACTCTAAGTTTCAGTTCTTCACGTTCGTTTTGATTATGAACTTGCGAATTCCAAAACATCATTTTGGGAAGAAAGAGGCAAGGTCAATTGAGTCAATTACGAAAATAGAAAAGGTCTTTGACGCTTGAGTATCAGAGGAGTTGGCAAGGAAACTGCTGGTGGACTCAATAGCTTCTTCAGTTGTGAGTATGTGCTCTCGTCGGCATTTGGTTGAAATGTCGTGTGAAAATGGAAAAACATCTAAGCCTATCGATGGAGATGAAATTCGCTGTCAAATTACCTACCTATGAATGAACCGGAACCAGTGTTCAAAGAGACTTTATAATTTCTAACTTCAGTAAACAGCCAAGATGTCTAGTATTCCAGATCCGCCTCAATTGCCTGAAGGGTGGGTTGCCAAATGGTAAGTGTTTTTACGTTCAGTTCGGCTGCAGAGGTTGATTTCCAAGACTAACACATATTTTGGTCGTACCAATTCCGATTGTAATCTCACAGGGACGAAGAATACAAAACGTATTACTATGTAAATACCAGTACAGGTGAATCTCAGTGGGAGGTTCCTACCTCGTCATCCAAAGGTTCTGGTTCATCGAACCAGTCAAACAACCAACAACAATACAACCAGCAAGCAGAGCAACAGTACAACCAACAACAACAGCCTCAATCACAACAGTATGCTCAGCAGCAACAACAACCGCAGCAGTATGCTCAGCAAAATCAGCAGGTTCAACAACCGCAGCAATATGCTCCGCAACAGCAACAGCAACAGCAGCAATCTTCTTCGTCCTCATTTGGTTGGGGCAAAGCTGCATTAGCTGGTGCAGCTGCTCTTGGTGTTGGTTCGTTGCTTTCGAACGTTGGCGGTCATCATGGAGGTGGTGGACGTCATAGCAGGCCTCATGGTCCACCAGGTGGTGGCTTTGGTGGAGGTTTTGGCGGTTTTAACGGTGGTGGTATGGGTTTTGGAGGAGGCAGAGGTGGCTTCGGTGGTGGTAGAGGTGGCTTCGGTGGTGGTCCTGGAGGAGGTGGAGGAGGTAGAGGAGGTTTCGGTGGATTTTAACCGCCAGAAGGCGGTCGATTATTGTTTTTTTATTTTCTTTTCTTCAAATTTGACTCCCTACACTGTTTCTTACAAGTACTTTCTTTAAAAATGATGACTTTGTTCTCTTTTCTGTTTTTTTGAAATCGAATGTGATTCAAGTGTTGTTAAGTGGCTGACTAAAGGTTCAAGGTAAATAAAGTTATGGATACGCCATTCATGAATACCTGAGCACAAAAAGTTACAAGGAATCCTGATAAATTAACCCTTTTCATAAAACCATTCGGAGTTTACCTCGTCAAACTTCCAGCTAAATGTATCATCAATGATCACTATATCAGCACCTTCGTCTATTTTATCTTCTTTTATCAACCAATCAATCATTGGATTCAAGACATTTGATTCAACGAATACGCCATCATTAAATTTAGAGTATTGATCCATATATTTGATACTGTTGAATTTCAACAATATACCATCTATCAACTGCTTCGATTTGATTATTTTCAAATACTTCAAAATGTCTTGAATGAGCTTCAAAATTTGTGATATGTCACACTTTAATGTCTTTTTTGAACTTTGGATTACCTTGTTAATTACTGTCAACTCATGTCTAACGTCATGGAAAATTTCATTGATTAATTCATCATTTGACTTGTTGTAATATTGTACTTTAGCATTAACCATCATCATGTTTCTCAACAATTTATATATATGATTGTTTGCGAACAGATCTTGCAATTTAATTGTCTTTCTATTCTGTTGTAAACACCACTTAAAAAACTCCAACTTCACCTCAAATTTAGATGTGAGTCTTACTGGGCCGCTGTCGAAAGGGCTTTCTTGTCGAACCGGTGATTCAAAAGAAAAAGCAGATTGTTCAACTAGTCCGATTGATGATTTTCTAAGTTTGCGTTTGATATTTCCTTCAAAACTATCCTCAAATCCACTAATTTCGACAATCTCTTCTTCTTTATCTTCATCATCACTATCGTCTATTAACACCAATTTAGTTTTCATCTTCTCCATCTGAATGTCTTTGAGCTCAAACCTTATCTTGGTAGTTAAATCTTGATCAGCATTGATGTAATTCTGTTCATGAACCCAAGGTTTGGACAATATCTCCTTTCTGAGCTTCAAGCATTCTCCCCAATGCTCAATCTCGACACCTAAATTGTCATAGTAATCGCTCACAATTTGCAAAGTATCAATCTGAAATTCATTCTGCTGATTGAAACGTGTGACATATCCATAGCAGGTTATTACTTTCCCAAAATTTCGATCTGGGATCAAACCAGATCCAAGGTACTTGGATTCTTGAACTTTACAAGTCAATGAGTTTTGAGAAGTGCCATCGTCTATGTGTAGTAATACAAAGTTGAGAGATCTATCATCATTCTCAGCAATATTGTACTGCTTGATGAACTCTCCAATGACTCTTCCGGTAGTTTTAACTTTATTTATGGGATGATTTGATAGTAGAAACATGTTGGGTGTATTGGATGTAGCGAAGTAGATCTCTTCAAGCGGTTTCAACTGAGAGATATCTCTTATCAATAGTGGCAAGTACCTGTTCACCGTTGGGGAAAGATGGAACAACTCTTGGGCATAATATTCAACTCCATCTGCTCTCAATACGATATGCGAATCACCAGGAGCAAAATCAACCGCTTTGAAGTTCGGTACTCTTGACTTAGTTTCATCTTGATAATGTCGTATCCCGCTAAATGTCATATTATTATCATATTTTTATTCTTGGCTCAATCAAAGTTCGTTGTTGTCACACTAGTTGTAGCATATAAACTAACTTCGATTGATCCACTCCTAGCTGTTTTGTATTCAATTTATGTTTGTAAACAAAGGCGTCTAGAAATTAAATCAAAAATACTCAGCCACTTTCAAGAATCTGGTTAAAGTGGCTGATAAGTGTATCACGGAAAACTCCGATGAAATGGATATAACTGTCGCAAATTGCTCTTGGATTTGAATGAGTTGTAGTGAAACCATTCAACCATGTCTCGCCATCCAATTACATGTCATATTTTAGATACCACAATTGGTAAACCTGCATCAAACGTTACCTGTGCGATCTACCAACTTTCGAGTTCACCGGATCCATCGTCAATAGTTGACGAGTCTGCTATAGTACCATACGCAATTTCAAAAACCGATCAAGATGGTAGAATTTCAAAGTGGGTCATAGATCCGAAGATTTTGAACAACAACAGTATCGGAATCAACAAAAATGCATGGGATGTTTTGAAACCTGGTATCTATAAGATTAGGTTCCAAACTTTGAAGTATTTTCAAGGCTTGAATGATGCTAATCGAAGCTTTTTCCCATTTATTGATATTATCTTTATCGTTCAGAGTCCACCTGATAAGCATTATCATGTTCCATTGTTGTTGTCGAATCACAGTTATACAACTTATAGGGGAAGTTAAGAATGAAAAGAAACTTTCTTGATTTTCTTGGAAAGAAAATTAACACAAGTTCATCATCCATTTCAATTATGCTCTTGCACTTTTGGATTTCCATTTCAATTATGTACTTGCACTCTTGGGTTTTGTGGGTGGCTAGGTGATTGATTACGTCTAGGGACAAAGTCAAGTATGTTTTATGTAAATTTTATATAGAACTTGGTTACTACTATAACGGTTTTTTTTTTTCAAATTGTTTAACTTTCAGCTTCTTCACGCTTATTTACACTTTAAGTATCATTGTCACATTCTTGACTTGTAGACCTTCCTTTGTGTGGTCCGATTTGGTAACAAGACACCTGTCTTTTTTCGGATGATGTGATTCATTTGCAGTTGTTCATCTAGTTGGCTCAAAGAAAACCCCTATCTTTCTATTGAGTTTCTTGTTTTCTACATTTCGTCCTCTCCACTTCCCATAAACAATGCTAAACCTGGACCAGATATTAAAATAAGTTGATTGTATACAATTCATGTGAGCTGAAAAATACTTGAAACAAATCAGCACAACATAGGGGGTATATAGATAAAATAAAATTGTGAACGTTTTATTGGTTGCAATTCTTAAAATTAGCAACTTGGTACTCAAACGAGTAAAATTATCAGAGTATATCAAATTCATTACAATGATGCAAGCTTCATTAACGTCAAACCCTTCATGTTAAATTTGGTTTTCATTCCGATACTAGTTGTTTCTTTGAAAAAATGAAACAATTGTCATGAATCTCGCAACCATAACACTTCATATAATATCTGGGAGATGTAGCTCTAAATGCAGGCCTATAAGTCTGTAATCATTTGATTTGGTTGAAGTGAGAGTAGAGTATAACAAAAAATAGCAAAATCTACTAGAGGCGAACTTTTATAAAGTTCTCAATTTATCGGTCTCCCCTTTTTTCCACTCATTATTGCTTGTTTTCGCTTTGATTACAATTCGCTAGAATTCTAAAACTTTTATTTGAGCTGTTTCGATTCATATAAATCTTTCTTTAGGTAAATATTAAACGTAATTCGTTATTCAAATCCAAGCATCAAACGTGATAAAAAGCTGAACTGAAGGTTTTTCAAGAATAAAAGGGGAAAAAATGACTCTAATTTTGTGTCTTTTTGAGTAAAAGGGTAAAAATTGCTAACCTAGAAAACTGTTTCTCTAGAAAATAAATAGAAAAGAGGAAGAAAGGGTGAAATAAATAAATTGATGCAATGATCCAGCCGAACTCAATAGAAAGTAGAACAGCAACAAGATAAAAGTAGTTCAACCATGGAAAAAGTGGGTATTCTGCTTAGAACTTTCATGAATGTTCATTCCCAATTTGAAGGTGTTTAGCTCCAGCCTGATCTCCTTGATAATATGCGGCGATGATGACAACTTTTGATAGTTTAACTTTACATCCAGGTTGTACCGTTCATAATTAGAGAGAGCATCGTTGATATACACAACGTTTGAGAAGACAACTTTCTTGTTTGAGTTCGATAATTGACGTAATGGTGGAGATGATGTTGATAAAGAAGGAGGAGATGGTGAGTTGCTTTCAAATAGCCTTGGACGATCAGGGGATCTTGGAGGGACTTTTTGACTATACAACAACTGCTGGATCTTGAAGTTCTTTAAATCCTCTGAATTGACTTGCTCAACAAGGCACGATTTCTTTGGTCCGGCCAATGTTGGATTTTTCAAAGTATTTGAAGTGTTGATTTCCAACTTTTCAAAATTTTCATCATTTTTCAAAAATTCTTGGGTATGATGGTTGTGATGGTAATGATGTTGTTCATAATCCTGTTCTTCAAATTCGAAAGATTTTGACGATTGATGAGATTTGTTCGAATTCAAGGAAGAAATGGTTGATGATCTTTTCAAAGATTTCTTTCTCTCTATTGATTTCATTCTCTTGTTACGACGTACCTTTTCCCCCAAGTCTGGCTTATCTAAATCAGGGAATGAGGTTTCTGAGGCTTCGATCATTCTTATCAATAGCAGCGTGTCATCAAACAACATCAAATCGTCTTCTTTCCTGTCTTGCCTCTTTTTTATACATAACAGCGATTCGTCATTTTTGGTGAAGCTTAATAATGATTCATCATCATCAAAATGATACTCTTTGATTGTTGAGATTGTAACTTCATCGTTATTAATAGTTTCAACATCTTTGTCATTCATCAACTGATCAAAATCTATCGAAAATGGTTCTTCCTCTTCTTCTTCTTCTTTCCTTTGCTCTCCTTGATATCCTTCATTGCCTTTGGCTGGAAGTAACAGCTGTGAGTCTTGGATCTTCTTTGGTTCAAAATCAACATTGGAAGTATGAATAACAGATTTGATCGATTTATTCGTCGATGAAAGTGGCTTGTTTGGCTGAATGATTGGCTGTCTCACTGATTGTTTTGTATCAATCCTTTTTTTCTCGACTTTGATTGACAAAGAAGTCATACTCTGGCTGAATTTGGATCTCAAAAACATGGATTTTCTATTGGTTGATGTTGAAACAAAACTTGCTGTTGATGGTGAAGTTGGCAATGGCTTTGGAGCTATCGTTGGTGTCCTGCTGTTGCTGCTGCTGTTATTGCTACTATTACTACCAAACAACCTTCCAAGAAACCTTGCAAAACCTGATTTTTTTTTCTTTGGATCTCCTTTCGGTTGTACAACTACTTTAACGACAGGCTGTCTCAGTTGCTGTATAGTTGAAAGACGAGGAGGTATAACTATAGTAGGTTCAACTTTCAAATTTTCAATAGGAGTAATTGTCATTGAGCTTGATCTGATCTGCGGATTGTACAGATTGACTAAATCCAATGGCTTTGAAATATATTCATGGGCATCAAGAAATTCATCATCTTTTGTAATTGAATTAGTCTCAATTGAATCAGTTTCTGTTGGTAATATTCTACCACCATCTTTTGAAGCCAAATTTATTTCGGTCTCTATTATTGAAAGTGTATCATCATCAACATTTTCAATGGCAGTCTCACCGTTAACAACACTGGACAGGTTTTGGCCTATTGACAACTCGCTATGGTTGTTAATCTCTTTGATGATAGACAAAGATGGCGGGATCTTACAAGTCCTGGTCTCTAGCTGCTCGTCAGAAGAATTGATGTTCAAACTATCCACTGAATCAATATCCGAACTACTTATTTGTTGTAAACTGATTCCTTTCGATCCAACAGAAACATTAGAACCGTTGTTATGACTATTCTTTAACAGTTGTTCATCGTTGTTTATCGATGATGCGGGCGTATCGGTGTTCGTTCTTGATGGGCTTGGACTCGAGGAGTTTGCCATTGTGATAAAAGATACCGTTGAGGAAGAGGTTGAGATTTGATGAATATGGTTTGATGTTGTTGATGTTATTGATTTTGAAGAAGATGGTAATAAATAGAGAGATTTTTCGTCATGCTGGATAGTTTTCTCTGCTGTATAATAATTAAAATTATTATCAATATATGAATTATTTATGGATTGAATGGAACTTCTTCTTGGAATGATCAGCTGTTGCATTTGGTCATTAGCGTCTGCCAAATTTGGCAACGAGGGACTTTGACGGAAACCACCATTATTACGAGAGATTTTGCTTGGTCTTCCAGATCTATTCTGTGGATGCTGCCGTGGTCTGAAAATTTCACCGTTCGGAAACAAAAATGCTCCACCGACTTCGTTGGTTCCAATAACTGGCGATGACCTTGACCTTGATGAAAATTCACTTGATTGGCTCTGTAAAGAGTTGTGCCTTGAAGATGCTGTTTTCTTCAGCAGCTTTTTCTGCTGCAACTTGATATTTTGCTGGTGGATCTGCTGAATGGGAATTTTGGTCCTTGACTTTCGGATAAACTTATCATCAATGGTGCAGAAAGAGTCCGTCGATAGTGTTCTTGGAGTAGCTGTTGACACTGATGTGTTCAGTGTTCTTATCGATGAGCTGGCTGATGACACCGAGCCTCTTCTAAGGTGTTGCTGCTCGTATATGTTCGACAACGAGGTTGAAGACCCGAATCTGTTTTTATTGGTCTCCATCGATTCCTCTTCTTATGTGTGTGACTGTTGTGATTATCGATCTAGCAAAGGTCCATGTATCAACTTGGTGCAAACGAAGGTAACACCAGTACTATTAATAGAATTGAAAATGGGGCGAAAGAGACTGTTCCACTACTCAGAAACCTATATCTGAACGTTTCTCGAGAAAAGCAAGCCTGCAAATATGTGTACTGTGATGGTGACAAGATCGGATTCGTAGTCACTCTGTATCGGTGATGTGCTTGACGTCTTCTTTCTTTAAGCGAATGAATGGTTGAATAGTTTAATTTTCGGGTGATTTTGATTGCCCACGGTAAGAAAAAAGTAGGTAGAAGCTAGGAGATTTCAATATCTATCTATGTATATAGATATAGAGTGTGGGTGATATACCTGGCCTTTTTCTCTTCTTTTAAAATAGATTGTTCATATAAACTGGCAAACAGTTGAACCTTTCCCGAGCTACAATACGCTGGCTGTACCTGGATATTGGGCTTTCTTTCCATCAAAACCTGGTTGCACCAGATTTTCGACTTGGCCAATTCCAGAAAAAAAAAGTTTTCAATTTTTTACGATTTTTGACTTTTGGTTCGTGCTGCTTGCTTGGTTTGCTGGTTTTATGCCTTGAAACCTAGATGAAACAAGATATCAACAATAGAGGGATCATCGATTGTTGTAAGAGAAACGCTAATTGTAGTGGTGTGCGAGCATGACAAGAAAATAAGACGTTTGTTGTTTCGTACGTGCTGGTTATGATACATGCAAGCCGGCCGTGGTGTAAGAGGTTTTAGCTGGATTTGGGCAATTTTCCAGCAGTAAGTCATCCAGGCTGTTGAATCAACGAGTATGTATGGTTAAGCCAAACCAAGAAAAAAATAATGCAAGAAAAAGGGGAACAATCTTAGATATAGAACGGTCTGTATCATGTTTGAATGGATCTCGTGGATTGTTTGAAATTCAAATACCGTTATTTGGTTCTTTTCGGTTTATTGTTTTTTTGATCTTTTTTGATCTTTTTTTCTTTTTTCAGCTATAATCAAATCATTCCTGGTTTCAGCTTTTTTGCTGTTTCCGATTACCCCTGATCGCTTATTATGCAATCTGCCAAAACTCACTTTGTCTATCTAGGCCAGAGAAGGAGGAAATCCTCAGAAGACCAATTCCCAGTCCCACAGTAGTAACAGAGATTATGGTATGTTGAACGCACAAGCGTAATGGGTCAGTCAACTTGGCTTTGCATTTCGGGAAATAGCCAGTGTTTAGTGAAACCATACCTAATCTTGTTGAAGCCACTTGAACGTTTCTACAAAATTAGCAGTAAGATTGCATGTAGTTTAAATATATTATATGATGATAGAAGAAAGAACAAAAAGAAAGTAAAAAGTTGCAAAAAACATTTCTTACAACTTTGGCTTGGATCTTCCAACTGTGCACTTGATCAAACCATTTGGATGTGGCGATGGATAGAACAACTCATTGTCGTTCTCCAATCCTTTCCACTTGAAATCGATCAAGAAGTAGTGCTTGTTTGGCAATGCATACGAAACGGTTTCCAATTCGCTAAACTTAGTCAATATCGAGTTTGCCATATTGTACATTGTTGCTTGAACAGATGGGGAGTTCTCTTTTGCAAACGTGCTCAACGTGATTTCTCTTGCACTCTGGAAGGCCTGATCAAATAGTCCTGACTCTGCAAGCTTGGCAACATTGGAAATTGGTCCCAACTTCTTGGAATCCCACTTCCATGTTGATGAAACATCGGTTGATAAGATTCTGTCTGTTGTTGGTTGCAAAGTTGTGTAATCGCACTTGTTGAAGCCATAGAACATGGAGTTGGTGGACTTCAAAACCGTCAAATCTTCCAAACCCGACTTCAAAACATATTCACCATTTCTTTCAATCGACAACTCAACAACTCTTGATTCTTCACCATCCTTGACAAATGAATGGTCGTGCAACTTTCCATCTACCAAGTATTTGGACCAGCGGTGTTGAGTAATCTTGACATCCAACCCTGAAACATGAGAGTACTTATTGATAAAGTGTTGACCCAAATGAGCTGCAAATCTTTCAATTGGCCAGATTTCTGTCTGCTTGGCCTCAATCAAAATCGTGTTCTTGACTGTATCGGTTGGGATAATTGGTGAGTTATCGGCTTCGGTGTAGGAGACGTCAAACTGACCTCTCAACAAAACACATACCGTTGCTTCCATGACCTGTTGGATCTTTGGATTCTTCGCATCCTTTTTAACCTTCAAGAACTTAACGTTGTCCTTACCGTAGGTGGATGATTGTAAAAATGACATTTCTGAAATAGAGTTGATTGTAAAATAAAGGCTGGATTAACACACACACAAAACAATCTGTATACTTTTAATAAACTGCTGGAGAAAGGATGATACACAAAGGACAAAGGGTGATATTGAACCAACTATATATCAATTTACTTTCAAATATATAAACAACAAGATTGCTATGAACTGATTTTTTCCTCTCTCTTTCTTACATAATAGAGCCCATCTAATGGATATCACCGAGACAATCACATACATAATAAGTGCTACATAACCATTTTTGGCGTTCATAGTGAATTACGTAACGGAATCATTATCACCAAAATCCTCATTTTGGTGTTTATCAAACTTACTCGGCTGACCGCCCAAAGCCACCATCATAGTGGTATGTTTTTTTCCGACTAGATAGTTAGATAGATAGATAGATAGAGCTGAAATTACCAGGTTTGGAAACATTTAAAGTTTTGTTTCTTTTTCTCTCGATAAGAGTGAATGGTAATCCGGAGTTGGGAGACGACGTAGAAGATGAGCCCAGTTTCAAGTTTCACGTTTCATTCTATGAATTGGAAACTGGACTCTTTGTGGTGAGGTAAACAGATCTATGTCCAAACCCGGTTTTCCTGCAGAATGTTTGCTTGCTTGATTTGGTTGAAATTTGGTTCACATAAGGCCACCCGTATAGACAGGGACCCCTTATTGATTTTACGAGAGAGGCAAGTGATTATTTTTCCCTCTCATCATCGCTATAAACTCTTTCCTTCTATTGAAGTGATCACAAGATCGTTCAGATAGCAATAATTGAGCAACATGTCTCTCAGAATTGACTGAAACTGTTTTGGTGAATTTGCAGCATTTGTAGAGGTTACTTATTTGTAGGTAGCGCACACAGAACTACAAGCCTTGAGGTTAGTGAAAAAAACACACGGGAAAGAGGTTAAATGAACAGATCCACATTGATATTAATAAGAAAGATGTCATCCAAGATGTTTAAACCTCAGTACTTTGATATTGGTATGTAATTCAGTGCAAGAATAATTCAACTTTCCAGTCCTAACACCTATGAACAACAGGAGTCAACTTGACGGACCATATGTTTCATGGAAACTACAATGATAAGAACTATCATCCACCAGACATAAAAGATGTTTTGAAGAGATCCAAGTTGTTCAATGTCAACAAGATGCTTGTAACGGGGTCTTCTTTGGAAGAATCGGAGTTGGCGTTGAAATTGTGTGAGAATAACGATGAGATTTCGATGTACTCAACAGTTGGTGTTCATCCATGTCAAGTTAATGAATTTGAAAACAATGATCCAGAGGATTACATTTCAAAATTACAGAATTTGGTAGAGTATGGCAAAACAAGAGGAATCGTCAAGTCATTCGGAGAGATTGGTTTAGATTATGATAGGTTGAACTACTCATCTAAGGAAACTCAACGCAAATACTTTGAAAGACAGTTGGTGTTGGCGTGTCAGTTAGATTTACCACTATTTTTACACATGAGACTGGCATGCGACGATTTTATAGAAATTATCAAACCATTTATCTTAGGAACAAGATCAAATCCTTTGGAAAAATTAACGAAAAATGGAGTAGTTCATTCTTTTACCGGTACAGTCGATGAATTGCAGAAACTTTTGGACTTGGGTTTTTACATAGGTGTCAATGGTTGTTCTTTGAAAACTACTGAAAATCTTCAAGTTGTCAAACAAATACCATTGAATAGATTGATGATAGAGACAGACTCTCCTTGGTGTGAAATCAGAAAATCTCACGCCTGTTACGATTTGATCTCGTCTTTTCCAAACGAGTATTATCCAACAATTGATGGGTTTTCGGTGGATACAAAAGGAAAGCCATCCGTGAAATTGCATGATTTTTTACCCATACCAACCATAAAGAGAGATCAGTATAATAAGTTTAATTCCAAGTTCAACGAAGAAGTCGAAGAAACTGATGTTGGTATCAACTCAAAACCTTTGATTAGATCAAGGAATGAACCGTGTTTGATTGGATTTGTTGCTGAAGTGATTTCTAAGTTGAAAAATGTTGATGCTGATGTTGTGATAGAAACATGCTGGAAGAATAGTTGTGATTTATTTGAAGTTTAGATATCAATCGAACACTAATTCAGCCATAAGAAAACTTTCTTCCAATCACATAATAAACCTACCAATAATATTAATAATAATAATAATAATAATAATAATATAAAAAATAACATATCGAACATATCAACCTATCATTATTGAAACCAATTTCTCTAAAAGAGGGAAAGAAAAAACAGAAAAAGAAAAGCTCAAGAACATGAAGACAAAACAAATATTTCAATGAAATTTAGTAAAAAGAAAAGACAAAAAACACAAAATGAACAAGAGATAAAATAAATCTAGTAATAAAGATTGTGAAGAAATGAATGGAAAGAAGAAAGAAGGGAAGGCAAATAGGAAAAACAAATCAAACAAAGTTCAAAAATAGTGTAGAGTGAAAAGAAGAAAGTGAAGTCTTCACTGTAAAACATTCATTCATTTATTTTCTTCAATCTCTTCAATTTTATCTTCATCTTCAACCTCAATACCATGCTCTTCAGCAACTTCATCTTCATCAAACTCGTCAGAATACCCAGTTTGAACACCTAAAGATGCCAAGATACTAGACAGCGATGAAGCATCAAGATAGACTGCACCATTCTCCGATTTGACACCTCTTGCGTTCATCAATAACTCTTGTAACGTCAAAGCATTGACATGCTGTGTGTCCTCTTCATCCTCATGGACACCAACAATTTTTTTAGAGTTGGCATCATCCAGTTCTGATTCTTCTCTACCTGAGCCCAATTTTTGACTTATTGTTGATCCATACAACTGTTGTGAGATTTCATCCATCTCCAAAGAAATAGAGCCAATTTGATTGTTTATTTTATCAATCATGTAGTCGTACCATTGCTCCAAACTTTGATTTGGTTGCAACAATGCAACAATACAAATTGACATATTGTCACAGCCGATTCCCGAACCAACAGACGATGGAGCCAAACAAACGTTCATGATTTGGTTTGATAACTCCTCCAATGGTAACCTTTCATAAATACCTCTTCTGACAACCTCAACAACTTGTTGGGAAGTTAAACAATCCCAAATACCATCACACGCCAAAACAATAAATTCATCCTTTGACAAATTTAAGTTATGTTCGATGATATCTGGATCACAAGTAACAATTTGTTCTTCTGGTGGCAAGTCCGATTTTTTAAATTCAAAATCACCAATAGCTCTCGATAATGCTAAATTACCATTGACTCTACCAATATCGACAAAGCCACCAGCAGTTTGAATTCTATGACGTTCGCCCTCATTTGTTGGCTTATGATCGTAGGACAACAGCTTAGCTTGACCGTCAATTGACATTATGGTTCTTGAATCACCCGCATTACCACAGATGACTTGAGTTGGTGTAATAAGGCATGTTGTTACAGCACAACCACTTTCATCGTGTCTCAATTTTGGATCTGGATCGTTGAATAGATCTTCATCACACTTGATGAAACCTTGTTTTAAAGCCAACGGATAGTTTCTGCTTTGGAAACCTGGAGTGCTTTTGATCTTATTATGCAATTGTTCACCTGTATATATGGCAGCCTTGTCACCACCGTGACCATCGTAAACACCAAAAAATGCAACTGCTTCATCATCTTCGTCATTCAAACTTAATATGGTTGCATGAGAATCTTCCATGGAAATTCTCCAACCTTGCATGCACGATAAACCATATGCGTAAGACTTATTTGATCCACTTTCTGGATGTTTGGTGGTGACTGGTTGTGAAAGTATTTGACCCATTGTAATAACACTATTTGTATATTACTTTTCTGATGGGGTAAATTGAATTGGGAAAAATCTGCAATAAGTGGCGATTAATCTCTATTTCTGTTATATATTTGTATGGAATTACTAGAATTGATCGATAAAATGATACTGATGTGTCTGAAATAAGATGATTATATCTGAGATCTTGGTTATAATAATTTGAATCGTGCAATGATGAAAAAAAAAGTTTTAATTGGGTGTATTTTGATATTTGTCTATAAATTTTTTTTTTTTTTGTTGATTTTTTTTTTGCTTTAGAAATCAAAGGTAGTGTGTCTTATTACGTAATATCCAAATGTAGCTAAAAAATAGAAATTGCCACTTTAGGAAGGCAAAGTCTTTACTAGGAGATTTATTTATTTAGATCACAAGGTCTTAATGAATTACACTCTTTCCAAATGCTTTTGGAGTTGGTTAAAAGAGAGGTGTGGTTTATTTTCGTATGTATCCAATCTGATAGTTGAGTGAAAAGGTGAACTGTTCAAAAGTGCCAAGATCAAACGAATACCAACCATCAGAAACAATAGTAAGAGTTGAATTGAAAAAATGAAGACCATAAACTCTTTCTGGTTTCCCTTGCGAAAAGTCAAGATAGCCTAAAAAAGATTTTGAATATGTTCTTTTATAGACAACTCAAAAAAAAGAAAAAGTTGGGGAAACAATGGGGTCCTTAGATTAAGACACCAGATGAGACAGTTGAAACTGGAACTTTTGGATCAAAAACGTTTCTGTGCAAGTCCAGGTTGGTCAACTTCAATTGCTCTTCAGTCCATAGATTGGCTTCTTGAACGTGTTCGGAGCCAACACCACAATGACCACCAACAGATTCCCAATCACTGACCCTTCTCAAGTTTAATTCGTTGAAGACATCTTCAATTGCGTTGACCAAAACATCACTGATTTCCTTGCCATGACCTGGAGTTGGGGTAATTCTCAATCTTTCTTCACCTCTTGCAACCGTTGGGAAGTTGATTGCTTGAACATAAATCTTGTGCCTATCCATTAATAAATCAGACGCCTTCTTAGCTGCTGCGGCATCACCGACCAAGACAGGAACGATGTGCGATGGATTTGGCATTACTGGAATTCCCAAAGACTTCAATGAATCCTTGACATAGGAAGTATTCTTAGACAGTAAAATTCTTGTTTCAATATCTGCTCTGACCAATCTGATCGAAGTAGTTGAACCTGCCATGATGGCTGGAGGTAATGAAGTAGTAAAAATGAACCCTGGGGCAAATGATCTGAACCAATCCATCAATTTTGCAGAACCAGCAACATAACCACCAACTGTACCGAATGACTTACCCAATGTACCGGTGATCATATCAACTCTATCCAAGATAGTTTGTTGTTGTGGTGAAGCAATACCTGTTCTTAAATGGGCTTCGAAATCTAAATGTTCAGCTACACCAGCACCGTTAGCACCATATAAACCAACAGCGTGGACTTCATCGAGAAAGGTTAAAGCACCATACTTATCGGCCAAATCACAAATCTTTTCAATTGGTGCAACTGAACCACACATTGAATAGACAGATTCGAAAGCGATCAATTTTGGCGTTGATCTAGGATAAGAACTCAATCTTTTTTCCAAGTCTTCCAAATCGTTGTGTTTGAAAATCTCTTTCTTGGATCTCGAGTTCTTGATACCAACAATCATAGATGCATGGTTCATTGAATCACTGAAGATTACTAAATCTTTCATTTTCTGACCCAACAATGAAATAACGGCATCGTTAGCAACGAAACACGAAGAGAAGACAAGAGCGGCCTCTTGCTTGTGCAAAGCAGCAATCTCACTTTCCAAGGCGATTGAATGTCTATTATGACCTGCAATATTTCTGGTACCACCCGCACCAGCGCCATACTTGTCCATTGTTTGATGCATTGTTTCCAAGATTTCTGGGTGTCTACCCATACCCAAATAGTCATTAGAACACCAAACGGTAACTTTATCCTCTTCAGAAGCACGGTGAGCCTTTGGATACTCCTTAGCCAAACGATTAATGTTGTTGAAGTAACGGTATGACGATTCTTGACGTTTTTTCAAAATGTCGTTTTCAAACATTCCATCAAAATCGAAACTCGTTTCATTTGAAGCTCTCGAAACTGGAATTGGTGTAGCTTGAGTAGCACTAGCTGAGGCAGCGGTTGACGAGATTGAGGACGCAGCAGCGGCCTGAGTAGATCTCGATGGAGTGGAATAATTTCTCTCCTGCTGCATCTTGTGCAAAGCTGGGCCCATAACCGGGCAACCTGAAGCCTTGCTGATCAAGGAAGAGTTTTGGGATAATTTTTTCATCATTTTTGTCGAGGTTGAACTGACGAATGGACAAGCATTCATTGATTGACGTGCTAAGGACTCCATATTTAAGTAGTTTACAATAGTCCTTCTTGCTTTGGGGTTCTGTCTTTGTGGTTCTAAGACGCTTCGATATTCCTCGGACTCAAACTATACAACCAGAATATTAAATGATACAAACCTGTTTACTCTTTATATGGTTCGACAAGAGTGAGAGGGTTCAGTCTTGATTTTGGAAAAAAAAGAGAAAAATTAAAATTCTTTTTTTTTTTTACTTTTCAACGGCGTCCCGTTTATCAATATCCGAGGTACTAACTCATGTGACTGTAATAAGTGCCGATCGCTAATACGAGCTCAGTCCGAGCGCACTAGCCACAGATCACTTACCTTTTCAGAGATTCTAACTGGCCATCCGTCATCAGCTCTTCGGCGAGCATGCCTCTGGATCTTATTGCCTCTTGTGGAACCACACGCTGCTGTTTATTTTCAGCATCCAATTATTTGTTATATATTCACTATAGCAGCAAGGAGGTTGGGAAGGTTCGGGCTCTCTCCGGCTACTGTCTTTGTATACAAAACTGGTATACAACTGAAAACAGCAGCTGAGCTTCATTTCACTCCCACTGAATCGCACTCTCTGTACGGGGTGAAAAAGCGAAAGAGAATGCATGATCTCACCAGCCACTTGTCTGACAACTTGGTGTATTGATGTTCTGGTTTTTTGGAATAGCCACAAAAAAAGCCGTTTTTGTGGGAGTCAAACACAATATACACTTGTGCCTTTCTGGAGGCTAAAGAGAGCTGACAGAAAGCATAAGAGCCTTTTGGGTTACGTGTGTAGTGATGGGTCGAAACATCCGCGTCTTCAGTCATTTTGATGATGTGATAACGGGGAACTGATACAGATACATTGGTTAGGGGTGTGTGGAGTTCGCTCTTCTTCTGAAGAAATACTCCATTGAGTGTTGAGTTATTGCTACATACTACAGCGAAATCCGTCATCCCATTTACAATTCCCTCTTTTTTTTGCGAAAGAAGTTCTTTTTATCCTCTCAATCAATCAATCTAAAATATCTGTAACTGGACAGATGGTGCCCTTGAACATCTCATTCGAAGCACTCCGTAGAAGTCGCAACCCAAGAAACAGCCAGCAAGCCAGGTGTATGCAAACACTAAACAGCAGTTGTTTCGATATGGACCATACTTGCAATCCATGTTCTGTTTGAGCTTATCTTTCAGCAGAGACTGATTGAAGCAGCTATTTGTCTGTCATTTCTTCTTGCAAAATAAAGTGTCAGCAGGCATTATTTTTCATCAAAAATCAAAAAAAAATATCTGAAAAATTCAATGCAGTATATATAAGCAGGTGAAACAAGTTATTCCCAAGAACGAACAAAGAGACCAAAAGTCCTCTAATAAAACATTCTTAGATCATGTCGAGGTATTTGCGTGGCATAGTGAATGCAGTTGCCCCAAGGGCAACTTTGAATAGGGCCCAGAATGTGTTTTTGGCCAACAATAAAAGATTCTCCCAATCTTCAACGGTTAGATCCACTTATCTCGAAGAGAAGGTTGTTATCGATGAGATCGTCAAGACCTTGAACCCAGAAGATATTGAAAGTGCTCAGAGAATGAGAAATATTGGTATTTCTGCTCATATTGATTCCGGTAAAACCACTTTCACTGAACGTGTTTTATTCTACACCGGAAGAATCAAGGCTATCCACGAAGTAAGAGGACGTGATAATGTTGGAGCCAAGATGGACTCTATGGACTTGGAAAGAGAAAAGGGTATCACAATTCAGTCAGCTGCAACTTATTGCTCATGGGATAAAGATGGTACCAATTACCATTTCAACTTGATTGATACTCCTGGCCATATTGATTTCACCATCGAAGTTGAGAGGGCGTTGAGAGTCTTGGATGGTGCCGTTTTGGTTGTCTGTGCCGTTTCCGGTGTTCAGTCACAAACGGTTACTGTTGATCGTCAAATGAGACGTTACAATGTTCCAAGAGTTACATTCATCAACAAGATGGATAGAATGGGCTCAGACCCATTCAAAGTGATTGCTCAAATCAACAACAAATTAAAAACTCCAGCTGCCGCCATTCAAGTTCCAATTGGCTCAGAAGCGGACTTAGAAGGTGTTGTTAATATTATTGATAGAGTCGCATTGTACAACAGAGGTCCACAGGGTGAGACAATCGAAAAAGGTCCAGTTCCTGAAAACTTGAAAGAATTAGTCGAAGAAAAGAGATCAGTCTTAATTGAAATGTTAGCTGACGTCGATGAAGAAATTGCTGAATGTTTTATTGATGAAATTGAACCTACTGTTGATCAGATCAAGAGTGCAATTAGAAGAGCAACAATTGCAAGAGAGTTTACACCGGTATTAATGGGTACAGCATTAGCTAACAAGGGTGTCCAACCTGTTTTGGATGCCGTTGTTGACTATTTGCCAAACCCTTCTGAAATTTTGAACAATGCATTGGATATTTCGAACGGTGAAACCGAAGTAAATTTAGTTCCTTCTTTCAAACAACCATTTGTCGGGTTGGCATTCAAATTAGAAGAGGGCAAATTTGGACAGTTGACATATATCAGAGTTTATCAAGGTAAAATCAAGAAGGGTATGTATATTTTCAACGTTAAGTCGAACAAGAAGGTTAAAGTTTCAAGATTGGTAAGAATGCACTCTAATGATATGGAAGATGTCGATGAAGTTGGTCCTGGTGAAATTTGTGCTACATTTGGTATCGATTGTTCATCGGGTGACACTTTCACGGATGGTCAATTACAATATTCAATGTCATCAATGTACGTTCCAGATGCTGTTGTTTCGTTATCGATCATGCCAAAGACCAAGGATGTCACAAACTTCTCAAAAGCTGTTAATAGATTTCAAAAGGAAGATCCTACTTTTAGAGTTTCGTTTGATGCTGAATCAAAGGAAACTATTATTTCAGGAATGGGAGAATTACACTTGGAGATTTATGTTGAAAGAATGAGACGTGAGTATAACGTTGAATGTACTACTGGTAGACCACAGGTTTCATATAGAGAAGCTATCACTGGATCGAGCGAGTTTGATTATACACATAAAAAACAGAGTGGTGGTGCTGGTCAGTTTGCCAGAGTTATTGGTAAATTATCATCTGAGGAAGGTTCTAATTCGTTCCACACAAAGGTTGTGGGTGGTAAAATTTCCGAAAAATTCCTTAGTGCTTGTGCTAAAGGTTTTGAAAATGCTTGTGAGAAAGGTCCATTGATTGGACAAAAGGTTTTGGGTGTCAGCATGTTGATCAACGATGGTGCAACCCATGTCGTAGACTCTAATGAACATGCATTTGCTACCGCTACTGAAAGAGCATTCAGAGACGCATTTTTGAACTCAGAGCCAATAATCTTGGAACCAATCATGAACTTGACCGTTACATCCCCAATTGAATTCCAAGGTAACGTTATTGGTTTATTGAACAAGTCAATGGCTATCATCCAAGACACAGAAAACAACAACGATGAATTCACAATAACTGCTGATTGTTCTTTGAACAAAATGTTTGGATTTGCTTCCTCTTTGAGAGCTTGTACTCAAGGTAAGGGTGAATTCTCCTTGGAATTCAAACAGTACATGCCATGTCCTCCACAGTTGCAAAGAGAGTTGGTTGAAGAATATGCCAATAATAAAAATAAAAAGAAGTAAATAGGATTTCTGTAAATAAGATGTATAGTTTAGACGTGTTGAAAGGTTTGAAAATGTAAATAGTCATAAAAGTATTTGAAACGAACCATTCGGTATGACAAATCAGAAATTGCAATGTAGTTCTTTTAAGATCTACTGAAGACTAATTTGATAATGGATGTTTTCCCTTTTAACTGATATTGAAAAATTTTAATGCAATCAGAAAAAAAAAAAATTAAAAAAATCGTAGATAAAGAGAGAAAGTCTTGAATTTTGATCGTTGCAAGTACATCTTTAGAGTAAAAGTCATGGGGCGCAAAATCAAGGGTAAAATTATTGGAGGTAAGAAGCTCAATGGGTTGAAAGGTGCTTTGATGAAGTTGCAGCAGCAAGAGCTGAAGGCAAAGAAAGATGAACCTGTTGATGAGAAAAAGCCATCACAGAAGAAGAAGAGTAACAAATCGCTGAACCAATATCATAACCAAGCATTTATACCGTTTACAACCAAGGACAAAGTGATATTAGTAGGGGAAGGTGACTTTTCGTTTACCAGATCAATAGTTGATGCAAATTATGTTCTTCCTGAAAACGTATTGGCAACATCTTTCGACTCCATTGATGACTTGAAGTCAAAGTATAAGGACAATATAGATCACATATTGACACATTTGACTGACTTAAAAGTTCAAATCAAACATGATATTGATGCAGAAGACTTGATTAGATCTTTCAAATTGGTCAAAAACTTCGACAAGCAAAAGAATAAAAATCAACTAAGTTTGGGTCTACCAGATTTGAACATAAACTATATAGTGTTCAACTTCCCACACAACGGTAAAAGTATCAAAGATGTTGATAGAAATATAAAGTCGCATCAGGTTTTGATGATCAACTTTTTCAAATCATGCAAAGAATTTTACCTGTTGATCAACAAAAATCAACTCTCTGCAATGAACAATTCCAAATCATCAAATTCTTCATTAAACACGGCATTGGCATCTGGTTATCATCCAGGTAGAACTTTATCCCATCAAAAACTTTTTCAGCAGAACAATCAAAACAAGATTATGGTAACAATGTTTGAAGGTGAACCATATGATTCCTGGACTATCAAGAAAATTGCCAAAAGTTTTGGTTATCAGGTTGAAAAATCAGGTGAGTTCAAATGGTCACTGTTTCCAGATTATCATCACCGTAGAACTAATGGTGGGTTAAACGATACAACTAAACCATCGTTGGACAGAAAAGCTAGAATTTACGTCTTTCATGAGGTTGCAGAGAAGGATGATACCTATGAGGATCAAAAAATCAAGAAAAAGGTTGACAGTGACAGTGATGATGAATAAGCTAGTGCAGCATTTGTTCTCCTCTTTATTCAGATAATTTAGCGTAAGAGAAAAATAAATAACTAAAAAGTTCGTTGTGGGGGTTCCAAAACTCTCAAAATCATTTACTGCCTTAAAAATGGCCAGCATTCATTCTAATTGGTTCAATACTTACTCGTACCTTAGGAGACCTTGAGGGTTCATCCATGATAAATCTTTCAAATCTTGACAAAGTGAAAGAATAAGAGAAAATTGGACGCCAAAAGGTAATCTAGAGAATTAGTTGACAAGGCAGTCAGCTCTAACTAAAACCCTTTTGTTTCGCCAAGCCGCTTTTATGGTGTATCATGGAAAGAATAAAATGGGTATTATCCATAATATGTAAGAAATAAAAAAATAAACCAAAGCCGACCAACTCCCATGTTTGAAGCAAAAATAACCTAACACAAAATAAACTAAAATGACAAACAAAAATACAAAAAAGAGAACGTTTTTCAATAACATCACTCAAAACTCATCTTCAAAGAGTCATCAACAAAAGAAAATCGTAGGATAATCTTCAAAATAGACCCTTATGTTGGGAAGACAACAGCTGTCTCGCCACTCAAATATACGTCTCCATTTATAGGGTCCTTGAACTTATACTTCCCTAACTCCAACAACTCTTTCAAATACTGATCATCATCCTTACCGTCTTCTTCTTCTTCTTCTTCTTCGTGATCGTACAAATCACCATAGAACAGATGATTTTTCTTATTCATAATCAATCTTAACCTGTTTTTCAAGTTAATCAATTTAGAAACTTTGTTAGAGTTTCCTCTTTTTTCAGAATTGAATAAGCCTCTACGTACACTCTCTTCTTCATCGTCATTACCATTGTCTTCACCAACATCTTCTCCTTCATCATCATCAACATCATCATCGTCATCATCGTCATCGTCGTCATCATCGTCATCATCGTCCTCCTCAACTTCATCATCGTCACCATCATCATCATCATCATCATCGTTATGCTGAATCAATGGATCAATATCAGAAGACATTGATTCGTCATCATCTTCATGGTCCTCATCCTCATCCTCATCTGGATCTGTTGAGTTTTCAGGATGATTCATGGTGTCATCATCAGCTTCTGCCTCCTCTGCAATGCGTTGATGCAAGTTTACGTTCACATCAAAAGTATTGCGGGGTTTAAAGTTGGATGATAAATCATCTTCATCATCATCAGACTGGCTATGAAACAAAAAAATCTCGTCATCTGAATAAATCCTCTGTGATACTTTTGAATTTTCAACAAAATTTGGAGGTTTTGTTACTTTTGATGCATATACAGTGTTGGTGTTGATCAATCTCAATCTTGTTGGATTGCTCAAACTTGATCTCCTTGATAATCTCTTTCTCTTTTTCCTCTTCGGTTTGGAAAGCTTCTCAATCTCAATAGACTGTTTATCAATTTCATCATCGCACAAGTTTTGATTGATTAAATTTTTGACCTCATTCATGATCACTTCGTATTCGTAATTGATGGAGTCAAAATCGTGTTTCATAACGTTTGTCAAATTCGAGACCTCATTGATTTTGATGAGCTTATTTTTCAGATATATGTTACCATTTGGTAATAGTATGGGATCGTCATAGATATTGGAAACAATTTGATGCGAGAATGGAAGATTTTGAGAAAGATTTTTCAACTCAAGGGAACAAATTGGACAATTGTTTATCGAGATACTGTTATCATTTAACAGCTTATGAATTGAGTCATTACATGCATCATTGTTACAACTCTTGTTTTTCAACGATGATATTCCAACACTCAATAATACCAAAAATTCAAAATTCTGACTGATACCATAAATTTGGTTATAATTGAACAAGAAAAATTCCAGAAGATAATTCCATCTATCGTTTGAAAACAACTTTTCGTACTTCAGTTTGAAATTTTTCTCTAATATCAATGATGTATTCAACATAGGATTATAATAGTCCAACGGAGAAACATCATTCGAGTTAACTGCAAAACCGGAAATTTTGTCACCGTTCTCATCCTCCACAGATAATAGTTCCGAAATATCTATTGAATTGTATAATAACAAGCCACACGCTGTTTGTAGCTTGTTGAAATAATTTTCATCTGGAGTTTCATTATCGTTGGACTGAGAGTTTGAATGGAATAAACTCAGAATCTCAGAGATTGATGATGGCTTATCGGCATTCTTCTTCAGAATGAGTTCGTTGAATAGAGTCGAATTTCTAGTGCTAATCTCACAGTTTTCAAGCTCCTCCTTATTCTTATTCAACTTCATGTTGCTTGTTAAATACTTTTTTGCCATCTCAACACCATCAAATATTTTGTTATTCTTGATTAACATTATAAATTTCTGATAATGAGTTTCAAACTCGATGTTATTGGCTTTCGAGTCATTTTTGTTTTCAATCTCATTGATCAGTTTTAACAGTTTCTTATTATCCTCACACCAGTCAAGCAATATCTTCAAATTATGGCTTTCTTTAATCTGATGGTAGATTTTTAAGCCGTTTGAAATTATATCAGAGTCTATTAGATCATTATCGATCTTGAAGTTTTTGATCAAATCATCATTTGAGCCATCACTTGTCCTTAAAAGATAGTTCAAAATTAAAAAATCTATCAACTCTTTGTACCAGTTTGACAAATCAACATTCAACGAATCATCCTCAAGATTAGTTCCTATTGGTGTTATCCTTGCTTTTATCATTTGTAACTCTTTCAATTTATTAAATCTGCTTTCAATTCTTTTGATATAGTCATTGTGACTTGCTATTAGCTCTTCTAAGTTTCTATTAAATTCGATTTGATTCTTGATCAACTTTGAAAGTTGATTCAGTTTGTCCAAATTAGATTCGATCGTCTCGATTTTCTTGAAATTGATCAATAACGTTTGATTTTGCCTTTCTATAAGCTTTGTGATTGATCTGAAATTCTTTTTAATGCATTCAAGAGGTATCCGAAATGATGATTTCATCACCTGAAGATGAAAATCTAACAGAGGAATTGGATTGATATCCTGCATTTTGTGATACTTTATGTTAAAAAATGACTACTTATATCAGGATATCACTTTCTACTGCTCTTTTCTCTTCTTGTGTTCTCAATTTATACAATCTCAAATGAGCCCCTTTCTAGGTGATGTCCTTTCTGCGCTTTCTGTGATTATTGTTCTACCTCTGTTCCCAACACGTTTCAATCAGTCTTGTATTGTTCTTTCGTTTGGCCTTGAGCTTTTTATCTTTTTGGTTCCTTGTGTCATTTTCTCTTTCTTATCATACGATGCCACTCCGCCACACCCTGAAGTAGCAACTCATAATGAGTGGCTAAGCAGAACCAATCATATGTTAGTAGACAAGCTCTCTTTGATGGTGCACATCATTTGAATTTATATATATTCATCCTCTATCTGTCTTATTGTACAGAACTGAGTGTCTTATTTAAATAAACCCGTGAACCACTCCGTGTGAACAGAGATGAGAACTCAGGGCAAAAATAATAATAATAATAATAATAGTAATAATAATAATCATAAAAAGTTACGGGAATGAAGAAGAAAAATAACACTCACACCCTCACAACTCCTCAACCAATTTCAACTTTTTTTTTCTCTATCTAGAACTCTTATAATTTAGAAATAATAGCATCTGTGAATTCAGTTGTTGATGATGAACCACCGATATCTTTAGTCTTAACCTTACCTTCCTTCAAGACGGCATATGTGGCATCAGAGATTGAATCAGCAAAGCTGTCCAAACCTAAATGTCTCAACATCAAGACTGAAGACAAGATCATAGCAGTTGGGTTGGCAACATTTTTATCCTTAATGTCCAAACCAACGTGTCTACAACCTGGTTCGAAAACGGCATGTTCTCTACCGAAGTTGGCACCTGGTACCAAACCTGGACCACCGACTAAACCGGCACCAATGTTTGATAAGATGGAACCGTACAAGTTTGGTGTGACCATAACGTCAAATTGTTGTGGCCATGAAACAGCTTGCATTGAAGCGTTATCAACGATCATATCGTTGACAGCGATGCTTGGGTATTCAGCAGCACCAATATCCTTGATTGTTGTTCTGAATAAACCATCGGCCAATTTCATAATGTTGGCCTTGTGGATGGCAGTGACTGTCTTTCTGTCATTCTTCAAAGCAAAGTCGAATGCAAACTTGGCGATTCTTTCAGTCTTGTACTTTGAGATGATCTTCAATGATTCAACAACACCTGGGACAGATTGATGTTCCAATTGTGCGTATTCACCTTCGGTGTTTTCTCTGACAAGAACAAAGTCAATGTCCTTCAACTTGGTGTCAACACCTGGGATGTTCTTGATCAATACCAAGGATGCAAAGATATCCAACTCTTTTCTCAATGCAATGTTCAATGACTTGTTCATGACATCGGTTGGGGTGTACATTATACCCTTTAATCCAACCTTGTTTCTCTTCAACGAAAGAATGGCCTCCTTGATTTGTTCAGCCTTGTGCTCGGTATCCAAACCAGAAACTTCGACTGTTTCGAACTCGACTGGGACAGCGGCTTTCTTGAAGATCTCTTGGACTGATGAGGTGACTTCTCTACCAACACCATCACCTGGAATCAAAGTGACTGTGTACTTGCCACCGTACTTCTTTGGCAAACTGGATGCAGTAGCAAAACTTCTACTGGATTGAGTGAATGTCTACAAATATCGAAAACCAAAAACAATTGGAGATTCTTAGTTAGTACTTCTATCTCACTCGCTGCGGGAAAGAAACTGCAATCTTGTTCCATATACATACTCTTCTTGAGACTGATGATAACATTGTTGCGATTCTCAAAAGATACTTTGTGATAACAGGAATTTGATGTCAGCGATATAAAATTACAAGAGTCAAACTCGATAATATACCCATTCAGCCAATGCGTTTCTATTTAAATGGGTTGTTGAAGAAAAAAAATTAAGCATACAACAAACTCGGATCCGTGATCGATGTCAGAATAAATGATCCTTTCCCAATCGGGAATCACTTTTTGATTATGTCTCATTGGTCCTAAACGGGAAGTCTACAATTCTAGACTTCCTTTTTGGGTATGTTGGTGTTTTTGCTTCATTTGGTTATTATATGCTGCTGACTCTTGTATGTATGTACAGCTGGCACTTGATGCTAGGCGACTTGTTTCACTTTTACTTGATGGGTGCAAAGATGCCCTCAGCTTTAGTGGTTGCTGTTTTATTGTTTGAAGTCAGCAGGTTCGAAGGCGTATTTTCACACACAAAGGAAAACAACGCGACAGACAGAGAGTCATACCGGTGGCTCCTAGATTGGCCGTGTATCGTTTAGCATTCATCTTGTGGTTGTGTGTATTAGTAGCCATAGTGGTGGAGTGCACAGGACAATTAAATAAATAAAAGTACATAAGCAATAAAGAAAAACAACAAATTGGGAAAACGAGCTTTTAAGCACTTCTGGAAGCTCAGCTTTTCTTGGAAAGTTGCATGCCGATTGCCCAGGTTTCCTTGCTAACGCCAAAGATCTTACCCAACATGTAGTCATCGTTGAGCTTCACATCTGTAACCAACTGCCAGCCATTCTTTGGATCTTTCAAAACTTTTCTGATCTCTTTTTCAAAACTGTAGCACTCAAAGAACAATCTCAAAGGTTTGTTCTCGTCACTGTTTCCTTTCAACTCACCATCGTTTATGTACAAGTCTCTTGATCTCAAAATCAGCCATTGTAATAAGTCTTTTTGCAAACCAACGTTTGAATAGACTCTGCGGATCCCAATAGCCTTGATTGTTACTACATACTGGTCATCCCTCGTTAAGGACAGATCCTTTTTCAAAGTTATCACGGCAATAGGTTTCTCTCTATAGAGGATGATCTGTGTGTTTTCACCTTTTGCCAATTCGTTCTTGTACTCTGATTTTGTCATTGACTTAAATTTCAAACCTTCAAACTCTTTCAAATCTTCTGGTAACTGAGCAAACTTCGTAATGTCAAAACCGAAGAACTCCTCATTGTCATCAACAACACCTTTGTCGGCCTCCTCTCTCAAGAACTTTGTTGACTCGCTCAAGACGAAAAATGATAATCCTGCGAGCATGAAAAAAGAGATGACCGTTTGTACAACCTGGTAGATAAATGCTCTATTTGAGAGTAACTGCTCAAATGACTGGAAATATACAAAATCACCCAACTTCTTGAAAGCGGTAAACGAAAACGCCAATGTCAATAATCCCCATGTTCTGAGATCCCAGAAAATACTCTTTGTTAACTGTGACTGCAAGGTCCTTCTATAATCGATAATCAAGTTAATCGAGGCTTCACTATACGTAGGTGTCAAAGAAACGGATTTCAAGATTGGTGCAACTGTTGGGTCCAACGGTTTATCTAATCCTGCATCTTTCTGTCTTGATTGTCTTTCTTCGTGAGCTTCTACGCCGAGTTTTGCCAAATGCATCAGGTTTATCATCTTCAATCCGAAATATTACTCCTTGAAAGTCAATACTATTTTAGAGATGAGATACATACACAAATATATTTGAACGATTTCTGTGTGTCTTTTTTTCACTTTTCTACTTCGAAAAAATCGATCTTGGGCGAAATTGGTATTTCGTTCATCGAATTGATAAGAGAAAACGTGCGTTTGAGGATTTTACTTTTTCTTCAAATCAAAGGTTTGAGACCCATACACCATAGTAAACATAGAATCATATATTGAGAGACAATTTAATCAACTTTAATCTAACAATCCACCTTTGTAATAGTTACCTTCTTTCATTCTTCTCTTTTCCAACTGAGCCCTCATAATTATACTACCGATGTAGGCCAATATTAAGACAAACAACCAGAAGAAGATCGTTTTGATCAAATGCCATACGTATCCAATGAAATTACCGTGCCCACCGTATCTTTCGAGCTTATCAAGCGCTTCCCTCTTTTTCAATCTCTCCTCCAGTTTCTTCAACCTTATCAGTGATCTTCTCTTGGTCTGGCCTTTTTTGGACTTGCGCCTGTTTCTGATGGCCCGATTGTGCTTGTTCATCTCAACAACATCATCGTTATCCAAGTCTTGTTGATTTGCCTGGTTGATCAAACTCAACTCGATGTTCGATAGCGATTTGATTGGTAATTCCTCTTTGTCGTACAACCCGAACGCTTTGAAATCAAAAATATCAACGTTTTGTGATAGGTCACCAGTTTGTGCTGAGAATCCAACGTACGGATTGAGAGGCAATTTAACATCTTCAGTAAGCGTGAAGCAATTCTTCCAATTACCGTTTGATCTCAAATCGAAATCAACAGATAAATACCCCGAATCTCTAATATAAATCAATCTCATTTTTGACTTGCCACTCTTGACGTTGAATAAGTTAGATAATGAGCATCCAGTGGTTTCTGTGTCGAATCCATCTTTGTCCTTGTTATAAATCTTTGTCCCATCGTTCAATTGTAACGATACGTAAGGGAACGGAATATTTTTCTTGCTCTTTTCATAAAGATCATTTTTATAAGTATCTATGATCAATCCCATACCATCGAACTTATTTGGAACCCCAAATACATCGGCGCTCAAGTCTTGTTTCGAGTTGAGCAACCAAATGCCAAATGCATCTGCATGTAGTGAATTTTTCGTACTTTTGGAGTTGATGGAAAATTCCAACTCCAACTCAAACGATGGCGAAACCTGCTGGTTTATGGGCTGGTGACTAAATATAGAGCCTAGCTGATTGGGTTTATCGGAAACCAATCTGATCATATCGTTCGAAATCATAACTTGCCCTTTGTTGCCAAAGTTGAGCAAGTCCAACGATGTTGTGGAGATGAAAGGCGACGATAACTTCAAATTTGACAACTCCTTCCTCTTTATCTGGAACTCATTTTCACTTATCAAATAATTACCTTGCAAAATATTGTTCAACTCCACATTTGAGTATGAGTCGTCCTTCTCAGCTGTCTTGGTCGGTGAGGATGAAAATAGAGTGAGGTACAACACCAATAGAGTTATCAATCCAATTAAGGCTTGTAAAGCTCTAGATCTCTGTACATTTCTGATAAACGACATCTTCGAAAGGCGGTCTCTCCTGTTTTTCACTTGGCTCTGATCTGAAGAAAGGCGCCTGTACCATATAACAAACTCACTTCATTCTATCATCTGTCTGTTTCATGATTTCGTTGGATTTTCGCTCGATTTTTCCCACTCAGATCCTTGGTAGGAGGCGAAAAAAAGCCCTTGAAAAAATATTTATGTTTCAGGGGGGGCTTTTGCTCAACCCTCCAGAAGTATCCCTTCTGGTTTGCCTTCACTTTGCTTCGTTCTTACGGCTGTTTCCGCAGAAAGAGTCGAGCTGAACAAGTCTACTTTATTGTAGCTTGAGGCTTCAAAAGTTAATTGAAGTTGGGTGAAGAACCCTGTGCCAAAAGACAGAAAAAAAAGAGGCAGGCAGGCAGGCAGGCAAGGCAGGCGAGCGGGCGGGCGCGCCTGCCCGACAGCTCGCTCGCTCGCTCGCTCGCTGGCATCAGGCCGCCCAAAAAGATCGCCAATTGGATGGAGGATATCTTCTTGGTATTAAATAGCCAAGTAGTGATCGAACAACGGTTGGTATTCGTAGATGTTTTCGCTTAGGTACAGAAATAAAATTATGAACAGGGCTGGAGAGCAAGAAACGGGGAATCTACCATTTGATGGTGAACTCTTTTGATCTGAAGCTGGTGAGGAACAGTATACTGATCCATGGGTTTGTGTAACCGTTTGACATATGCTAGCCAGTTCAGAGACCTACTTACTACGTTCTCTGTAGACCCCCCCCCCAGCAACACATGCAGACAACTGAGAGGTGACTCTTGGAAGCACATAGAACACCACTCTTCAAAAACACATTTGGTTTCATCCATCCAGTGATCTTCAGCTGTATCACAAAAGAGAGATAAGGTGATTGAGAGATAGATTTCTCTCTGTGGCTAAGAATTTTTACGGAAAGCAGAAAAACGGGAAAAAAAAAAAAAGAAAGAAAAAATCCAGGTATTGTGTAAGCAAACCCATCAAACCAGTAGCAACCTTTCAATACAAGAGAGTAGCGGCCGCTAGATACAAAAGAGCAGTTTTATACCTAATATATCTGATTGCGTTATTAGACAGACAGTCATTCCAGAAAAACTTTCAGATAAAACCCTCAAATCAGACACACAGAGTCAAGAAAAAGGGAAGCATGAGACTCAACCGTGTAATCACATTCGCGCAAATAGGTGTATGCATCTCATTGCCGCTATTACCATCTGGCGGTGCCGGTGGTGTATTATCACCGTCGCTTGGTGGCGGGTTTGAGCGGTCGTTGTTCCAGTATATTTCAAGCCTATTCCAAGGTGAGTTGGTAGTCACAGGCACCTTAAATCCAAAGAAGAGCGCATCGGTGATCCCAAGAGAAGATTTCGATAAGTGGATCGAAGAGCAGAACTCGATCTCATTCCAGAACATTTTGAATAATGTTGGTGGTATGGGCAAGTTCAACGAATCCGACGGTGTTGCAACGGGCGCTGTATTGGCCTCACCTTCGAAGCTGGATCCGAACTATTTCTACCAATGGATTAGAGATGCCGCCATCACCATGAATTCCATCGTTGAATACTTGGACGATAATAGAATGAATGATGAATTTGGATTAAAAGATATTTTGGAGTCGTATATCACAAACCAGTACTACATACAAAGGGTCACCAATCCAAGTGGTGATTTCGAAGACTTGAGTGGATTGGGTGAACCAAAATTCATGCCTGATAATACGCCATTTGGATCCCCATGGGGTAGACCTCAAAGAGACGGTCCCGGTTTAAGAACAATTACCATCTCCAACTATCTCAATCTTTTGTACAAGTACAATTCTGGTTTGAATAACGATCATTTTTTGAAAGATGACCGCTTCATTTATGAGAACATATTAAAACCAGATTTGAAGTATATTGTAAAGTATTGGAATTTCGATGGGTTTGACCTTTGGGAGGAAATTTATTCAAAACATTTGTTCACATCCTTAACCCAGCTCAAAGCATTAAAGTATGGATTAGAGTTTGCCAATAGATTTGAAGATGACAACACATTTTACGAAATGTTACTAGTTGCATTTGTCAACTTGAAATCTTTTATTGAATTTGGAAGTGGGTTTAAAACTCAGAACGTCCCATTTTTGATTGAAACCCCAACCTTAGTCATCAAAGGGGCGCGTTGTGGGTTGGACATTGCCAGTATATTGGCATCTTTACGTTCGCATGACGTTGATTCTATCGATGACACCATCGAAATCCCATTTGATGTCAGTGACCCGCATGTAATAAACACTTTAACCGCTTTATGCAATGATATGAAGTATAGGTACCCTATAAATCATAAGAGGTTAGGTTTTGAATCAATTGGTTTTGCTTTGGGGAGGTACCCGGAGGACGAATACAATGGCAACGGATTAAGTGAAGGAAATCCTTGGTTTATATCGACTCTGACTGCATCTGAATTTGTGTACAAGTTGCTTTATTCCATTTATAAATCTGAAGATGACATTGTAATCAACGATTCAAACCGTGCATTCTATTCAGATTTGTTGGACATTGAAGAATTTGGTGGTAGAGATTTGAGATTTCCATACAAGTCGCAGGCGTTCAATGAGACTGCGATTAATCTTATCAAATATGCAGACTCGTTTTTGGACGTTATTAGAGAGCATGTTGATAATTTTGGTTCAATGAGTGAACAGTTTAACAGGTATTCAGGTTATATGGAAGGGGCAAGAGACCTTACATGGAGTTATGGGTCTTTGTGGGGTTCTTTTAGGTGGAGATCTAAGGTTTTGAATATTGGATTGGGTTATTGAGTTTTACGGATATATTTTTTTGTTTTGTGCATTATGATCCTCACAACCATCATTGATAATGACACTGGATTTTTTTTTTTTGGATATTTGTTACTAGAGAATAACGTTTAAAAGAGATATTTTTTAAGTCTTTGTTTTTATTTATTTTGTCTGTGCTGTTTTGTTTGATCTGTGAGTTCTTTGCTCCAGACCCCTTTTTCTATGATATTTATGCACCCCTCTTATGAATTATGTTGCTTTTTCTGTTCAATTTTACAACTCATTTAGAATACTTTTCAGTTTCTATAAGTATGATTCTTAACCTTTAATGTGTGCTTTCATACAGGCTATGTTTTATTGAAAGCTGGAGCCAACTATATTTTGAGATGTTAGTCCTTAGTTTGGAGAGAACGCAACTGGAAGAAACACAATAAAACATGATAACTGAACTCCTTTCAAGCTACTCATACAGATATATCAGGGTATTAAACATTTTTTTGAAAACAGTCAAGATTACATATAATCAGATGAAAAAGGATATAGAGCTAAACAAAAAAGAATGATAATCGAGAGAACGTCTATCAAAACTCTAATTAAGAAGAAGGAAAAAGTCTTAAAGCAACATCAAGGATCCATAAAGAAGACCGAATACAACAACCGAAGCTGAATATTGGTTGATTTGAGCACCACCGGTGTAAGCTGCGACAATAGCAGTTGAGGTAGTTTCACCTGTAGTAGAAGCTTGTGAAGCTAATGTGACAATCTCAGTCTTGTAAAGCGTACTTGTTCCTTCTTCACCGCTGCTTGAAGTCTCGCATGGAACAGTAACTGTGACTGTTTGGCCATTGACGACAGAAGTGGTCGTAGTGTATGACGTCAAATTGTCAGTGTCTACTGTAACATCCTTACATACTGAGCAAGCAACAGTGAGTGTTGTTGTTGAACCGCCAATCTCAGTGACAACCGTGGTATAACCAGAGGCTGAAGTTTCTGTAGCACTATCACATGGCTCAGTGATTGTGACTGTGACACCAGCAACAGTTGTTGTAATGGCGGTGTACGAAGTCAAGTCAGACGTATCAACTGTTGCACATGTTCCAAGTGAACAAGGAACAGTGTAAGTTGTTGTTGAGTTTTGCGTAGCAACTACAGTAGTGGTGTATGAAGTAGAAACTGATGTTGCACCACCAATGACTGAAGAGGATGAAGACAGGTCAACGGTTAGTGGATCATCCAAAGTCCATGTGTATTCCTCCAACGATCTCTTCCTTAAGAAATCGTCAGTATCAATTGTGATAGAAACGGTTATCGAGTTGGCAAGAGATGCAAAATTTCCAGCGATAACACCAAATGCACCTAACTTGAAATCACCAGTTATAGATCCACTGAAGGAAACAGCGAAACTAGATGAGTCACAAGTGAAGGTGATATCCGATGAAGCGACCCCATCTTGAAAAGTAAATGATGAACAGTCGTAGTCGTAATTTTCGTCTGCTGAAGATGAAATGACAACCTCTGACCATGGTGACCATGAGCCTGGAATATAAACATCCCATACTGGATTTCCTTCAACTGTTGAACCCACTTTATAAGGAATGGCTGATGGGGTGTTGATGGCTGATGATGCAAATGTTGATGATGTTATTGGATCAGAAGAAATGGATGAGACATCGAAAGAAGATGAGCTCAGGTCATCACTTGAAATAGTACTAGAGGCTTCTGGAGCTGATGATAAGATACCTGTAGCATCGCTGGAAACTGCAATAGTAGATGATGAGGATAATAACGATGCACTCTCAGAAGATGATGCGGCTGAGGATGAAACAATTTGAGCAGAGGTGAATGCTTGAGAACTCAGTGATAATGATTCAACAAATGAAGATAGATACAGTTCTTGGCTTGTTGCACTTGAAGCGATGCTGAAATTCAATGATTCTGATGATGACAGACCTGAAGTTTGGCTTGGAGATGCAACAATCACAGATGATTGAGCGGAAGTCTCACTTGACACACTCACTGGTGAGAATTTTGAAGACTTTGCCTCAATTACTGAGGAAACCCAACTGCTAATGTCGAATGATGATATAACTGCAGATGAGCTTTGCTGCACTTCTGATGTGACTGTGGATGAACTAGATAAAATTGCTGAAGATGAGAACCCAACAGATGAAGATGAAGTCGTTTCATCTTCATCATATCTAAACAATCTGTAAATATCAACCAAACCTTTGGTGCAAGCATCTGAACCAATAAGTGGTGTTCTTGGAGCTGGGATTTTATAGCACCATTCAGCGGTGGTATTGTACTTGAAAGGCCCTGTTGTTGATCCACATTGGTAACTGTATACAAACCAGCTTCCATCGTCAAGAATGAAAAGTAAAGTCGTAAATGTAGCAGCCAACAGTGTACTTACAGAACTGTCAAATACAATATTGACACCCTCTTTCAAATTGACCTGGATATCAATTTCCATGTCTATGAAATATCCTGTAGTATTCCTGTTGATGTAAATAATATCTTGAATGTTGGTTTGATCTTCGGTGAAGTTGTAAGAGATAGAAAAGTGGTCTGTTTCGTCCGAATTGTCAGACCAGTAACTATTCATAATAATTGGAAATGGAAGATCTGTCTTGAAATTTGAACTAGTTGAGACAGTCGTAGTTTTGACCAGCTGGGAGCAGATAGTTGATGAAACTGAGAATGCCAAGTCCGTTGTGACTGTCGTACCAGCTGAAAAGAAGTATAAGGTTGTGTTCAAACTGAATCCATCTGCAGCGAATGTTGTTGTTTGATGGTTCCAAGTTGAAGTCGTAACAGTAGAAGTTGTTTCTACTTCAAGGTAAGTTGATGTTGCCTCAACAGCCAGTGTTGTTGGAGCACATGTAGTACCTGTTGGTGTTGTTGGCATTGTTGAACAAGCACTCAAAGCCGAAGTCAAATATTTACCATAATCATCCCATAAACACCAAGCACAATCAAGACACGAATCCTCGTAATATTGGAAACTACCAGTAGAAGTATCGTTACATAGACAGTTAGTGTCCCATGGACCTGAGTCAGAAGCACCATCAGTGGCACATGCTCTTGCACCATAGATCATATAACCACAATATGCGTGGCATTGATAAGTAGCTACATTAGCAGCGTCGGCCTCAGCCAACGACAAAGCCTCAGCAAACGCTTCGGCTGAACCAAAGCCAACAGCAAATGCTTCAGCAATAGTTCCTCTTGCTAACAATGAGACCGATACAGCAATACACAGAAAGATGTTCTTGAAAATCATTTTTGAATGATTTATGTGAAAACTCTTTGATAAGCGAATGAAATAGTATAATGGTTATTCAAAGCTCATTTTTGAGCGCTTTTCATTTCTTCTGGGAACGAACAAGAATATATATTATCCCCACTCGTCTCGCCTTGTTTGAAAGGCCTGCCCTCCAGTAATCATCGGGCTGAAACTTCTCACTTTACGTTTCAATTTACTAGGAGCAAGATCTCAACCTAATCACATGACTCAACTCTTTATTGGAACACTGAAACTTGGTGATTGGGACCAGATTAGGAAAGGTCCAAGAAACACGATAGATACTGAACACAAATCAGGTAACCAAGGTCGAAAATAATTGCTCTCTGCCTGACAAATTGCTGTTTGTATGGGCTGGATTTCGGAAGCTAATTTGTTGCTCTACGGAATATTACTTTTTTTTTTCATCTCATACGATGAGCTAGAAAAACTGATTTGTTCGAATTAGAAGAATAAGTCTTCATAAAACAAAACTCCGAAAGAGCAACAGACTAAATCTCGAAACAAAATCTCTTTCTTGGCTCATACAGAGTCCCTCATCCAAAATGAAAAGTTATACCCAATTTATGCTGGACCATTTTCTACCGCGAGTATTACCTCTCTCCTCCATGTTAATGAGTCTTTCATGTGGTTTTCCTTCCAATAATTCTGCCACTTCAACACATACCTTGTGAGATTGTAGAAAGATCAATTTCAAAGAATAGCACCTTTCTTGTGATTCCGAATCCTGATGAAATTCAATACTTGGCTTTTAAAATTAGGGGTTTGTTCTGAAAATGAGGATCTGACCTCTCAAAGCAGGCGGAGAGGGATACTCACCAGGTAATATAATACATGGCAACAAAACAGGCAACAAAACAAATTTCCAATTCGCTATCAGTTTTATCAATCCCATGATTGAATTGATCGACCATCTTGTACCTTGTTCCAAGTAAGGGCCGGTCATATTAGTCAATTGGCTGATTGAAATCTTGAACTTCGAAAAATAATATAAAAGGGGTACATCGCTCCTCTGTTTTCAACTTTTTTTTTTTTCACTTCTTCAATCCAATTGTAAACGCTATTCATTCAACTATAAAGACAACAGTAAGTTTTGATTCCCAGCCCTCGTTCATTACCACGTTCATGGACTAACAATGTCACTTATGATCAGATGAGACTTTCTTCTATCACTACGATGCTGCTTTCAGCTGCTTTGGCTCAATTGGCCTCTGCTGGTTTGATCAAAAGGGAAACAGATGTCCCAACCACGACATATTCTACGTATGTTGAGACAGCCACAGACGTAGCATCCTATGAATGTCACTATTATTGTGGATATGCTATCATCCAAAGCAGAAATTATGGTGATAGTACTAGCGGCTACACTTCAGATATGTGCGATGCCGATGGTTCATCATTCCCAGGTCTTGCAAGTAGCTGTTTAGATTGTGGTTGGTGCTTATGGGACGATTACAGTTCATATTTGACAGCTCTGTTAGCAGCTTGTGATTTATCAACAACACCAACCGGTTCCACTTGTGCTTCAACTGCAACAGCCTGATCCCCCCCCCCACCAACAGCACCCTGGTTATTTACATTTTTGTATCTCTTTTTTAGGAATTTCTCTTACTGACTTGAATCGGCCTAGATTTGCTGAAATTCTTTCTTTATAGTTCAGTTGGAAGCTCAACAGTTTAATTCTATTTTTTGGGTACAAGAGATATTGCTGTAAACAGACCGAGTAATGTTTGACCTCTACTTTTTAAAGTTTTTCGCAAAATTTTATTTTTACTAGATGATCATCTGAAGGATAGCCAAACTGATCAAACTATCAGACAAATAAGAATGGTATAAATAAAACTACTCTTTCAATTGTTCACCAATGAAGAGGTATGTGGCAAGTATTGATGAACCTCCCTCCACCTTAAGGAAAACAAAAAGTGTTCTGCTTCAGAACAGAGGACAATCCCAACAAAATTGATGATTTAGAGGCTTCTGATGTTTGCTTCATATTTCTGTAGTCAAAGTGTCACATCTATTGTCTAATATTGCTACATGGGAAGCTACTACTGGTTTTACAAAAGATCACGAGGGCTTATGAGGTCAGCTGTTAGCCTTTCTTGTAAAAATAAACCTTATTGACAAGGAGGACATGTTCATCTTTTGTTTAAAGAGTTATGTGAACCTTGTCCCGATCGCCATGTTTCAGTGTTCCAATAAGTACTAAATCATGTGATTTTAGGTTAAGTAAATTGAACATTTAATTGAAATTATTTCGAATTATAACTGATAGAAATAGAATAAAAGGAACAGTAACAAAGTTTGGGATCAAACAAATCATTTTTCTGTGTTTTGAGAACTCTGTGTGATGTCATTCAAACTGACTCCATACTCATTTTCAGAATTGGTGCTTTTTTTAGTCAACGTAGAATCGTTGGATAACGATGAGTTTGATCTAGATCTGAAAAACTTCATCAAAGGATTCAAGTATTCGTCATCACCATCACCTGAGTGTAAAGATGTTGCTTCACCTCTGTTTTCCACATCCAGAGATTTGTTTTTTCTCAAAAACCGGAAAGTGGCAATATGAATAACCCTTAAGTATAGTCTTGTAGGGAAAAATCTAACCACCCATTCATCTGGAATTATCCTTACTAACCAACCGCATGGAAAAGCCAACAAACCACATATTACTGCAGTGCCCCACATAGCTCCGGTATTTCTTGCAATCGAAAAAGCCAGTCCTCCAACATACATGATCAAGACTTGAAATCCAATAATGATGAGGGCAATCACAACAAAGTAGTAGTTTTTGTAGAAACCCTCCAAGAAATCCAAATTGTTTTTGGTGATACGGTCTTTGACATTCGAAATACCATCAGCTTCGTCCAATTTTCTGGCAACAAATAACGCAAAGAATTGCAACATAACAAAAGTGTTGAAAGTCATAGCAGAAATTTGTGTACTCTCATGGTCCGTCAAATCCCTACCCCCAAAGAAAATCTGGCCTCCAGCAAAATGTAAAACAAATGTTATGATCAATTGCATCGTGGACTGACCCAAAATCATCTTCCACATGGAGACAGAAATCAAAGGAGCAGTTCTTCCAGCTGGTTTAGAATTCAAAACGGATTCATTTGGTCTGTCCGTTGCCAATGCCAACGCAGCCAAGGTGTCCATAATCAAATTGACCCATAATAGTTGAACAGCAGTCAATACAGACTCACCGTCAGATGATGCAACAGCACTGACAAATGTCAATACAACAGCAGTGACATTAACAGTCAACTGGAATTGAATAAATTTCTTGATAGACGAAGCAACAGTTCTACCCCATTTGATCGCATCTACTATAGCACTAAAATCATCTGTCATCAAAATAATGTCTGAAGCCTCACGGGCAACTTCTGTTCCTGAGATTCCCATCGAAAATCCAACGTCTGCCAACTTTAAAGCTGGCGCATCATTGGTACCATCTCCGGTAACTGCAACTACTTCACCCATATCTCTCAAGGTTTTGACAAGAATACGTTTATCCTCTGGTGAGGATCTGGCCAATACACGCAAATGAGGAACAAGTTCGTTTCTCTCCAATTGTGACAATTTTCTAAAAGTTGGCCCTTCCATGCAAGACCTCTCATCATCTAGCTCTTCCAGCTTTAAGATATTACAGCCCAACGAAATAGCCTTGGCTGTGGTGATGTTATCTCCAGTAACCATTCTGACTGTTACTCCAGCCCTATGGCATTGTAAGACGGCTTCAGGGACACCCTTCCTCAATGGATCCTGAATACCAACAATACCATCAAGGATTAAACCACTGGATCCTGATACTTGATTCGAAGACTCTATGACTATCTGCGGAATTGTTGAGTTCCCATTCTGCTCGAAATCAACATCATCGATGGGCTCTCCAAACAACTTTGAAGGATCCAGATATTGTGGGTTCTCGGTGTCCATCAACTCTGCTGGTGGCCATGACTCCAAACCGATGAAATCCAAATGTGCAATAGAGATAGTTCTCAACGCATTTTCTGCATACGATTCAATCTTGTTGTTGATGAGCAATCTTGCCTGTGAATCAATCAAAGCAGTCTCATTACTGAGTTGTTGGAACTTACATCTGGAGAAAATTAACTCTGAAGCACCTTTGATGTAAAACCTGAACACATTATCACTCTTTAAAACCAAGCCACCCCACTTTCTAGAACTTTCGAAAGGGATCAATTGAACTATTTGTGATTGTTTTGATTGCCTGATGTCGTCCAACGACAGAGTATCAAACGTTTTAAAAGAATCCTTGAGCAACATCAACAAAGCAGTCTCTGTCTTACTGCCAATATAAGGTTCAGACAAGTTCAGTGACAGCTCGTGATTTCTGGTCTTTTTCAATGAGTACCAGTGTTTTCTAGTTGGGGGATTGAGAATATCCTGTTTTGACTGATCCATTTCTTCGATTTGAGTATTTTCAAAAGCGGAAGAGTTCAACACAATATTCTCCTCAATTAATGATTTGATCTCAGCAGTCAACAAATTTGGAATACCTTCACTTTGTGGTGATGAGTCAGATGTGTTGTCAAAATCTTCAGGACCGAAAAAACCTTTGACTACCCTCATTCTGTTCTCAGTTAATGTACCTGTCTTGTCAGAGCAAATAGCGGTAGCTCCTCCCATTGTCTCGCAACTCTTCAAGACTCTTACCAAATTACCATCTTTCGTCATCCTAGTAGTAGCAAAAGCTAATGCCAAAGTTACGGCCAACGGTAAACCTTCTGGAACGGCAACGACAACAATGGTGATAGCAACAATAATGATGTCTAAGAATTTTGTACCCTTCTCTGAACCTGAAAGGTTATGATATCTATGGCCAGATGGAAGTAGACATAAAAATCTAATGAAAAGAACGATGAATAGTAACAATGCCAGGAGAAGACCAAATGTTGCTATACCATCAGCCAAGTTCGACAAACGAGATTGTAATGGAGTTTCCTCCAGCTCAACTTTCAAGGATAATAATGTTCTACCGTGCATCGAGTTGGGACCAATGGCAGTTACGATAGCCTTACCCACACCCGAAACTAATTTTGAGCCACTGATCATCAAAGGATCAGGGACACCTTTGAAACCAATGTCTTTGTCGTGCTGAGGAAATCTCTCTTCATAAACAGCTAATGCTTCACTAGCTGCAATCTTCTTGATTGTGTTTGTCTCTCCGGTCAATGCACTTTCGTCACATTCACACATTCCATCTACTAGGATACAATCCAGGGGTACAACATCACCTGTTTCCAAACTTAACAAATCGCCGACGACCAAGTCGTAGACTGAGATTAATTCCTTGTTACCATCTCTAAAAACGATAATCTCACGATCTTCCTTCTTCGAGTTCAACTTTGCAAATTGTTTTTCCTTCTGATAATCGTTACTCAGACCAACCACAACAACAATTACAATTGCAACCATAATTGCCACACCTTCGACCCATTCAACTTTGGGCTTGGCCTTTCCTTCGTCGTCATACTCTGTATCCTGACCGAACGTTTCGTATAAGCCTAAAGCCAACGAGATCACGGCGGCAATGGAAAGCATGATTAAAACTTTATCCTTCAAAGCTTCCCATGCTAGTTGAAAGAACGACTTCGAGGGCTTTGAAGGAATCCTATTTTCACCATACACGGACTGGCGTGTTTGAATGTCTGGTACTCCTACCGGTAGCCCTTTGGTGTGGTTGGTGACAAACTCTTCTTCAAGTTTGTCTATTCCTCCGATCTTGATAAGCTCTAGTAATGATTTTGGATCGTGGAGATCATTGAGATCCTGAATGGGAATTGAAAACGGCATTTATCTGTGAACCTGATGAATATGAGGGTCTGCTCGACTGGATGAGAATCGCGGAATCTCTTAAATAAATGTTGAAAAGATGAAAATTTTATGAAATATTGCCTATCCACCTCTTGGTTTTCCGGATGGCAAAGTTCAACCTGGGTGTGATGCTGATAAATGATCAAAAGGCTATGTATCTACCGTGTGCCACTATCTATCGAGCCTGGTATCTGAGATCTCTAGCTCTAAAACTTGGCAGCAATGCAAAAAAGTCTATGCAATATACAATTGGCAAATGATTTGACCACTTTTTCAATCTCTCTGGTTGCAAATTTCAGGCTTTTATCCTTCAACAATACCCAATGCACCTATATACTACAATAAAACCAGTGTATTCAACTTATCTACAATTCCAAGTGATGGAAAACCCTGAATTTTTTCTTCCCGAGAAAAAAGAAGGCTGTGTTATTTGAGTGCGCTGGGTTGAAATCACACACTTCGGCACTGAGAAGCCACTCGATAACAGGGACACAGACCTGACTGAGACTTAGTTACTAACCCCTGGGTATAGTGAGGTATTTTCCTCGAGGGTAGAAGTGCTGCCAAGGAATGAAAAGTAGTGGTGTTGCCCGAAGGGTATGAACCTCACCCAAAGTGAATTTTTTTTTTCTTTTTGTTCGCTTGCCATGTATGTTTGCTAATTGATCAACTCTGGTACATTTTCGAGTGCCGGGTCTCGTCAACTCAGCCTTCCTGGTCTAGTCTTGTCTTCTTTCCTTGAGTGTGGAAACTCAGGCCTCCAGATGCAAAGGTTTCTTTGTAATTGCGATAATAGCTGTATGTAGGTTGTTTGCAGTGCGGTGAACATAGTTGTCAGGGTCGTTTTCGAGCTGGCCTGCCTCGACTATAAGCAGGGAAAGAAAGGTTGCTTGTCACGAGATCAAGCCACTTCTTTTGGCGTAAAGACCTGCTGTGACAGAAGATGGAGACCTTCTGGGCCCTAAGATATGGATCTGACACATTGGGGTTTGCAAGCTTGTGAAGCATCAGGCTCATTCTGCTGCCTAGTGAAACTTGGGTCACTTGGCATTAATTGACTCTTTGCTGGCATAGCCCATTCATGAGCTTTGCAAATCTTAGAGCAATCAGTTTACATAGCTGTGTTTTGTTTTTCAACCTCTACCATATCGCTAAGTCGTGCTGGTGACGAGGTGTACCAAGATACGGCAACAAATTCTTCGGATAGGTGCCGATTGTACTAATCTAGTGCCATGTTCCGGTGTGTAGTTGAAGATGTCATCAAGTCTAACAGAACGGTCGCTTTGCCTGCCAGGAAATCTAATAAAATCTTGATCTACATTTTTTGTCGAAACCGGTAACAATTCTACAAACACAAGATAGTGTCTAAGGCGTAACAAAAGACATAATCTATAATTATTGGCAGTACTCACCACTGTGTATTATTTTTCTTTTGTGTCCATCTGTATCTCTGAACATGACCAAATGCTGAAACATGAAAAAAGCCTTTTTATATACCTAAATGATTTTTTACCCTCTCATATACGAAAAACGAACAACTAAACATCGGAACAACTTTTATGAACCCAATACTCAATCCTACATAAAACCCTTTCAAACCCTTTTCCCTCAATATCAACTCGCATGTCTTTTTTACACCAAAAAATTGGCCTTTGTTGACTACTCCACCGACTTGCATCCTTCTTCTAATGACTTCGAATGGGTAAGCAGCAGTCTGTGAAACTGCACCGGCAAATCCACCAGCGATCAATTGGGCCCAAGACTTCAAAGGGGGTCTATGATCATGCGATGACAACTCTGAATTTGTAGGTTTAGTGGGTGGCCTGAAGTTGAGCACGGTGTACTTTCCCAACATGTCTGATCTAAAGAAATCGTGAATGAGATCATGTGTGTAAAATGAGACACCAGCATACGGTATCATACCGACTATAGTTGGAGCAAAACCTCTATAAAAGTTCGAGATTGCGTTGTAGAATTGCGGTGTTGTCTTTCCTGAGAGCTGTCTTTTCAAAAGATATCGATTCAACATCGGCTCGTTCTGGAAATCTTTCAAAGTTCGGACATGCGATGATGGCTTTTCGTTGTATATTTGATGAACCAAATTGAAAAACCTCCCTCTCTTCTTGATCAATTGTAATGTTGAATGGTTGTGGTTATGATGCGTCTCAAAGGCCAATCTGACACGAATAAGATCTAGTGGATAAGTGAAAAATACACTTGTCACCCCGGCAAGGGAGCCCGCCAATAATCTTCTAACTCCTGTTTCGTAGTTATCGTTAGGTATCAACAAAGTCCTAATCTGTTCATAAGCAACAAACTTTATGGCCAGATACGGGAAAATTCTCAAAAGTGTTGCTGAATGCCCTTGGAAAAGCCCGATTAATCCATCATTTCGATATATTTTATTTGCAGCCTTGAATAATCCATTGAAAGAGCCGGAGAACTGCTTGAACTCGGGATTCGCAGTCTGAAAAAGAATCTTGACCCTATCCAATGGTGCGATCAATGTTTTAGCTGCACTGCCTGCAATGCCACCTGCAATTCCGCTTCTTACTACGTATTCCAATGATTGTTTGTCTATTACTGACTTGCTCAAAATTTCGTCTCTCGGTACTCCATATTTTACCAGTGGTACATCTTCTACTGCTAATGCCTTCTTTCTCAAGTGGTGATCTTTGTTCAACTCTTTCAACAACTTCGGGTTCGATTGCAAAGGTTCGGTTAGATTGTCATCCAATATCACATGTGGTATGCTTGACTCAATGTCCTGACTTGCTAGCTTTCTTTTTTCGTTCATCGTGAATTATTGGGCCAAAGCCGAAACTTTCATGTGCTGAGGAAAGCAATAATGTGTTTGCTAAAGTGTAACTAGTGATAACTTGAAAAATCAATCAGTATTTTTTTTCCTCTTCTGCTGAATTTTTCTAACTTCTTGAGGTGGGGTGGGGTGTCAAAGCTCTGCTGAATATTTCCTATTGGCTTACAGAGTATGGGTGTTGGAAAGAGTACCTTGAATCGTGGTACTGTTCAGCAAAGTGCTTCAACCTTTTCCGTTATAGTTTCGAGCTCCAATCGCAAGTGCTGGGTCCAAAAAACTAGTGAAATATTCTGCTACTGTCTGTGCTGTTCGACCTATATCAACAAGACTGCTACCTAGTAGTGAAAGTTCGGCTCAAAATGACTTCTTACAAACAACTTATTTTGCTAGTGAGAACCAAACGATTTTCCAGCGAAAATTCCATACAGATACGCCTTATCTATCTTGATACCAACTATTGTGACTGTATATACCGACACTTAGAGAGGCTAAAGCACTAAAAAAAAAAAATTCAAGTTTTTGATCATTTTTTCTTTCTTCTCCGATTGGGAAATCCGAAGGCAAAAGTGGAAATTGCCTTACTAGGAAGTCATATGAAAGGGATATATATCTGGATTTAGGGGGTGGAGGGGAACTACGTCAACAATAAAGAGCTCCAATACAATAGAGAACCTTGAAACCGAAAATCCCAAGGAAAAAGGGGATACTCGCATTTCAAGTTTGAGTATTTGTGAAGATTGCTGGTGTGTTGGTGTAATCATGGAGAAATGTTTTTGTTCTTGTATTGGTTTTCTCGCGCTGGATGTAATCCTCTTTGGAGTGTTTTCGAAATTCTGTCAAGTCCAGGAGTAGGTGCTTCGAGGAAAATTCCACCGAGTGACGAGCTGACAGGTATTGACAGGCAGCCAGCGGACTCTGTGTTCTTTTCCTCTAGTTGAGCGTAAGCAACTAAATCGGCAGAGAGTTTATGAAATTCAAAGTAAACTGGGAGAATGATAGTGTGCTTCGGTATCGACCTTGATTAGCTGCATTGCTGTATTGAACCTTCCCCTTACCTTTTCCTTCTGCCCAAAAAGATTGCCCTTTGTGGTTGGATGCACCGTCACAGCAAGTACGATGGCCACTCTACATTGACTGATTGATGTATGGGTGTGCTATTTACACGTGTTTCTTTGGAGTGAGAGCGAATGACAGATGCTCTGGTTGCAAAGTACAACCAAGGAAACTCTGTTTGAAATGAAGATAAATTGCAAAACTTTGAAGTATCACTTACTCAAGAGAAAAAAGCCAAGAGGATTTTACAAAACGATGTCTGAACCATTGGCCAACTACTTATTGTTGTCATTACCTGAAAATAACATATCGCAGTCAAAACAGGTATTGAAATCATGGTTATCGACAACTATCAAGCCAGACAATTTGATTGAATTTAGCTTGCCAAACTTTAAAATTGGTACGTTGGATTCATTGGTCCAACAGACTGAAGATTTGACCAAGATTGACACACAGTTGGAGAACTCTATCGTAAAGATCACAGATATATTGGCTTCGATCTTGGAGAACAATGAGAGGTTACTTCAACAGTCCAAGATGGTCAATGAAGTCCCAGTCTTACAGTTTTTGGAAAATTTCAAGTGGAACACGTCCAAGTACAGATTGGATAAATCTATCAAGGATTTGATTGATTTGATTGCCACAGAAGCGATCAATTTGGATAACGATGTTAGAAATTGTTACACAAGTTACAATGTTGCCAAATCTAACTTGTTGGCCGCTGAAAGGAAGAAGACGGGTGATTTGAGTGTCAGATCGTTGCACAACATAGTTAAAGAATCTGATTTCGTGTTGGATTCTGAGCATTTGATTACAGTCCTTGTTGCAGTACCAAAGAATTTGAAACTGGACTTCTTGAACTCATATGAAACATTAACACAATTTGTCATTCCTAGATCTGCAAAAATTATAGAAGAGGACTCGGAGTATTACCTCTTCAACGTCACCATCTTCAAAAAGTACCAACAGGATTTTTTGAACAAATCAAGAGAAAAGAAATGGATTCCTAGAGATTTCCAATACTCAAATGAATTGATCGAAAGCTTGAAAAACGAATTCACAACTGCATCAAAAGAAGAAAACTCATTGAAGAGAGACTTGGTCAGACTAGTCAAAACTTCATACTCCGAAATCTTCAACAACTGGTACCATTTGAAGATATTGAAGATATTCGTCGAAAGCGTGTTGAGATATGGATTGCCTCCAAACTTTGCCACTTATTTGATCAGGTTGCACAAAAAGTCCATTCCAAGCGCTAAAAAGGAGTTGGTTGGAAAGTTTGGATATCTCGGTGGTAAGGCGTTCAATGCCTCAAAGAATGACGATTTGCATGAGTATTCTTCGTTAGTCGACGCCGATTATGAACCATTTGTCTTGTATGAGGTTCAGATTAATTAAGCTTCTACAAACCACCCCTTCAAGTTTTTGTTTGTTCAGCATCTTGACTCACCACCATACTTAGACTCATTTCATATCACAAAAACAACCAAGACACTGAATAAGAAACAAAAGAAAAAAAATTTCAGTTGTTTGTTCTATTGTTCCATTATTATTGCTATTCTTTTAGACAGGTCTTTTTATTTTTATGTTTTGATTCCTTTTCCTTTTCTTCTTTCTACATTTATTTCTATCAAAACACTTATCGTCCTTGCTTTCACTTATTAATTATTTCTCTCTCATAAAATCTATCAAAGTCATCTAAAAATACAAAACGAAAGTGTATAGTAAGTCAAAATGCAAAGACGCGCCTTAACGTGTCAACTTCTGAGACAACTCATTGCAACATGATACAAACCACAAAACTGCCTTGATTGTCCCTACGAGCACATTTCATGTAGTCATTTAGCTTCTAAATTTTTGATTGAGCTGACATTAACTGATAAGATCAATTTTTATTGATATTCATTGTGAATTGGATTGAAACACAATGCCAAGTTCAACAGTTTCAACACCAACAAGGAACAATATGAGAAAGACAAGCAACCGCACTAGACCATCGTCAGCAATCTACCTCAATAGCCCATTGGATTCGAACGAGTCATTGAAAAGATCATCTTCTTTGAAAGAGTCACTGAAAAACAACAACAAAAACATTAAAGTGATAACGAGATTCAGGCCTTTCAACTCCATCGAGTCGAATTCGGATTCCATCATATCTCAAACCGTGAAGGAGGAGACGCTAATTACCCATTCAAACCAAATATTCACCTTTGATAAAATCTTTCATGACGATTGTTCGCAACTGGAGCTTTACGACTACTCGATAAGCGGTACTATTGATGAAGTATTTGATGGGTTCAATGGAACAGTCTTGGCGTATGGTCAAACAGGGTCAGGAAAGACGTATACAATGATGGGTGAATTGGATAATGTGCATCAACATGGAATTATACCTAGAATTTGCGATCAGATGTATGAAAAGATTGATAGAGAATTGGCCGAAGTAGAGATAAGCGTGTCTTTTTTAGAGATTTATAATGAGAAGTTGGTCGATTTATTGATCAGTGATAAGTCAGACTTGAAGATTGTTGAAGAGAATGGAGAAATTTATGTTTCAAATTTGTCAAAAAGAATGATCAATAGCAAAGAAGACTTTTTCAAAATCATGGAGCTGGGAAACAATAAGAGACAGGTTTCATCGACTAATATGAATGAAGAGTCTTCGAGATCTCACTCTATTTTTCAAATCTTTATCAAGCAAAAGTTTAAACTCTCCGGTGTTGTGAAAAGTTCCAAGTTATTCTTGGTGGATTTGGCAGGCTCCGAAAAGATTTCAAAAACAGGAATCACAAGCGGGATTAATTTGGAAGAGGCAAAGAGGATAAACTCGTCATTGAGTTCATTGGGAAATGTGATCAATGCATTGACGGATGATTCAATAAGACATATCCCATACCGTGATTCAAAGTTGACAAGAATTTTACAGGAATCAATAGGTGGGAACTCAAAGACCACGCTTATTTTGAATTGCACCAAGTCAAACATAAACGAACAAGAAACATTATCGACTCTCAGATTTGGATCTAGGCTGAAATTGATTAAAAACAATGTCATTGTCAATGAACAGCTGCCCAAAGGCGATGTACGAGAGTTAATGAGATTGAGGGAGCTGGATCAGCAGTATATCAAAAAATTAGAGTTTGAGTTGAATAATTTAAGAGAAGAACATAATAGTGAGGATAAAAGTAAAGATGAATGGACGAAGTTGAAAGCAGATAACGATGAGTTGATGAATGATTTTCAAAGATTGACTGAAAGGTTTGTTGAAGTGCAAATGGAAAATGCAAAGTTTAAGTCATATTCTCCAAAACCAGAACAACACTTTAGCAATTTGGAGAATTTGATCAATGAACTATCGAGTAAAGTTGAAATCTTGGAGTTGAAAAATATGAAAATAGTCAATGAAAATAGTTCATTATGCCAAACAATCTCAAAGAATATGAAACAGATAACAAAGTTTGAAAAAATCTCCCAAGAGCAAAATTCCAAAATCAATGGATTAGAACAGCAGCTTTTGAAAAAATTGAACACTGACTATTTCAGCACTGCAAATACATCAACAAGCGACTTTAGTACTATAAGTAGTAGGAATTCACCGAGCAGGAATTCCTCTTCGACAAAGACGTACAGCATAATAAGCGATGAAAGTAATGAAAGTTTCAGCAGCATGAACAGCTACAAAAAGAAGAAGCATGTTGGGCTAAAGTTTAATATCATATCGACCAAGAAACAGGATGAATTGAAAGAGGTTTGACGGCGAAGAAGTAGATGATAATGAATAAATACCCTAATTAATTGAAACGAGATTATAAATATCCTGATTAACAAAAAACAAAATTATAATTTTGAAGCATCTCCCAAATAGCTGCCGCCATCGATAGGAATAACTGCACCATTAACGTAATTTGAATAATCGGAACAGAGGTACAAAACTAGATACTGAATGTCCTCCTTTTCACCCAATCTTTTCTTTGGGTTCAGCTTGGTGAAAGTATCGCCAAACTTATCCAACACCCCGTGGGTCATTTTGCTTTCGAAAAAGCCGGGACAGATAACGTTAACGTTGATGTTCTGAGGACCCAACTCCAAGGCAAGATTTTTACCGAGATGTGTGACTGCCAGTTTCGACATGCTGTAGCCGTATGTGCCTGGTGGATTCAAAGCTGTTATCAAACTCGCGATAGAAGAGACCAAAAGGATTCTCGACGGCTTGTTGAATTGTGCATTTTTGGCGAGAAGTGGCTTGAAGAGTTGGACCGAGTGGAACAACCCCACAACATTCAAGTTCAACACTTTGTGCATCGCCTTTTCTGTGTGGGTTTCTAGCGGCTCGCCCCATGAGGCACCCGAATTCAAAATCAAAATATCAACCTGACTGGTGTGTTCTGAAACCTGCTTGACAAAGTTCAAAACCCCATCGTAGCTGGATAGGTCGTTGGCGAAAATTTCAATCTGATCGCATTCCAAATTTTCAGCCTTGATCAACTTTTCAAGACCCAGTTTGGCGCCTTCCAACTGTTTCAAGTTTCTCGACGAGATAAATAGCTTCCTGATGCCATTTTTGACAAGAATCTCCGAGCAATATTGACCCAATCCTCTGGCACCTCCTGTCACAACTGCAACTTTTCCCTTTACGTTAAAATCGACCATTTATCTTTTTCTATGCTTTATGCTATTATACACATAAATAATATTTGATATTTATTGAAGAACACATCCCAGCGGATTGAAAGCCTGAGAGATCAACCTCTATTTATATTGCTGATATGCAATATTAACTGATGATCCAATACTTTTCCCCACATTCACCTTTTTGCTATCTCCACATATACGCTTTTTAATAGCCGAAGAGCTAATCTACGACACCGTTACCTAAGAGTAGTACACTTAGTTCTAAAATGATCGTATTCTGGTATTCAGCTATTCTACGCCATGATGAAAGAATTGTGTGTGTAGTGTCCATCGTGTCATGTTTGACAAGATATTGGTGAATTTGAAACTGAGTTTGTGGTTTCAGATGTCGGTGGTGTTGGTGAGGATTAGGTGAGGATTAGGTGAGGCGTCAACAAGTAGGCTTGAGCAGTAAATTGGTGGTAAACCGAATTGATGGAGGCATTGGCGAAGCAGCGTGAAGCTCAAAGTTTACCAAAGGTTTAAACATCTGCTGTGAGCGGCTCTGGTATCATTTTGTCCCTTGGCCTCCGGCTATTGTTGAGTCAGAATGCCAGTGTCTGCCTGTCTGTCTGTCTGGGATTACTCAGTTCAGGTGGTTTGCACTTCCCCAGGTCACCCATAATTATCTCCAGCTGCATACGGCGGCACTAGTTCCAGTGCAGTTGCTGGTCGTGGTTGTCCTTCTATTCAAAAGTTCCCTTTTCTTCATCCATCACCACCAACTGTTGATGTCTCACACTGTGCCCAAGAAAGCAACATACCCAAATGCTCCCCCATTTGCGATCTAAAACGACACTGTTGCATCCTATATCGATCTTGAACAACCTGGCTCTAGCGTCGTAAAAGGTGGTTTTAGGTACACTTAGGTTCAAAAACTCGCACCCTCACTTTCGCAAAACCACAGTATACAAAATCGGTGCCTTGTGGCATAGCGATCTATATTTCTTCATCACACACCACCGTAATCAACAGATAAATACATACAACGGGCAACATCTGGCTTGGCCGCAAACTCCGGCACCACTGTTACATTCAAAACATCCTACCTACCTACAGCCTACATCTTGAAACCTCGCTCAGGTCTCACTAATTGAAACTGTAGAACTGCCTGTTTTTTTCACCTTTACATTTGCCACACCTTCCTTCCTTTCTTCCTTCCTTTCTTCCTTCCTTCCTTCCTTCCTTCCTCTTTTACACTTAAAAGATCGGGTTGGAAATGTCTCAGTTGAACAGACGCTTCAACACAACACCTCAGCACACCTAGCTCTCACACAAGACCACACTCATGTGGTCAACTGTAGTGTCCTCTCAATGAAACAACCAGTATTCATTGCATCTTTGATGATGTCGTTGCTTATCCATTTTCTCAAGTCGTCAGAAGACAAACAAAAATGAGATCTTCACCACTAAGAAAGTGTGAACAAAAAAATCAAAAACGGAAAAAAAAAAAACATCCAACTCAACACATATTCAACCACTACAAAGTAAACCGCTTGGATATAAAGCATATTATCTGTTGCGAAGCTCTATCCATCATGAACTTAATACCAGAAGCCTTAAAAGCGTTTGCCGTTCCGAAAGTTTTCCATTCGACGTGGGCGAAGACTTTTGTCTGCAAGCCTCAAGCCTACTTTCAGCCAGAAACCATCGAGCAGATTGAGGAATTGGTCAACCAGGCAAGAGTCCACAAGAAGACTTTGATGACGGTTGGATCAGGTCACTCGCCATCGGACTTGACGATGACCCAGGAATGGCTAGTCAATTTGGATAAGTTCAAAGACATCAAGTCGATCAAAACACACGAATCTGGCGCCTATACCGATTTGACGGTTGAGGCTGGTATCAGAGTTTACCAATTGAACGAGTTTTTGGCAACCAAGGGTTTAGCTATTCAAAATTTGGGCTCCATATCCGAGCAATCAATAGCTGGTATCATTTCCACAGGTACCCATGGTGCATCGCCATTTCATGGTTTGGTAAGTCAGCAGGTTGTTGATATAACCTTGGTGAACGGAATGGGTCAATTGGTCAAGTGTTCGCCAACTGAAAATCTGGATTTGTTCAGAGGTGCAATGTTGAGTTTGGGAAAGTTGGGTATTATTGTGTATGTGACCATAAGAACTGTTCCACGTTATCAAATCAAATCTAAACAGGAAATCATCGAATTTCAAACATTATTGAACGTTTGGGATACTATCTGGACCGAAAACGAATTCATCAGATGCTGGTGGTTCCCATATACAAAGAGATGTGTTTTATGGAGAGCTTCCAAGAGCGATGAACCATTATCTGCACCAAGACAATCATGGTACGGAACAAGTTTTGGTAGATTTTTCTATGAATCGTTATTGTGGGTATCAGTAAACGTCTTCCCGAGATTGACCCCTTATATTGAAAGATTTGTCTTTGGTAGACAGTATGGATTGGAAGAAACATTGGGACATGGTACAACTGCAGTTCAAGAATCTGTAGATGGTTTGAATATGGATTGTTTATTCAGTCAATTTGTCAACGAATGGGCAGCACCATTGACCAATGGTCCTGAAATTTTGAGAGCATTGGAACATTCCATCAATGTAGCTGCTGAAAAAGGTGATTTTTTTGTTCACGCTCCAATTGAGGTTCGTTGTTCAAATACAACTTTTTCGAACCTGATCGAAGATCCAAATGTCACTAATAGAACAACAACAAGTCCAGGCCCAGTCAAAGGTAATAACTTACGTCCTTTGTTGGATAACACTCCGTTGTTGAACTACGTACCACAAGAAAACGTTACAAACTCGCAATTAACATTGTACATCAATGCTACCATGTATAGACCTTTCCATTCAAACTCACCTATCGGTAAATGGTACCAAATCTTTGAAGACACATTGGAAGCTGCTGGAGGTAAGCCTCACTGGGCAAAGAATTTCATTGGTAATGAAAACCTTGCAGGGGGTGAATTGAAAGAAAAGTATAATGATGGTGAGATGAAGGGGTACAGTAAGAAGATGGACGAATGGTTTGGCGAAGATTATTCGTTGTTTAGAAGGTTACAAAAAGAACAGGATCCAGATGGTGTTTTCATCAGTGGTAAAGAATGGGCTGCTCGTAATGGGTTCAATTAGTTGACCTAAAAATTTTTTTCTTTGTGTTTGTTGTTCAAAAAGGTTTCTAAATGCGACTGATGTGTTTTTATTTTGTCAATTCATTGACTTGTTAATATTGAGAGTTGATCAAATGATAGCAATAATAATATTTTTACCGATTTAACTTGGTCTTTCGATTCTTTGGGTGACTCGGTTCAAAAATCGGTCTAAGTTCTACTTGTACAATTCGAAGAGGCCAAAGTTCTCTTAGATGTAATAAAGTTAACAGTCAAAACTAGAAGACTAAGCAAAGACACCATATGGCAAAAAAAAAAAAAAAAAAAAAACATAATATCAGAAACACTTCCCAATAATTCTACCAATATCTATAAGTCATCAACAATCATCCGAGGTCTAAGTTTACTCATCCAACATTTCAATCACCATTTCCTTGAAAAAATCCCACTTCGGGATCAGAGACTGGTACAAGCACATCCCATAAAAGACACCAACGTAAACAGCACTACATACAAGTGTCAGTGCATCCAATATAAAGCTTTATAACTCATGATGTTAGTATTTTTGTTGCATTATTTTTGCTTCCATATAGCCTTACTCACAGTATCAATAGCATGGTTTGTGAGACCCAGTTGATACCACAGTGATCTATAATTAGGTTGGTTATTATTCCATGAACGGTCACAACATGCCGGTCTGAATAATTTACAACAGCTGGTTAGTACTTGGTTTTACCGAGTTTACCGACTAAGAACTGATAAACTTACCGCAGTGGTTCCTGCTTTCAAGGAAATGAAGAGCATCCTTGATGAGAAATATCATGAGCAATGGTGATAACATCAAGCATGTCTCGTATATGATAGGTGAAATTTTGTTTCTAGTCTGTCTCATGCCTGAAGAACTCTATATTTTTGTTGCTTTTGCGATTATTTTTCTTTCGTACACAAACTGCCTACTTTCTTCCAATGTCTATAGTCTCCACTTATTGATGCTCTCTAGTTAACATGAGTGAGATATTATGACTGAAGAAGCCTTCTGAGTTGTTCTGGTCTTTTGATGAGCAATCGAATGCTATCTTTTCAATCTTTGATGTTTCCCCACACAACTTTCTTTTAGCTGGACAGCTCTACTTTTGATCCAGGCAATGAATTTTGGCTTTAGGCTGAGGCAACAACAAATATTGCTGCTTTTCAACGTTTACTACCTCTATCTTTATATCAATCTAAACACAGGTGAAATCACTCTTGGAAATTGTTCTTTTACTCGACTACAAACGAGAGAGAAACCTTTTCCTCTTCCTGACTAATTTTTTACTCAGATTAAATAAAAGGTGTTTACCTAAAAAGGAAATTCTTCAAAACTTATCAATAGATAACTTGAATTCATTCATCGAACAAGAAAACAGTGCAAGAAGGCTCAGAAGCTAAAGCTATTCATATCGAAATCCAAAGAAGTTGGCGGTTGGACAAAAGCCTTTTTTATTTTTCCGTCACCCAACTTCAACTCTCCAGATAACAAGCCGGAAGATGACGACTGAGGAGGCGAACCAATCAAAATGTCTTTTGAGGTCGAATTGGCCTTTGTAGTAGATTGGGGAGATTCGTATGTAAATTTCCAATTTTTGGACAAATACAATGATAGAAGGTTACAACCCATTCTATTGTAAATATGTATGATCTTCAAGATGAACTGATACTCGTTTGGAGACGGAACTCCAGTTTTTCTTAGATTTTGATACAACATTACCAAGACTGGGTCATACTCCAAGAAGGACTTGTGGCTGCTATCCGGCTTTGTTATCAATGAAGTCGTTGGGATCAAAACCTTGCCGCTCTCTTCATCCTCTATTAAACACTGTATTTCTAGCTCATTTTGTTTCGACATGTGATACACATAACTTTTCAACCACCTGTCATTCTTCGAAGCAGCCAATGGCAATAGATGCTCGTTCAAAATGTAGTTCAAAACCGCACCATTGTCATTCCCTTCGTAGCATCTTGCAACTCCGATTGCCAATTCCAAATCTTTGATCTGTTTGATCAATACATTAACACAATCTTTTAGTGCGTCACCTAGTAAGAAAAACCCTGCAGCATCCATATAACGATGCTTACTCAACAATGTAAAGGCATTTTTTAAAGCTGCTGTTTTCCATCTTTTCTCTTTGAAGTCGTTATTTAAAAACTTTAGCATTTTTTGTTGATCTGGATGCCCAATGGATGTTTTCCATAGTCCAATTAAAATTTTTTTCTTCTTCAATGCAAGATAAAATATTGAGCATGTTGTTGGGTCCTTTCTACCATTATTTTCATTTGAGAACTTCAAGAAGTCGTTCCTTGCTATTTTTTCGAATTGTTCCAACAATTTATCATTACTTAACCAATACACCAAACCTAGCCTCTTTGCATAGGACCAAGTTAACTGCGAATGAGCTATATCTGTCACAACATTCATCAACAAATCCTTATTATCACTGTGTAATGCAAAACTGATATCCCTCATTGAAATGATTGATTGCAGATCAACTTCAAACTTGGTGATATTCAATTGGTACAATTTCAACCCTAGATAATACCTTAACCCATTACTATCCAATATCAGTCTATACTTGGTTTCAATTTCAAGGACAATCTCAATTACTGAGACTAATGTGATCTGTTGATGACCAGTTAGAAATGGTAATTTGACTTTTTCTAATTTCTCAATAAAGGAGTCAACCATTAACTTATCAAACTTTATTTCATCATCGATTATGGTGTGAAACGATCCATTAGAGTCTGCACTAAATCCACCAGAGTTATATATTTCTTGCAGTGTAGTAACATCATCTTGAATAAACTCTTCAATGAACAATTTCGTTTCATTCTTCCAAGCAGTGGCAAGGTCAAAATCAACCTCCAAATCCAATCTTCTTAAGTTATTGAACAACATACAAAGTACTTTCTTGACAGCTTCAAACTTTTCTAGAAATAAAGATTGAATCAAGAATTGTGGATGAAAGAGTGGTAATGGACCATTGACAACGGATGTCAAAGTAAAAATATCATTCTTCACGATCTCTTTTGAACCAATGGCACGTTGCGCTAAGAAGTCTTTTGAGATATCCAATGATTTGTCAACCACGTAAAGTTGATTACCAGAGCCTATTATTAGAGTACCATCTGACATCCAAACTGAATCACCAATCTCGTGTGTCGTTTGATCCGAGATGTCTATCGATCTTATTGGTGCAAAGGATGGCAACTCATTAGTATAGTCATATCTTAACTGTGAGTATAATAGTACATGGTATTTAAACCCAATAGATAAAATTGACATGCCATCAACATACGTGCATGTCCAATCGAGATCATGAATCATGGGATCCATTGATTGCTCTCCAGTCAAAAAATCTTCCTCGTAATCCAAAAATTGCGTCCTAGTATCCCATATGCTCAACTTCGAGGAATTTGAACCGACAATAGCCACTTTATTTATGGATGAACCTTTGATAAATTTAGATTCTCGAATATTCGTAATCGTCAAACTCTTCAATACCCATTCTACTCCTTTTTCTTCATCGTGAACGTGTGATGAATATATTCTAAGATTACCTGTTACATCTATAATTGATAGAACATCTCTTTGATTATGAATTTTGTACTTATAACTAGACTCGTCGTTATCAACTGTATGTTGCCAACCGACTGGATCAATGGCAGAAATTCTATGAATATTTTCTTGTTCTTCAGGAAAGCTATTAACTTTATATTCTTTGATCTTATAGCTTTTTTTCAAATCATCTGTTGTGATTTCCCAACATCTCAAAACATCTTTTGAATAAATTGCTACCACATGATAGATTCCCAAACTATTCTTGCCCTCTGGCAAAAGTAGAAAACAACGTGGTTTCAAATCTTTTGCGTTTTCAAACTTGAAAGTGCACAAGTTTTCAGCAATCTTTGTTCTTTTTGTATCAATAATGCATGACCATAGTATCAATTCGCCCTTCAATAAAGTGAGAACTAGATCACCTGCTGTTTTCAATATAACAGCATCCAAAATTGGCTCGTCAACTTTTATCATTGCCTTACGAGTAACAGTAACACCAGATCCGTTGTTATAATGTAAATGTTTGTTGTAATGCTTTGAGCTATGACGTTTATGTTTCTTGAGTAACTCGCGCTTCAGATCACCTAAGGATATTGGCTCCCACAAATGGCATTCACCAAACCTTGTCATTGATAAGACTGCTGAACCATCGGATGCTTTCACAATATTTGTGATCGATTTGTTATGACCTGTAAATTTATGTTCCATTGAACCTATGGTAGTGTTATGATTATGGAGGGGTTCGCTTGCATTATTTACTACTTGCGGACTAAGTAGTCTTGATATTTCTTTGGTTGCTGTTGGATCACTGAACAAACCAGACTCAATACTAAAAGTAGGTTCTAGTGAAGTGATAGTTCCAAATGAGAATGATGGATCCAAGTCTTCGTCGTTTGATAATATAACATCAAGTAATTCTTGGAACTCAATCTTTACGTGTCTTATTGTGCCCTTCTCCATATCATGAATAACAAATCCAAAAGCTCCCTCTATTGATTCCGTGTTTGGATTGAACTCTGAACTTATGATTATGTCTTGAAAGGATAAATAACGAGGATTGATGGGGAAACAGTTAGGTGACAACCTCACCGGTTCATTTGTACCATTGTTAAGTTTGATTATTTTTAACTGACTTGGTGGACATGACGCTAGATTCTCAAATATGTACAAGTAAAAATGACCATACTTATCGAACACAAAACACAACTCTATCTTGTCATTGAGTAATTTTGTAAGCTTTAAGGCCTTATTTTGTAAAACTGAACTACCACTGTTACTTCTTACTCTGTTTGAGTCATTTTGTGGCATTTGATCTTTGCTCGTCTCAAAGGATTCATCTTCGTTATCAGAATATATTCCATCCAATAGCTCATTGATGGCCAAATGTATCAATGTGTTATCCAAAACTTTGACAAACTTTGGATTTTCCCTGCTGCACAATGATCTACTATTGTCATATTTGAACAAATCATCTTTGTGTAAATCCAAAGAGCCAAGCGATTGAACAACATGTCTATTTTCAACTTCAAATGAGGAAAATACTCTTACAGTAGAATCCGTTGAAATTGTATATAATATATTTACATCTCTAGTAATAACCAGACTACTGGGATATAAAAGTGATGTATATATACTACTTGCGTTTGATGATACAACCTGTTGATGATGATTATCAGTGGGAGTTCTCCATCTGAAGTTAGTGATAAGTTGCGGATGCTTTGTATAACTAACTTCAAATAATGCATTCTCGATTCCAAAAGTTAGCCTCTTCCATATTTTTAGCAAGTTATCGTATTTACCGCAAGAGGCTATAGCTGTTGAGTCTGGAGATAGTTTGACCAAATAAATTGGAGTTGGTTGAAGTTTAAACCAAAGTAATCTTGTTGTCAACTTCTTCTCAGTGACTGAACTTTTGTTCATGTAATATAGTCTCCACAATGTTAATGATTTATCTGAACCAACTATCAACTCTGCACTTGTCTCTGTGTTCAACTCTTCGTTATTTGCAGTTGGTGTCGTGGATCCACTTAGGAACCCAGTTTCAGAATCATGTCCCTCTTCTTCACCCGCCGAGGAGCAGTTGAATGACCAGTTGATGCAGTTAATGTCAGAAGAATCCATTGTATTCTGTATGGTCAATTCCAATTCCCAATTGATATTTAACACGTTGACATTCATCTTATTTGTGTAAAATGAATAGTCGTAATAGTTGTCAATTATTGGCTTGTATATGTGAATTTCCGACATTGTTGAAACAGCAATCTTACCATTGTGTCTATTGATATCACAAGATTTTGCCTCGGAATGGAGATATATCGTTTGAAGTGACTGAAAGTTCTTGGTCAATATGATTAAATTATTGCCAGAACAGTATGCTAGTATGTTCAAAGAGTGCCAGTTCGCATAAGATACACTCGGAATTGATGCATTTGGCCTTCCAGGCACAAAATTGACTGTCATCTATATATTCTCGTACTTTTCAACTAATAGTCTATGCTTCTTCAATCCTCTTCTTTCAAATGCATTCGTCGAATTTGCATATGGTGCAAACCCAGATCCGTTAGCGCCTTTAACCAGAAAAATGAAAAAAAAAAATTATTATTCACGTCATAAAGACGAGCAGATACAAGTTATTATCGCTATAATCTATATTAAATACACCAGATAGACTTCAATATGGTTGCTAGGTATGTTCATACGTTCACTCAGTGTAATGTCTCAAAAAAATTCTGAAACTAACGACCATTTAACAATTTTCTCTTGATATTTTGATCAGTTGTAAAGATCAGTTGAAACAAGTTGCTATCTGTTTGCAAAGATCGCCATGTGTTTTGTTAGAAAGAAATACACCAAAGAAGTGTATCGAAGATCCAGAGTTGGCAAAGGATTTGCCTGATCTTTGTAGGGCACACTTGAAAACTTTTCTAGAGTGTAAAAGAGGCATAATCGATCCGAAAAAGAGAATCAGAGGAAATGGTGCTTTAAGTACCGGCAAATATGATGAGCAATATGAAAGATTGTCATCTGGGAATTTTGATGCAAGAGAGGAAATGCAGAAGTTGCTGAACTTGGATAGCAAACTTGAAAAGTAATTCTCGTCCCCACCATTTGGGTATCTTTTCTCTGTTGGTTTTTCAGTTCTATTACTGGTGTTGTATTTATTCAGGGTTGCTTGTATATAGGAATATTTAAAATTAAAGGAATGCTTTATACATTTGAAGACAAATGATCAATGTAATCCTCCAGTACATATACAAGGTGTTTTTGCTTCATGGTGTTGTTTGTCCAATGGCAACGATATCATTGAGCAAATCGTCCACAATATCACTAGTCAAACTGGGTGAATTGAAAACAACTCTGAAAAATTCTCCTTCATCCTTGAGTGGATTTGGATTTGGTGCATAATCAATTAAAAATTTTCCGGAATTGTACAAAGATCTTGCAATAAACCTCGTTGTTCTCGTATTCAGTTCTTTGTCTACTCTTTCATGCTCGATGTACTTCTTATTGTAGTAAAAGCAAACTTGTAGACAAGGTATTGGTAGTTCACTCACCAACTTGAACCCAGGGGTCTTTATGATAGAGGTAGCAAAATACGATGCAATTTCAAATGCATGGCTTACCCTCTTGTTGAAGCCATCTGAACCATAGTACAACCACGAAAAGTAAAATTTCAAAGAGTCTGACCTACGACCGCATCCCATTGTTCCATCTCCTAGATCAAAATTCTCATTTGAATCATCAAGTCTGTTGTGGAATAGATATGGTGCATCCAAGGAGTTGGAATGCTTGAAACGTCTCTTGTCGGGCAATAATAAAAACGAACAGGTTGTTGGCACCCCTAACATTTTGTGGGGATTCGTCGTGATTGAGTCTGCCAAATGAGAACCTTTCAAACTATGTTTGTGAGACTCACTAAAGATTACATTTCCACCCCATGAACCGTCAATATGAAACCAAATGTTGTACTTTTTGGAAATTGTAGAAATGCTTTCAAACGGGTCAAATGAGCCAAAGACTGTTGTACCAGCGGTACCATTAACGTACAAAGGAGTGAATCCTTGACTTATCGAATCTCTGATGGTTCTTTCTAGATCCTGAACGTCCATCTCTCCGTTGGCCTTGACTCCAATCTTGAAAACAGAGTGTTTACCCATACCCAACAAGATACAAGCTTTCTCCACGCTGTAATGAGAATGAGTACTTGTGAATATTGCGAATTTGTGGTTAGCATTACCGGTTAGTTTGGTTTCAGGGAAAAGTATACTTCTTGCCATGTGTAACGATGTTATATTAGACCACGAACCACCACTGAAAGTTAATCCACCTGAAAATTCACCATTGAACCCAAATTTTTTGGCATACTCGTGCGAAATAAACTTTTCAATTATTGTCAAGGCTGGAGATACGGAAAAGACATGCGAGTTTGTGTTCAAGGCACTTAACAACAAATCTGATATCAAACCAATTGGATTTGTTGATGCATATAACTTATCCAAAAACCCTGGGTGCCACGTATTGATCGAATTCGAGAGGATGTCATCAAAAATACTGGATATCAAGCCTATGTTTGTTGATTCACCCTTGCTGTAATCAAACTGGTCAAGTTTTAAAATGTCTTTGATCTCCGCAGGTGATTCGAATCGTGGACCAATTGTGGGTTTGACGCTTTTTGTTACAGGGTCAACCTCACCATTTTTGACAAATCCAAGAATTTTATCAATGAATATGGGTAATAGACTTTCCAACTCTTCACTTCGATGATCTTCAAGCCCACAAACTATTGATCTGTTCATATTTGCTTCACCAAATGGGAATCAATGTTGAAAGTGAAAAATCTGTAGCAAAAAATAAAAATAAAAATTTCAGGACTCGGAGAAAAGAAAGGCAATCAAATGAGATATACAACTAGGTAAATTTGCTTTCAAACATCAGACACTGCTTTTGAAGATTATATAAGTATCATACTAAGCATCCCCCAATTCATGCTTTCTGTTCTTAGAGGTGTAATTCAACATGAGTGAAATAGAGACGCCAAACACTGATGAATATGCTCAAAATGACTCTTCAGTGGCGACCGAGATGGATCTAGGGTCATTGGGAGTCAAACTTGTTGAACAAGACTCATTGGAAAGAGTTGTTGCCGAGAAGGCAGATAAGGCGATGACTCAGAAAGACGATGAATTGGATCAAAAGAGGTTGGCCAAAACTTATGAGATGCAAAAGAAGTTACTTCAAAGAATTGATAATTTAGAAATCAAGTTGAATAACACAAGGACAAGGATAAGCGAGAAGCAGAAATTAAAAAGAGATATCCAGGCACTTAAGGATGATGATTTGCAGCTGATTAAAAGGGATATACGGGAAATTACTGAAAGAATTAATTCCAGAAATACCAGTTCAGGACGATCACAAGATAATGAGGACGGCTCATTGCACCAATTACCATCGGAGACAAGAAAAGAGTTTTTGATTAGGACTGGCCAGATAACAGCGTTTGGTAGCTCCAACGGTTTTATTCAGGAGAACGTTTTGAATAACAAAGATGTTCAGAATCATCAGGACTTAAGAGCTCCAGGGATTGATTATTTGAATATCAAAGACTCTAAAATGCCAGAGAATATGGAAGAAGCTAAGACAGAGCTGGTCGTCAAATTAACCAAAAAATCCGATAAACTTCCTCATTTCGATGGAACAACCAATTCTGATGAAGAGTATGAGGAACCAATGGCTGATTCAATCGCTGACGTTTCAAGCGATGATGAGTATGAATCCTCAGATATTGAAGTGTTGAATACTGAAGGTCACAAAAAACGTAAAACAAAGATTCAAGAAGCAGAGGACAGAAACATTGATGACGGTGACGAAAGAGTGTACACGAAAAGATTTGAAGAATGGACGCTTAAGAGATCTGAACTACGTGCTCAGAATCAACCAGACTACATTGATGATCCAACAAAACCAGAATGGATGAAACCACATCCCACAATTCCAGATGCTGTATTGAATGATGAATTTAAGATACCAGGTGATATATATCCTTCACTATTTGATTATCAGAAAACTTGCGTCCAATGGTTATGGGAGTTGTATGTACAAAACACTGGTGGTATTGTGGGTGACGAAATGGGATTGGGTAAAACAATTCAAATAATATCATTCTTGGCTGGTCTTCATTACAGTGGCAAGTTGGACAAACCAATTCTTGTTGTGTGTCCAGCAACTGTATTAAAACAGTGGTGTAATGAGTTTCATAAGTGGTGGCCACCTTTCAGGGCAATTATTTTGCATTCAATTGGAAGTGGTATGAACTCAAAGAAAACTGTTGGTGAAGATGAAAGGTATGAACAAATGTTGGAATTGGACTATGATGAAGATGAAGATTTGAAGGGCAAATCTCTCAGTTCTATTCAGTCACAAAAAAACGCCAAAGAAGTCATTGACAGAGTTGTTTCCAAAGGTAATGTCTTAATAACAACATATGTTGGGCTAAAGATTTATTCGAAACAGCTTTTGCTGCAAGACTGGGGATATGTGGTATTAGATGAAGGCCACAAGATAAGAAATCCAAACAGTGACATTTCGTTAACATGTAAACAGTTGAAGACCCATAACAGAGTCATTTTATCCGGTACGCCAATTCAGAATAATTTGATTGAATTGTGGAGTTTGTTTGATTTTATATTTCCTGGAAAGTTGGGAACGTTGCCCGTTTTTCAACAACAATTTTCTATTCCCATCAACATTGGTGGTTACGCTAATGCATCCAATGTCCAAGTTCAAACTGGTTACAAATGTGCAGTAGTATTGCGAGACTTGATTTCACCATATTTGTTGAGGCGTGTGAAGTCGGATGTTGCCAAAGATCTTCCTTCCAAAAACGAAATGGTGTTGTTTTGCAAATTAACAAATATTCAGAAAAATTTGTATGAACGTTTTTTACTGTCTGCTGATTTGAGTGCTATAATGGAAGGAAAAAGGCAAGTATTATATGGGGTTGATTACCTTCGAAAGATTTGTAACCACCCTGATTTGATCGAACCAAAGGGAAGCAAAAATAGGACAAACAAGAACTTTGGAGATCCTCGAAAGTCGGGAAAGATGCAAGTTGTTAAAACTTTAATAAACATCTGGAAAAAAGAAGGTCATAAGACGTTACTATTTTGCCAGGGTAGACAGATGTTGGATTTGTTGGAGAAGTTTCTCAAGGAATTGAGCACTTCAAAAGATGAACAGGATTTTAAGTATTTGAGAATGGATGGTACAACCCCGATTGGAGTAAGGCAGACTTTGGTTGATACTTTCAATGAAGACCCAACTTATGACATATTTTTGTTAACCACCAGAGTTGGTGGACTTGGTGTCAATCTTACAGGTGCAAACAGAGTTATCATATATGATCCAGATTGGAATCCTTCTACTGATGTGCAAGCAAGAGAACGTGCATGGAGGCTAGGACAAAAGAAGGATGTTACAATTTATAGACTTATGATTGCAGGTTCAATCGAAGAAAAAATTTATCACAGGCAAATCTTCAAACAGTTCTTGACTAACAAAATTTTGAAAGATCCTAAACAGAGAAGATTTTTCAAGATGAACGATTTACAAGACCTTTTCACATTGGGTGATCAAAATGAAAAGGGCACAGAAACTGGTGATATGTTTGATGGAACAGAATTAAGTATTCAAGGTGAGAAGAAGAGAGTTTCGAAGCAACTTCTAAAGACAAAAAAAAATGAAGACGATGATGATTTTGTGCTGGTAGCTAATATCAATGGAGTTTCAAGCTTGCGCGAGTTTGAAGGTGATCCAGAAGAGACAGTAATCGATGGTGATAAGGATGATAGTAGAATCATGGGTGGCTTATTTGGAAGCAATGCTATTCACAGTGCATTGCAGCATGACTCAATAATGGATTCTTCTAGACCTGATACGATATTGGTTGAAAGAGAAGCTGCGAAGATTGCTGAAGAAGCTGCCAGACGTTTGAAAGAATCAAGAAAGACCATTAGAAAGGCACGAGTTGGTACCCCAACTTTTACAGGGAGATTTGGTGTGGCTGGAAGGCAAAGGATCAATAAACCTAATTCCGAAGCTTCATCTGCGATGATTCTAAAGAATATTAGAGCGAGAAAGCAATTAGAAGAGAAGCAGAATGGTTCTTCGACGAACTTTGTCAAGAGAAACGTATCATCAATTTTCTTAATTTCTCGCAATAATTCCTCAACTTCAATGACTGATAGTCCAGGAACAGATGCAAAGAAGAAAGACGAATCCTCCATTCTATCCAAAATGACGAAAGATGAACTCATTACAAAAATCAGAGATTTTCTATCTTCAAGACCAGCTGGGTCAACGACATCATCATCGGAGATCTTAATCAATCTTGAAGTAAGGTTGACCAATCAACAGGATATATTCATGATAAGGTCGATGCTAAGAACAATTTGTCATTGGGATGCTAATCTTAAGGGTTGGAAGTTGAAAGATGACTTTGCTTGAGATCTTCAATATACATAACTGCATCATGTTAAATTGATTTGTTTATACCGATCATTCATTTATTAGTTAACGTCAAAAATGGGTTCTGTTTTTTGGCTATAGACAGTAAATTGTACAACTTTTTGAAAACAAAGCTCGTAAAAAAGAAAAGAAAATTAACTTTCATTATCGCTTTCATCTAAAATATAATTACCCATTTTATCCACCTTCATCTTCTTACCCAGACTCAAATTTTCTATGATCTTTTCATTTTCAACGTTATTTGTTTCATCTTCTTCATCGGTATAATCACTATCAAGTTCGTATTCTTCTGAATCATAATCACTCGCACTTTCTCCCTCCTCAACATCATCTTCATCGTAGGTTTTTTCCTCATCTTCCTCTGAATCATTTTCAGCGTTCAACTGTTCCTCTGTGATTCTCATTGTTTGAAAAGCACCTTCCAATTCTCTATCATCTTGGGTGTATGCAACTTCACCTTTCTTATTGATCTTGATGAATCCAGATGCATGAACTTCTACGTCCAAAGATGCAATTCTTTTAACATCTCTAGTGAAACTTGGGTATGCGTATTTAAAACCTTCTCCAAATCCTTCAACATCCAACATTGAAGAGTCGTTCTTAGGAACATAATTAAAAGTTTTCCTGAAAAACTTTCTAATACACTCAACATCTCTTTTGAAGTAGATTTCTGCGTCAGCATGGTCGATAGAGATACACTGAGGAAAATCAATCACAATGAAATCAGTTTCGTACTGATGAGCGGTATCTGGATCTCTGATCATGATATTGAACTCGTTGAAATCACAATGAATCAAACCATGGTTGGCCAATTTGACGATAAACAGCATCAAGTTTGAGTATAAAGTTTTGTACAGATGATGCTCCTTCAATTGTCTCATTGGAAACCCATCAATCAAATCCATAATGACACAATGTCTTGAATTATCATATGGACGAGGCACACAAAATCCGTTATTGTAAAGAGTGATCATGAAACTGTACTCTTTTTCTGCTGCCAATCGTGAAAGATACATCCAATTTCCAGTTTGCTGTTTTTTCAAATAATCTCTATTGTTCTTGACAGTTTTGAAAGATGTTCTTCCCAACCTGTGGATTTTCATTACCTTTTTCACTTGTTTCAGATCCAAAATCATATAAATATCAGATTCTTTACCAACACCAATGGTCGTTCCAACAATATCCACACTTCCTCTATTGAACATTGATTTGATCGCCAAATAGTCAAAACCATTGTAGGTCAACCTATAACCATCATATTTCGCGTTTCTTAACTTTGAGATCAAGCTTAACTTGGCCAAATCTGAGATCGCTCTATTCGTACCTGATAATGCCCTCATACCACTGATTTGGTGTATCAACTTGGTCGGAACAACCTCATGGTTTCTCGAACCAAACTCGACTGCAGCTAAGACTTTGAAGTCATCACCGGTCAAGTATCTCATATGTGAAGTATCAAGTTTCATTTTAGCTGAGTTGTGTTGCCTTTCTGTCTGTCTGTTTCTATTTTCTGTTGGATATCTACTCTATCTTATAACTATATTCCAATAACCACCTAAATGCTTGCAATCTCTTGAATAGATAGATAGATAGTCAGAAACATGAAAATTTTGAGAATTTTTTTTTTTTTTTCAAGGGCTGGCGTTTGTTTTGTTGATAAGCAACTTATCACTTGGTGATTCGTAGAATCTCATAGAAAGTACCGTTCCCTTAGCCTTCAGAGAGGGGTGTATGACTGGCAATTCCTTGACACAGGAAAGAGTTGAGCTTGAATATTTGACTACGCAAATACTGAACCAAAGTTGGTTTTGCAGTCAACTCGGAGCCTTCTTGGGGAGTCATAATGACAGTCGATCGTTTTTCAGGTATTCAAACATGGTTCCTATTGAGTTGTGGTTTCCACGTTATCCCAAACTGAGATATAATTGGCTCAAAACCTGATGAGATTATGTTTGCTTCAATAGCGCTCAATAACTAAGGTCGTATGTGGAGCTTTAGGTATAAAAAAGGGGTGTTTAAGCAAGCTCATTTGCATTTGTGTTTTCACCAAAAAAAAAGCCAAATTTTAAATTGATGGTATTGTCCACCACTAGTGTGATGAAGTTTTCATTTATTCACAGAGGAGTATAAATAAACTAAAAAGACCTAGTTTGAGGGAGACTGGTCGCGAGACCTTGATTTCGCTGATCCTTATTGATTACTGAATATCAAGTTTTTAGCGTTTATCACTCGGCTTAGACTCCAGTTTCAACTATAGAATCAGTTATGCCATGTCGGCGGTTACAATGCCAAACCACAGTAGGCAATCAATTTTACTACCTTCCAAGCTTGACCCGAAACAACACCATCTGCATAAAAAGGAAGAGAAGCTAGTGAGTGAAACAAGCCATTTTTTGATGGATGATAGATACACAATCAAAGAAATTTTGGGGAAAGGTTCCTACGGAACTGTTTGTTCGGTCGTTGACAGTAAGGCTAAAGAACCTGTAATGATGGCGGTTAAGAAAGTCACTAGTATATTCACCAAGGATGTCTTGTTGAAAAGGGCGATTAGAGAATTGAAGTTGATGAGATTCTTCAAAGGTCATAGAAATGTATGTTGTCACTGTTTAACACATCTTTCTGGATGAACCACTACTAACATTTGCGGCAGATAATAAATCTTTTTGACTTGGATGTCTGTTATAAGGAGCCCTATGATGGGTTGTACTGTTTTCAAGAAATTGCAGACTACGATCTTGCCAAAGTTATTCATTCAAGGGTTTTGTTCTCTGAGTTTCATATCCAGAGCTTTTTATATCAGATTTTATGCGGTTTGAAATACATCCATTCAGCAGAAGTCATACACAGAGATTTGAAACCGGGAAATATCTTGGTCACTGCCCATGGTATTTTGAAAATTTGTGATTTTGGTTTGGCAAGAGGAATAAGTCCTAAGTTCATGTCCAAGTTATCGCAAACGAGTCACATCACCAACTATGTTGCCACCAGATGGTATAGAGCTCCGGAGTTGATGATTTCGAAAAAAGATTATTCGAAAGGTGTTGATATGTGGGCAGTGGGTTGCATCCTGGCGGAAATGTATGGTCGGAGACCCTTATTTACAGGAAAAGATCAGCTAGATCAAATGAATGAGATAATAAAAATCCTAGGAACGCCATCGAGGGATGTGATCTCTAAGTGCAGTACCAAGCTGGCAACAGTGTTATTCACACCGCCAAGACCTTTTTTCAGACCCGTACCATGGAGCAATGTATATCCATTTGCATCGCCTTTAGCGCACGATTTGTTGGGAAAGTTGGTGTGTTGGGATGTCAATCGAAGGCTTACAGTTGAACAATGCATCGAACATCCGTTTTTGATGAACGTGCGTGACACCAGTAATGAACCTATATGTTCAAGTCCGTTTGATTTTAGCTGGGAAAACGATATTGTTGACATTGATTATGCAAAGACGTTGATCTTGGATGAGGTCAACCTGTTCAAAAAGGAACGTAATGAGATATACGGGAAAATAGATGATGACTTTTAAGAAAAACTTGAACGAACGTTTGTTTTGTACACCGATTACTTTGATACATGATTGAGAGTTTTGAATTGTATATTTTGATGTAACCTTTGATATTATCGACTATCTGTAACTAACCAACGGTTCAATTTTTTCTATGATTAGTAATGGCTAGTAGTTATAACCCTCACGCGAGAGTACCGGAGGTGAATCAGAGCTGCCAAAGCTGAGACTGGTTTGCAATTGCAAGAGAACATGCCCAAAGGGATACACATATCCATCCTTGGGCTTATCCGCCCATCAGACGCAGTCTCTAGATGAGCACCGGAAGAGTGTTTAGATTAGAGGTGTCCAGCGATCGTATTTCGATCATCTTGCAAGATATTTGAGCAGGCTATCACTCAACCTTCGCTACTTTTACTGAAAGGCAACCTCAGGTCCAAGTGATAGGGGCCCATTCTCAAACGCCATCCTTGACCAACACCATTAATAGATTGCAAAAAGCTAGTAATTGTGGGATAACGCGTATCAGGATAAAGAGTAGTGTAATTCATCCCAAATATATACTACGGCAAATTTGTAACCAATGGCGTATAGATTTGCACTGATGGTTACACATTTTGCCGTAGCCTCTCGGACATATCGATTTTCGCGAAAGCCACAAAGGGATTCCTATTGATAAACACCTTTTGTATATAAGGTGATCTCAATCCTGCTCTGTAAGTGATTTGTTGCCTTTGTCTGTTTCTCAAGTTCTCATTCACAAACAATCATAAGCAGGAAACGTTCAAACTCGTTCCAGCAAGAGATAGGAAAAATAATCACACTCACACCCACACACAAAAAGATCAGTATAATGTCTGACAGTTCAACTTTTACTCAATTCTCGCAGCTGGAGGTCTTGCCTTTGAAGACAGATATTGGTGCTTTGGGAAATAGAATAAATGCAAAGACCAGAGGCGCTCATAACAAGATCAATAAGTTGATGACATTGAAATTGGCTTTGGCATTAAGAGACAGAAGAATCTACAGACAGGGCATCCAGATGTACTACCATATCTTCACGGCCATAGAGGCTTCGTTGGAAAGAGAGGTCAGCAGAAATGGCCAGTATTCGCAAATATTGAAGGATGCGTGGAAGCCGGAAATGGCCAGAGCCTCGAGGTTGTTTGAGGACTTGATGTTCTACTACGATAACGACAAATCAAAGTTCTCGGCTCCAATATTGGAGGAACAGATTGATTTTGTCAGCCACATCACTAAAGTTACACAAGACAAACCATACTTGTTGTTGGCTTACATGCACGTATTGTACTTGGCATTATTTGCTGGAGGTAGGATATTGAGATCGAGGTTGGCACAAGCCACTGGCTTGTTCCCTCAGGTTCCTGGAAAGACAACGCTGGAAGTTTTATTCGAAGGTACTAATTTCTACAGATTTGATGTTGAAGATGAGTCTACTTTTAGAATCATCTACAAGAGGGACTACGAGTTGGCCACTAGAAACAGCTTGACAGAAATTGAAAAGGAGGAAATCATTAATGAATCTGCATTCATCTTTGATAAGAATGCATCATGTATCAAGGAGATCGAAAAACGTAACTTGCTGAAGTTGCAGAGCAAAATATCCTACAAGATTGCAGTTTATGGATATTATATTTTGATACTTATGGCAGTCTTGGCAATGATCTATTACACAAGAAATGTTCTTTTGCTGATCGTATAGGCATATAACTGATTAAATGTTATCTAGTCTTGGTTCCCACATTACAAATTTGTATCACTATCACAATTATTTATTCACTTTTTTTTTTAATTTTTTTTTTTTTTTTTTTTTTTTAACAATCCTATTCTTAATCTGTTTATTTTTATTTGATATGAAGCTTTGGCTCTTGATGACATAAAGAAATAAAAAAGGGTTATGCTCTTGTTATTGTTACTTTGAATAATCGAGGTCTCGATTTTGTCGTGTAGTCCTGTCATCAATGCTGGAAGAACTCAGTGGACAAAATGGTAAGGGATCATCAATCGTTTGTCAAAAGTTGTACGTTCGAGAAGAACAAGTTATAGTATAACACAAATGTATCAATTAAGAATCTATATACAAAAATGAGGGACGATAACACACACACACACAAAACGTACGAAAGGGTGACAAAGGGACATGCAAGAAATTGTCAGCATGTGAATGATGAGTCAAATTCTCAAAACTGATTGCTTGACCATCTCGTAAAATGCCACAAGCTAGCTACACTTGATTCTTACAATGCACCAATATTCTCTCCTCTTGAACTGTACTCAGCTTCAAGTCCGTCCTCTTCTCCCCGCTAAAATGAAAAAAAAATACCCAGCAGTAACGAGAACCAAATGAAAATAAATAATAGATACTACACCTACTTCTTCAACTTGATTCTCATGGCCTTCTGCAACTTTCTTCTTTTTCTCAACTTGTGCTTTTTCATCTTTGTCCTTCTCTTCCTCATGACTGAGTCCAAAGACATCTCCGTCTGGCTTGTCAGAGGCTCCTCGATTGACTTGCTGATAAAATCATGAATCTTGGTAGTGATGTATGGTGTTTGAGGTTGTATAGGAGTTGTATTTATGAATGAACTCTGATGGTGGAGGTGGTAGAGCGACGATATCGGTAATGATGTTGTTAATGATGATGCATGTCTTGCGGCTACCAAGGTTTGAAAAGGTGTAAATAGCTTTGGGAGAAATGCCAGTCTCCTTGTAAACATGATGCTTGATCGAGACGTCTATTTATAATACAATCCTGACTTGCACTTGCATTTGCCAGGCTTGTTTCTTCAATACTGCGTTTCTTCTTCCATTAAGACAAGAGTTGTTGAAGAAAAAAATTTAAACAGCCCTCGAGTATTTAGGGGCTTTGATTTTATATTATCATCACCGACAACAGCATCATCGTTCGACAGACGATAGAAAGGAGGTTAAGGCTACAATTTACGGACAAGTTGAATCTATATATTAATTTACAGCATTTTATTGATTGAAAGAAAGAAACATTTCCAACTCACTATAAATACTGATAGAACAATGTGAATTCCTTCTTAACCTTTTCCCAAGTTAATGGATCGAAGAAAATGTAGACACCTCTTTCTGATTGGTTCGACTGTGGGATGGGTTCGACGCTTGAGTCCTTTGTCAACCACAACTGCAATTCCTTGTGGAATCTCCAGTTCCTAGCCATCAACTCCCTAGCTGCAGAGTCTTGGACTTTATGATGTGGCATTGTGTAAAAGATATAAAACAAACTCTCATCCGTCAACGCAGGTAGTTTTGAATCAAATTCTCCAGGGTTGGGTTTGCTGTTCAACAAATCCTGCTGGAGGTGAAGCGTGGACGACGAAGGTATTCCCAACTTTCCTGCGGATTTTATAAAATCAGGAATCTTATACGAAGGCTCGACTTCGCTTCTTGTGATTTCTGACCATGGCGATTCCAACGAATGTGAGATTTTCACGTCCTCCGATGATGAGGACATGTCCAACCCCAACATTGTCAAATCTGTTCCAAACGACAACTTTGTCTGCTGCGAATTCTGCAATCTGATTAACGGCAATAGACCTTTCAAACCATACTTATCTATGTCGGGAATCTTGTCTTCGTCCTGCTCTTGTGTGATACTTGCCAAGTCCGCTGTTGTCGGCGTTGAGACGTTCATCATCGTGCTGGGTTGCAAACTTGTTATTGGGAGTAATGAAGGAGTGCCTACTCGTGATTGAGGATTTGCAACCAATCCAGGTGGTAATATCGTATTGTTGGACATTGCAGATCTTTTCCTTCTTCAACCGCTCGAATTTCTGCTCTGTTGGCTTCTTCTATTACCACTTGAATAAACACTTACACTTAAACTGGGCATTTGTTGCTTGGACCTTTTCGTTCAATATCAAAACTTGGTAGACTAAAACACGACCAAAAATTATTGATTTTTGAAAAAAAAAATTTGAGATTTTTAACCTAATACCATAAGGTTGATGATATTGAGGTTGAAATATCGTATATAGGCTACCAACGGTGAACAGATCAGATGAGCAGAAGGTATTTACCAAACATAATAATAACTGGAACACCTGGGTGCGGTAAAACGAGCCACGCACAATCATTGGCAGACCAAGTGTCAGAGTTGAGACACTTTCTGATAAGTGATATTGCGAAAGACAGAGACTTACTAGATGGGTTTGATGACGCTAGGGACACGGCGATTGTTGATGATGATAAGTTGTTGGACTCTATTGAGCCAGATTTAGAAAAAGGTGGTGTTATCATCGACTGGCATGCGTGCGATATTTTTCCGGAAAGATTGATTGATTTGGTGGTAGTATTGAGATGTGACAATAGCTTGTTGTATGACAGGTTGAAGAAGAGAGGCTATAAAGACAGCAAGATCGAAGAAAACTTGGACTGTGAAATAATGGACGTCATCATTCAAGATGCGAGAGAGAGCTATATTCCTGAAATTGTCATTGAGTTGAGAAGCGAAGATGTCGATTCCATGGATCAAAATGTCGAGAGAATTGTTTCGTGGGTTGCTAATTGGAAAGAAAACAATAGTGAGGGTGTTTCAAATGAGCTTGACCAGTATAGTGGAGAATCAAGTGAGGATGAAGGAGAGGATGATGGAAACTGATTGGACTGGTTTTCTTGTGTGATTCGTATATCGAGCTATATATACAGTCTTATGGATGTTATAAGCTAACCGACTTTGTTTGATCTATCGTATTGTCCAGCGGAAACTTCAAACCCCCAAAGCACAAACAGCATGCATAATGAATTTTCGCTTTTCGAACTTTGAACTGTATTTGAAGCTATAGGGCCAAGTAAACTAATATAGGGAGGCGACTAGATTAACCTATGACTGAGAGCTAATTGCAACTTCACCAACTGCAGTATATACGACCTTATACTCAATCAAATATATCAAGCAAAAAAAAAAGGATAACTAATATATTGTCAACTATTGTGATAGTAAAAAATCCTTCAATTTGGATAAGGCTTTGTACCTGTGACTAATTTTATTCTTGACTGTCTTTTCCATCTCGGCATAAGTTTGGTCAAATCCATTTGGTTCGAAAACTGAATCCCAGCCAAAGTTAGTAGGACCTCTTGAATCAACAATTTTACCCTCGGTGACACCTTGGAACAATTTGACTTCTTGGCCTGGACCTTCACAGTAGCCAATAGTAGTGATCGCGTTCGCGGACTTATCATCAAACCCTGCGAGTAATTTTACCAAACCATCGAGACCAATACTTTCAACAAACCACTTGATGTATGGACCCGGTAAATTTTTCAACGCAATATAAGCTAAACAAGTATCTTCTACTAAAACTGGGCCTCCAACCTAGATATGAATGTTTGACAGAAGTTAGTACTGTGGTAAGCTTCAATTCCAAGTGTACTTTCAAAGTTTTTACTTACAATTTCAGCAGCTGATTTGGCTTTGTGGATTGTGACCTCTTCGATAGTTCCTTGGAGTTCATCTAAATCAATCTTTTGATTTACTATCTCAAACTTGCCCACCTTGGAAGATGATGAGTCTGTTGATGGCTGACCAGCTGTTAATATAGCAACTATTTCTTTGAGTTTGTTCGCATTTCCTGTGACAAATGTAATTGGAACCATCATGAATTGTCTTCAGCGATTTGTATGACACTATTTGAATGAAGCTGAAAACTAGGGTATATGAGTAATAAATTGACTACCTTTTTTTGATACTCGAGTGCGCTTTTCAAAGTGAAGAAAAAAATTTACTATGGCACATACAATCATTGGCTTCTCAATGGCAGCTTACAAAGAATTGTAACTCTGTTGTTTGACGGTCTGGTATGAAGGCTTGCTACAAGCCTTGCAGACAAAATCTGTTTTATGTAGATGGATCATATCAGTTTGACTTTCAAGAGTGAAGTCAAGTGGCTCACGTATTATAATGAATTTTTATTATTCTATTTTTCATAGTTAGCACAGATAAACCAGAGAGACCAGAGAGACCCCTTTATGTAAACAAATTTTCAGTAATTTACATTTTGTCCAATTTGAAGGAACCTCATTTATCGTGAAAGTATTTTGAGTTTGGTTAGTTACCAAATTAGCTATAGATCTATCAAAGTTAGGAGACAGAAGTGGGTCATGGATTCCTAATCATGCAATCAAATCCACCCCCCCCAGTTTACAACGTTCAGAGCTTCAAGATCTGGATATTAGTTGAACAAATGAAACGTCTATTACCTTCAGTCAAATCTGAATTCCAATTCATCATCTTTGTTGACTTGGAAAAAGCATTTGATCGCATTAGCCATCGATACCTCATCCAAATTTCCAAACACCTTCAACTTGGCCCAAAAATCACCAACTTTTTGATTGCCATTCTTACTCAACAAACACCTCAAACTTCATTGATTCATACACTTCCCAGACCATTCTCCATTGACAGTGAAACTCGACAAGGAAATAGCAGTTTAGAAGCCTGTTTGATTTTCATGTATAAACTTATCTGCAAAGTGAAGTAATTTTTGATTGATAAATCCTGATGCATTAGAGATGGAACCAATCCACAATGGGACTTTCAAACTTACGTCGTCTATACACCATATAATCTCAAATGCTAAACCACTCTACTTTGACGTATGGAAAGCCCAGTGGTTTAGCATTCGAGTATATATAGTATTTAAAAGATGTATTTTTTTCATTTTTTTTTTTTTATTTGTGCAATATGGCCCTTCCAAAGCTCGCATGTAGATACTATCAAATAGGTTTTTGTCACAAGAAAGGCGCCAGTGGTTTAGTGGTAAAATTTAACTTTGCCATAGTTAAGCCCCTGGTTCGATTCCTGGCTGGCGCATTCTTTTTTTAGTTTTTTTTTGTCCATTTCAATTTCATTTTTAACTTATTATTCAAAAAAATGGAAGGCAAAACGAGAACGAAAAATACATGTGTTCTCACTTCACCTTTTTCTAGGCAATCAATATTCTCACCTAGGTGAATCAGATATGCGGTCAATTCAATGAAATGGTGATCAGCCTAAAAAAATTAAAAAAAGAAATGCGCCAGCCAGGAATCGAACCAGGGGCTTAACTATGGCAAAGTTAAATTTTACCACTAAACCACTGGCGCCTTTCTTGTGTCTTCATATTTCATATATGTTTCTAAGTTCTTTGAAGGTCAAAGTCCACTCGGAAGTTTTTAGGGGTGCCCCCTTGGTCCTTGACATGTAAAAAATATTGATACTCTTTCTCTTATTCTTTCAGTATAATATCTAGATAGTTACTTGATATAGTTCTCATCCTTTCAGAAAAAAAATATATCACATTCCGGTTCGACACTTTCATTACCTTCAATCAGGTTATTTTCACTTCAAATACAAAAGCTCTGTTACCTTTAAGAAAGATGCCTTTTTGCAGACACCCCTATTGATACCTACGATTAAGCTCAGACGATTAGAAGACAGCAACGAATCTTATATCTGAATATCATCTCACACACAAACAACATGTAGGGATATCACTGACGTTGACTGCAACACATCTTTGCTTGATATAATAGCACACATTACAACTCATTGGATACCATAAGCTTATCAAAAGTCAATTTTTTCAAATAACTCACCTTGTTCGTTCCACATGAAAATACGGGCTATCTCAAGGTGAATACCCTGAGTAGAATGGGTAGCTGAAGTTGAATCTCCCTTGGCAGATCCTCATTTCGTAGTAAATACCGCCTATATATCTTTACAAAGGTAATACTTCCGATTGAGTGCACTATCTTCAGTATGGTGAATAATAGACTTTCAGTCTTATATCTATTATTAAGTTGTCATTTGCTAAAGTTTTCGTTGTTCGCAAAATCTGATCGAAAATATATAATTATTCACAACGTTGTTTACAAAACTTCTATACTTTGAAGGTCCAGCCTCTTAGACAAAAAATTTGTTAACAAAGACAAAAACTCACGCTCAGCTCAATCACCCCTATTCAAAAAATCAAGCAAATCAAAGCTATCTTCTTCTTGCCCCTCTTCATATTCATCATCATCAATCACCAGTATGTCAGTATCGGTGTACATGTTTTGGTCTTTCGTTAAAATTCTGATTTCGCAATCTGTTTCTTTGGCTTCATGATGATTGTTGTTTTCATTTACGAAAATTACCGGTGAATTATTATTGAAACTAAACTTTCTGAGAAACAAGCCTGGAATCAATCCAATACTGGGTTTTTTCATTTCCTGTTCTGTTCCATTCAATGTTGCATCCCATGGTCTAGAGAGTGTTGTGTTTGCTATTTGATTTTGCAACGGTTTTGTGGTGGATGTTATTGAAGAACCCCATATAGTGTTGTTCAACTCTTGCCTCTCGATATTCATATTACATTGATCTTCTAAATCATGCGCTTTATTGAACAGAATAGTAGGTCCATCTATACTCTGATGATCAATCTCAGTCGACTTTCTTCTAAACCTTGAAGAATACCTCCAAGGTGTCTCCTTTGAGAAAAAAACAAAACTTTGAATCCACCCAGCACTTGCTTGTGAGAAGACAACAAAATAAAAAAGCTCAAAATCATAAGATTTATTCAGAAAGGTTAATGATTGTTTAATCAAGGGAATCGTCCATAGTAGAATGTAGGATGATGGATATATGAATAAGAGGTTGAGACTTTTCAACATTTGTGCTCTCCTCTTTCTGTTGGAGTCCGATCTACCCAGCTGAATGTCTTTTTTCAAGGTGGAAAATTGTTTTGATAGTTCGTTCTTACCACTATTGTTTGGCAAGCTTTTTTCCAATTCATTTGAATCCAATGTTTCTTCATCAAATCCATCATCATAATCTTTACTGGAAGTGATCAACCTGTTGTTGAAACTGAAGAAGGAAAAAAGTATTCCAACACTTATATCGATGACTGGCTGGCTCATGATTTTTTTGCAAATTCTGGTGAGTTTGCCAGAATTATCGGACGTATCCCTCAATGACTCTGCGTGCTCTTGCAATTCCTCAAACTCTCTATATAGATGGATATAGATTGAGAAATATATCACAATAACTGAAAACATGATGAACAATCTTGGGCCCCAGACTGAAACTATAGACACCCACGTTGGATTAATTGGTGGAAAACAAAAAGTTAAGTTATTCCTATAACCAACGTTATTGACGAGCACAACAGATGCAAGAATAATAGGAATCGCCAAATTGAGAAATAAGATCCAATACCTGAATGGGTATAGTCCGCCCTCATATATCAATTCGTCAGTGTTTTCAAACTTCTCGTGTAGTTGAACCCATGGCTTCAAAAACATCACTTTAAATGGCTGCTCCTTTTTGTAGAACTTTGTTAGGTTTTGGTGGAAAGTCAATAGATAACTGTGAACTGCCAAAAACAAGATGCTGAAATCCGAGATTGAAAAAACCAATAGTAGCATATACCCATTGAAGGTGCAGAACTTGAATTTATCTGCAGTTAGAAACATCGAATCGAAATTCTTGTTCAACACGTCGTTCAACCCAAAAAAAGGGTAATACACATGGAATATCGCTCTCACCAAATCCAGAAACAATATGTTCAAAATGATCTTGTGCCTGAACGACTTTCTCTTCAAGTCCATCACCCGGTATAGGTAAAAGGACAACATTATACACACGATAGACACCAAAGAAGGCACCACCTGCACGATGAGAATTCTATCGAATCTTGCCCTTGTAATTGTAACAGTGAATTGGCTCAACGACGAAGTGTTGAACGCTTTATGGTGGAAATGCGTACCGGTGAAATTCATTGCTGCCTGATGGTAAGAGTCTTGAACATAGGTGGTACGCTTAGCTTATGGTGCAATTGGGAAATGACTGAAAACGCAAACAAACAATCGATTTAACTGAGAAAGCAACGAGCCTGGTGCAACTCTCTGATGGAGTATATCTCGATTTATAAATGCACTTTCAACTACGGTTTTTCCAAACTGGAGAAGACAACCAACGACTAGGACACAACCCTGTTGAAAATAATTATATTTAAGATCTTACTTGCGCATGGAGAGCGCAGTAGGCAATAGTGTGCACACCCGATGACAATAAACCTCTAAAAACGCCTGGGATAGACGAACGAGAAAGTGAATAGGAAAACGTTGTGCGGTCAGCACAACCAAGCATACAGGTGTGTGTGTTGGTTGTATTCTCTGGCGTGTAGGTTGATAAGAAAGGCGTAAAAGGCACAAGTTGGGTTGGAACAAGGTTTCGGTTAAGGTTGAGGCAAATAAAATCACATAAGCGGCTCCTCCACCCACACAGACTTTTCCACTAGACTGTGAAGCGCAAAGCCATTCCAACCCCTAATCATCTTGAAAGTACTTGAAGGAGACGAGACACACATAATAGGGGAACTTATAGAACAAGTGGCCTAGTCGATTGAGAATAATAGACGCTTTTGATGGAACAAAGTGATTGCGCACCAGCGCAAACTTTAAGCCGCATGCATAATACCAACTCTGGCTGGCTGGAGGTATTTGACCGACAACAACCTTTACAGTTACAGTTACAGTTTGAAGTCTAAGAAGAAACCTTACGTGAGTAGGTGGGCGAGCGAGCAAGCATACAAGACAGGGAGGGACTATGAGGGAAATCTTTCAAGGACTTTATCGTTGAGTGGAGTTCGAAAAGCTTGCACTTTTACCAACGCGGTTTTGATAAAACAGAGAATCAATGAATAGAGTTTTCTCCGGCTGAGGCTTTTCCTTTTCTACTGGGTTTCTTTCTTTTCTTTCTTGGGAGCGAGACTGGTGCAACGTTCCCAGCCTTTCTTTCTCGTGTATGCCACTAACATGGTATGTTGAGTCAGTACGAGCCTATGGCCTGTTTGGGGATGCTCACGAAACGCCTGTGCACTGCATCCAGCACCATATCGTCTATGGCCGGCAACAGAAAGATTCCCCATGAACCGGTATGGGTTTCTTTTTCTCATTTCTTCTTCTCTCCTTCAATGATCGAAACTGAGTGCAAATCAATGACTATAGGAATGAAAAGTGCTTCAATCGAAGTGAGCTGGACATTTGTTCCTCGAGAGGAGGTAAAGGGGCCATGCCATCTAACTAAAAGGCATTCCGCTCCATGTCCAGACTTTGGATGCTACCCTTCACTTCATTTGAGCAGTACAGACTTCTGCCCTAAGTTTGGAGAATAGCCAACACACCACAGAATCTCGACATAATTGTAGGCTGAAAGAGTTCAATCTCACTTGGTGATTTCTCTGGTCAACGAAGGCTCTTGTAAAGTTCTAAAAGTGAGATCTTCTACCTCTAGCTAATAACTCCTAACTTTGAAATTGGGTAGTTTGTGTTGAGCTATGTGTTCAGCTCAACGGTGAATGTAGCATTTTGTGTGTATCTATCTATCAGCCTGCATCGAGTTTTTCTGAAAACTATTTTTTTTTTCATTGAATAAAGCAGAATTTACAGTCTAACCACTGAAAACTACACCTCTGGCTGGCTATACAGACGAGCATAAACAAACAAGCTAGTAATCAATTATGTCAGAGTATTCAAGAGATGACATAAAACTGTATGGAGTATCTTCTCTTCTGAAGATTCTTCCCTTGGACAATGAGACTTTGGTTCAGATCATTGACTATGTGTTGAGCAACTTGCATACAAGAGAAGCTGTTGCTAATCATTTTTTGAATTTAATAGGAGAAGATTCCGATGCTCTTGATTTTCTCACAAGGTTTCAGCTGATGATGTTTGGTGATGAGCAGAAAGAGATAGCAACATCGAAGCAGCCATCACATCGTAAACCAAAGAAAAATGTTATCTCCGCTGACAGTACAAGGTCGGGTCTTCAAACGCTGCTGAAATCAAAGGTGAAGAACGTATGGGAGGCAAATGGTAAGCCAGAGGTCAAACAAACCAGTAACACAAGGTTGAAGAACTCGTCGTCCACTACTACTTCTGAGTTGTTGGATAAAAAACCGTCTACTGTTAACAAAGCTTCATCATCAAAAAGTAAAAAGAAGAGAACTTTGAACAATTTGAAAGACATCGAATCTGCATTAACACAGTTGGAAATCAATGCAGACAGTACAGAGGAAAACAGTGGTCAAATGAGAGTCTGTAATTGTATGGCAACAAGGCACCCACTTTTTGAATTCTACCCAAACTGCTTGAATTGTGGTAAGATCATTTGTCTGAAGGAAGGGTTGCAACCTTGTTCATCGTGTGGTAAAGAATTGCTATCACAAAAGGAAAAGTTGGAAATTTTAAATATTTTAACTCAAGAGAAACTAGATTTGGAAGGAACCAGTGATCCGAAGAAACTAAGCACCACCACAAATAACAGCGTAAAGAAGAAGAAGGAAAAAGTAACAATATCGATAAACTCTGCTGGACAAAACAATTTCAAAAAGCAAGAATTTTATTTGAACAAATTTGATAAAAAGATTCAAAGGGAAACAGAGAAGTTGGAGCAGGAAAAGGAGGAGAACAAAGTGAAACAAGAGCAGGAAGAAGCTATCGAGTATTACTCTCAGCGTAAGGAAGCAGATCCAGATTTGTTACAAGCTCAAGAACGTCTCGATAAATTATTAAACTTCCAAGCAACAGGGGCAGAGCGTACAAAAATTATTGATCAACTGTCCGATTTTGATCTACCAAACCAATCGTCTAATTTATGGTCTTCTCCAATGGAAAGGGCATTGAACTTGAAAAAACAACAACGACAACTACGTAAACAAGATGAACAACTGAAGGAACATAGTGGCCGGGGAAGAAAAGTTTTGGATATGACTATAAAAGATGGAAAAGTAATACTCCGTGAACAGATAACCCATACAACAACTCCAAGTAATCTTTCGTCGGATGATGAGTTTGTGAACAGTGAAGATGAGACAGACCTGAAGGAGATCAAAAAATTACAAAAAAAGATTAACGATGAGAAGTTGAAAGACTCAAATATCAAGATAAAGTATGTTTGGGACTATGAGAAGGATAAGACAAAATTTGAAAAACCTATTTATCTTGGCACTGATGGTGGTGGTGAAGCTACCGAAAAGGAAAACAATAATAGTACTATTTTTTCAAGGGTACAATTGGGAGGAGCAGAGGAATCGGAGGACGTTCTTATTGGCTTACCAAGTATGTAAAAGTCTCTTTTGTATATGAAAATCAACAAGCTTATAATTTATACATTTCACTTTTTTCAACAAACCAATCATCAATCTCCTTCATTTCAAGATGATCCCTTTTGCTACGATAACTGCTCTCCTCTGGCCAGCGAGGAAAAGCTCTCCATTTCCATTTCTCGCTCAAATTTTCTGCCAACTCACCGTTTAGTTTATCAACTATATATTTTCCCACGTTGGGGAAAAACTTGTAACCATGGCCGGAATCACCACAACATATTAATATCTTACCGTTTGATGAAGGGTGATAATCAATGAGAAAGTTTGAGTCTATGGTATCGCTTATCCAACAACTTTTCGAGTTTATCAATTCATGATTTGCTAGTTCAGGTAACGTCTTTGATAGTAAAGATCTAATTTGAGCGAGTCCCTGTGTTTTTGGGAAAGTGTCTGTTTCAAAGTCCGTCTTGTAACGTGGTAATGACACTGTTTCTCCTGTTCTTTCATTCTCAATTGTGTTTTTGGTATCACAAAATGTAATAGCAAACTTCAATAGTTTTGACGAAGGATCGGGTGGAAAGAAATAACCATTCTCTGAGCTGAAAAATATTGGCATTCTTTTATATTTTGTAAACTCCTCATTCGACAACTTGATGTGCGATACAAAAAATCCTGTTGAAGAGATTTGATTCTCCAAGTTAATCAAGTAGCCGGTTGATGCACCCATTGCAACAATAATTTTTTCAGTAGACTTATATGTTTGACTATTCGTCGACAACGTGGAGTTTTGTTGATCGATATTAATAACCTTCCCGTCCAATTCCCCAGTCTTGAAGAGAACACCGTTCTTGACACACTCATTGTAACAAGAAATCAATGAATCTGAGGCCTGTCCATATCCTGCTTCAGGATTAAACTTAATCTCAAGGTTATCTTCATCGTCAAATAACGAACAGTCCAGAAACTCGGGTGCTATTTCCGCTAAATCTTTTTTCGATTTGATAATTGACATTTTGCTTGGAAGAGCGCCTAGTTTTATCAAGTTGTCAATTCCCAGCTTTTCATAGTTGGACCTGTTTGCATTGCCCAGGCTGATTGGGGATAAAGTCAACCGACCACATTTGGAAAAATGATCTTTGAAAACCGGATCTGTTTCCCACAAGTTCAAAGCTTCTAAAGCTAACTTGGTATAGACGATATCTGAATATTCAGTCCGGATAATCTTGTTCACATCGTTTGCCAGCGACCAAGGGGACGGAATTGGAAATGCATCAAACGCAACGATAGATTTGTCGGGGTACCTTCTTGAAAGCTCTAGCGCTGTTGATAGCCCAAATACACCGCAACCAACTATCAATATGTCAAATTCAAACATTAAATACAAGCTTACTCGAACTGACTAGCCACTTGCTTGTTCAATTCGCTCTGTGATAATGAACTCCTGATTCGCCTACTGGCTAATTGAGTTAAGCTGAACAAGATCTAAACAGTATCAATCGGCTAACTAATAACCCTAAAATAATAGTAGTGTGCTAAACTACTAAGATCCGAAAACGGCCTCAGGTTTTGAAAATTTTTTGTTTTCAAAAGTTACCCTGTCTGGAAAAAATCAGTATAAATTTGGAGCTTTCCCTGGTCTCCCTTGGTTTACGAGCATCATCAGTAGTGGTTATACTATCTCAATAAATAAAGATATATAACACTTAACACTATGTTAAATATAGAAACCTCATAGTGAAGATTTTAGCAGGAACATTATGTTCCAGTTTCAATCTCACGTTCAGCTAAGTGTCTTTTGACCCTTTTAACAGAAGGGTAACAATAAACATTTCGTTTCCGGTTTCTTAGATCAATTTGGCATTGCGTTAGTTGCAAAACTTGATAATTTCGTCTACTCATTCGCCCTTTACTGGGAAGAGGTTGGGAATTACCTGACTACACGCGTTGCTACATCTTGTTATATATTTCTTTGTTTAATTGATATTGTTTGTCTTTTTTTTGTTTTCTTTTGCCTTTCATCCTGTGTCTATTACGACCCTACTCTCTCTTCCTTTGTGTTGAGCCTGGCTTTCTCGCCTTGACAAAGTGTAACCTCAATCTCTATCATACGTTGATACAGCTTTCTTCTACTGCTGGTATCTTGCAATGACAATCAAATTACTCTCATCTGTTTCTCATGTTCGTGAGTAGTTCACAAAGGAACAATACTTTTTACAGAAGCGAGGTCCTAGCTCAATTCAAAATGCTGATCCATAGTTTTATTAAAACGATCAATGCTTCTATATACAAATGTCATTATTTAAACAATCAATCTGACTTCTGATCACCAGCCCATCAAAGTTCTACCTTCCATTATCGTTTGTGAAACCTCTCATACTAATCACAGTACTAGAAGCCTTAGACATCCTTTGGTTTTTCTCCCTCGTTGGTAGAAGTCGGCTTCTCTCCAGGTCCCTTTCCAGTGGCAGACTCGGCTTGTGCTTCCAGCGCTGCCTCTAATTCAGCTTTCATTCTCTCCATGGCTCTGTAAACTTTACTTTGCAAGTAAAAGGATCCACCTTTCTCCTTAGCATTGATATTGAACAAGTAGTCGTATTTTTTGTCTAATTTCTCCATCGATAAACCCTTTGTGTCGATGTCCAAAATCTTGGTGGCTTCATCCAACGAAATGTCACCATCTCTCTGCTTGGCAGCCTGCGAAGCAGACAGCTTGGTTGTTGTCGCAGCCGCTTGCCTGTATGCCTCAGAGAACGCTCTTCCAAAAACTTTAGCGCCTGTTATGACCACTTGTGCTACTAATCTATGGGCCTACAATATCAACATAAACAACTCAATATCAAAAGTTAGTAATCCGCAGCTATAACATATCTTCAACTACTAAAACCACTTACCATCTTATTGACTATATATTGTTCTGCTGGATCTACAAATGACTATCAATTGGCCATTTATCGAGCTTCAATTCATTTCAGATTGCCTTTTCAAGATTTTTTCTTCTTATTTTTACTGGAAAAATTGACATTGGTGACACGACCTTAAAATGACTATTATTTTTTTTTTTCTTTTCGTTTATAAAAAATGATAGTAGCAAGAAGGTTGTAGATGCTTATTGGTATTTTGTCAATTTGATCTGATTCAAGAGTTTCACGGTCATATCATCAGCTGGCTTGAGACATCTATATCCAGCGTATGCAAAGATTTTGTATAGTTTGATTCATCAATTTGGCAAAACTTTTTGACCCAAACTTTAGTAGTCGTTACAGGTAGAGGAAGAAAAACAATCAATACCGAGAGACTTCTGAAAGTGCAGAGAAGTAAGTGAGCATCGAAATCCGTGGCTATTTTGAGAGTTATGTCTTCACAGGACGACCAAGATGCGGCTGCATTGTTGATGTTATTCCAAAGCCTGCCCATGAGAGAACCATCCAAGACAACATCAACACCGCAGGAAGTGGCAATAACGCCCAATGAAATACCGACACCGCAAGCACAGCCTGTTGTGCATAATGCTCAAGCAGTTTTTCTTGAGCAGGCAGTACAACAGCTTTCACCAACCATCATTCCTTCACCGGTTAACTTGTATACTATGCCCAAGCCTCAGCTTCAGGCCCCAATCAATATTCGTTCAATTTTGAACACCTCTCCATCTTCGTCAACCCCACAAGCTAGTCAGCCACAAAGTTCATATGGATCTCACCGTGCAAGCCACTCAAGATCCAATTCAGAAAACTTTTCAACGTCTCCTGGTCCAGCTGCTGCTGCTTTGGCCGCTAGCAGTAAGGATTCCAAAAAGTCACATAAAGCTATGGTTGCTGCTGCTGCTTTAGCTGCTGCTGCTGCTCAGCCAATGCCGCTATTGATACATTCACAAAAGCCAGAGAATGCCACTGAAGTATCTTTACCAATATCGCCGAGTTTGACTTCAGATGAGCAGCAAAGACCACATTCAGAGAAGAAAGTAGAGTCAATTGAGGTCAAGCCAATTTCAGAGGCTGCTACGCCGCCAACTTTTGGATCCGTGAGGATCAATACACCACCACCTACTTTTGGGAATCCCGCACCTGTGCCTTTACCTGTTCATGAAGCTGAGGAAATCGTAACATTGAAATTCAAAATCAAGGAAGAAGCGAAGCCATCAACAACCTCAGGGCCAGAGATAACTGAAGAGCTGCCGGTATTAACAGTTGATAACAACGAGACAGATATTGAGGTTGATAGTGAGGGTGAGACACATAATATTCAAACTGATGCAACAATGACAGAGGATGAGCAACATGCACCTCTTTCATCATCAAAGAAAGAGCTTCCAGAAAGCGCAAAAGCTAAAGATACTGTAACGCTGAAAGTAGTTGAGTTCGAAGCAGTAAAAATTGAGCTACCTTCAACGGAACCAGAAGTTCAAGCAAGCGAAGAACCAACAATTGAAAATAAATCTAAGATACCCGCAAATCAAGCTGCAGTTGATGAGGAGGAGGATGATGACGAGGGTGATACATCCTATTTTGTTGATGCTGATGCGGGAACCATTGGCTGTATTTGTGGATATGATCACGATGATGGGTATACCATACAATGTGACAGGTGCTTTAGATGGCAACATGCCGTTTGTATGGCCATTTCTCTGGAGGATGTACCGGATAACTATTTGTGTTATCTCTGTGATAGGTCTTCTAATGTCGATGCCAAAAGGGCAAAGGACATACAAAGAAACTTTTTGATGCCCAACAGAAAGAGGAAGCCAATTACTGATGAGGACGTTGAAAATGAATTCGAGAAAAGGAAGCGGGCAGCTGAAAAGAAAGATTTGGAACTTCAAAAAGAAGTCACTCCAGTTCTGGAAGTTGAAGAGAAGATATCCAGTGTCGATACTTCAATCATCAATAGTAGAGCTACTTCAGTAGGGGCTTCAATTTTGCCCAAGAAAAAGTACAAGAAAAAGGAAACTCCTGAATCTTCTGAGGATAATGAGTTGTTGAACTCGACAGAGGCGTACGATGCTGTGTACTATTCGTTGACAGAAAACGAATTTAAATCACCGGAAACCAAAAAGTTATTCGAAAAACTTCCCAAATTGATCAATTCGAAAAAAACAAGCTATACTGCCTTCACCGAATACAACACCCATGAGTTACAGACGAAGTTGTCCAAAGTGAAACTATCCGTCAAGTCGTTTAATGATAGCTCAAAGCAAAAGTTCAATGGTTTCACAAAACTCGGATTATTCTCAGAATCGTCACTTTCACTGGGGGATTTTGCTATTGAGTTGATAGGAGAAATTGAGACGAAGCAGGATTATATGGATAATTTACATAATCATTATAACGTTTGGGGAACCGCCAAGCCAAAAGTCGTCTTTCTTCCTAAGCTACCATTTGTTATTGATGGTAGGTATTCTGGGAACTTGTCACGTTTTCTTAGAAGATCGTGCCAACCAAACTGTGAGATAGCAACCCTCTTGATGAAGAATGATCATTCAATCAAATTTGTTGTATCCCCGACAACATCCATCAAAAAAGGGATGGAGTTGACAATTCCCTGGGAGTGGGATAAAAACCATCCTATAAAGTCAATAATCATTGGGCACTCTTTTGATCAATTAAGTGATTCGCAAAAGCCGGTAATGGTCAAATCGCTTGAAGCTGTAATGAATGGCTGTGAGTGTGCATGTGGAAACTCCAGCAGCGAATGTTTTTTGCAAAAGGCTAAAAAGTCCATCATTTATTTATACCGGTCCATGAAAAGAGGAACAACATTTGGTAACGATTTGACCAGATATGCAGATATTTACAGCTCAAAGGACGATACTTATCATATCCCAATTGCGGCGTTGATGGACATTAGAACGGAGGCAATTTTGAATTCCATCGAATCCAAGAAAGTGAAATCGATCTATCTTGATGGTGAAGACGTCAAGATGATAAATGCTTCGGATGATGATAACTTGGAAATTTCCATCGAACCTATCAAGAATGAAGATGAAATCTCTTCCCAGAATGAAATATTCGGTAAGCGAAACACCAAGAATGAGAATTTCATCATCAAGAAGAAGAAACCTTTGAAGCATTCAATTTTGGATATCAAACCTGAAAGATTGCCATATAAATACCGTGTTATCCAAAGGACAATTTTGTCGAACAGTGCCAATAACGGCACCAATCAGCCCGAATACACCTCAGAGCCCCCATCGGCAGACGACTCTCTACCCACACCCATCAGTGTCAGTATTCCCGATGAGCTCGAACTGCGCAATGCGTCTGGTTTGTTGAATTCACCTGTCGCCCTTTCACTGGCCGATGTATCGAACGGGAGTCCAGGTGATTCCTTGAATGTTCTGCCGCTGCCAATCAAAAAGAAGTTGAGTTTAAAGGATTATATGAAGGCAAAGAAGAAGTGATCGGTGCATGCTGTTGATATGTCGATCATATCACGTTTTTAATTTTTGTCTTTATGTTTTTTTTTTTTTTTTCTCGTTTTCTTGTTTCGAACTGTAATTCTAGCAACTTATTTATTTGCAACTATATAAGAGAACTGTCATAACCATATTAGTTGCACTTTTTTCAATGAAGTTTTATTTCTAATCGACATTTCAACTCATCTGTTCAACTCCAAAAGTATAAAGAGATTTGAAAAGTACCAAAGCCCCTCTATATCGACAGCCCGCATCGTTTTTTGATCAAGAAAAAAAAAAAGTTAAACGCGGTCAAGATAGAAAAGTAGGATTCGAAAACAAGGAATTAACAGATTGATACGAAATCACATAGGATAGTTTATAGTGATCATTTGAGTAGGGCTATCAATCAGAGGTTTGATTAGTAGAGTTTCAAATTTGACAGGCTGATTAGAATTATTTGATATATTCGAGATGAGTTCAAGACCAACTAGGAGCACAAGGATAGTAAACTATACCCAAAACAATTTCAACCATGCGTATAATAATACGGCCCAACACCAATCAAGACAATATGCCACGAATTTATACCAACCATTGCCTCAGCAGTTGGAAGAAGAAGAGCACACCATCGTACCAAAGCCAATCACGGTTCCAACTTTGCAAGAGCAAGATTCCAATTTTTTGAAGAATTTCCAGCAGTATCAACAATCACATCAATTCAACTATAATGGTATATTAGGACAGGGAAAGCAAGGATTTGCAATTAAGAAAAGAGTCGAGATGGCTTTTGAGAGTGGCATATTAGAAGAAGTTTGCTACGCCTTGAATGTCATCACTGAATTCAGCAACTCATCAAATGCCAAACATTTCAACTTTAGGGAAAATGCTGATATTTTGAACCATATTGTTGAATGGCTAGACTGTTCCAAAATTGAGGTTGACATACAGTTTGCCGATGGCTTTGAAACTTTGAACGATGATTTGAACATCTCACTAGAAGCAGGTATCGCTTTGAGAAATATGGGACAAACCATTGAAAATGCAGCAATAATGTCAATGAATGGTAGATTGAAGGAAATTTTGATTAAAGCTTTAAACAATAGAGCTTTGGACGATTCGACTATTGGAGAAGAAAAATTCGAACTCTCGAGAGAATTGTTAAGATATGCTGTGGATATCGTTGAATCAATTTCATCGTATTTGGCTCCACTGCCTCTTGACGATGTCTTATTCAAAAGTTTGCTTAAAATTTTGACCACAACAAGTGATAGATATTTGGTAGTATCTGTGTTGAGAAGTTTATCCAGATTAATGGTTAGGTCATCGCTGTCTCAACCATGTGCTACTGACCATGTTACAGGCCAGGTTTTAGATCAAGTGACTTCATACTTGGTATTATCTGGTGCTACAACCGTCTCCAACAAATCTGATCCAGGAAACGATGAGTTGATATTAGCGGCTATTGATTTCTTGTACCAATATTGTTTACCCGGAGGAAATAGAATCATTAAATTGTTGGAAGCAGACAATAGATCAACATTGTTAAAAAGCTTGGTACCAAAACTATTGACTTACAACGTCCAAGGTATCACCACCGAAATTGAAGAGAGCGAAACAAAGACACTAAAGTTGGTAAAGACAATAAAACCAAAAACACCAATTCAAGCCCCTGATCTTTTAGGTAAGCTGTACAGAGAAATCTATGATTTTGCTGAGCCACAACGTGCAACAACATGGATGAGATGTTGTTTTGAACCTGTTGAGAATGGTGAAGTTACACAAATCTCACTTTGGAAAAGTTATGAAAAACAGTTTCAAGTGCCAAGATTTCCAAATGACCAAGAACCTAGAAAATTGTTACAAGCTGTTGAATTCATCAAAAATGTTTGTAACGCATTTCCAAATTCTAGTGCAAGAGTTATAAACTTACCAGCTGGTGGCAAAAAGTTTGTCATTAAAGGAATTCAAGCAAGACAATTTCCAACTTCCATCGAAATTGGTACCGCCCAACTGTTGAAGGCTCCGTTATTACAAAGTGATATATCAAACGATCATGTTAAATTGGAAGCAGGTCCTTCGAGGCAAGCCAGTTTTCCACTAGTCGACTATTCTAAGAACATAAATGTTCAACTCAATGAGATTGCAGTTGCCGATGCATTGTTGTTAGATTGTTTGATCAAGAGCGAGGCTGGTTGTAAATTATTCCAAGGTTCTAAGGACGAAATTTTAGAGAAAGTTTTGGTTTTTCCTTCATTATATGAACATGTTCATGAAAGTCTATATTATTTGAGTTATTAGATTGTGTAATTTTAGGCTGTTACGTATCTTATTTTTTATTTTTATTTTGTTGAATCAACTGTAATTTATACTATCAATCCTGAATTAAACACGAAATAAAAAGAAGTGAAGCAGTGATACTCTGATATCACTTGACTTTCTCGAAATATACCATCTTTAGCAAAGTTTTCTCCAAATAGTCTTCAAAATACAATCCATCAGTACTGATGATTTCAAATATTCCAGAATCCTTGTTATCCGTGAGTGAAAATTCTTCATAGGTTTCAATTCCTCTCAATAAACTACTCAATTTCCTCAATCCAGTGGCATCCCATATACTCGATGTCTTGGAATAATCATGACTCAAAGCATTCTGATAGCTTGTCATCTCATCATATTTGAGAAGGCAGTAATCATACCTTGAGCCTTTCGAGTCTTCTGTTAGCATCTTGACTTGGGATAAAGATCCAAAAATTCCCATTATTTTCTCAATAGTATCGGCATCAATCAAGTTCACTAGCTCTTGTTTTCTCTTCCATTTCAACTTTAACGTTGGAATTTTTTGAGCTGATGATTGTGCAGATGGTTTCAATGGCAAATTTCCAGTTTTTGATTCATTTGGCTGTTTCCTGAGCTTTGATGAGATCAATCTTTCCTCTATGCTCCGTCTCTTTTTAATCCCTTCTTCTTTGAGCCTTTCAATCCTGACCGATAGATCCCGGTTTCTGCTGACAGAGGCCTGATATTCTCTTTCATTTCTCTGGAGCTCAGATTTCAAATTGATGATTTCTTGAGAGAGCTGTCCGTCCTTCACACTTCGACTTCTTTTCAGTTTCAAGTACTGGTCATACTTGAGTTTTAGTTCGGAGTTGGTGAGAATCTTCAACGCCGTGGATATCAACTCAAATTTCTTGACTGCTTCCGATGATGAATTTTTATCTGGATGGTATATCAATGCTTTTTTCCTGTACTGCCTCCGTACGTCTCTTTCAGTCAACAAGTCATTATTTCCGTCTAGATCTAGTAGTTCATATAAGTTCACATCATCCTGTATCACTGATTCTATATCTATTCTGGCATCTGACATCTTTGAACCTTTGCTTTTAGCCCACTTCTTGCTTCTCACCTTGAGCGTTGCGGTGAAATATTTCAGTTATATTTTACGCATATGCAAAAAAAAAAGTGAAAATTTGAAATTAAAATGAGCATCGATGAAACATCAATACCATATATACATCGATTCATCAATTGACGGTGAACATCAGTTGATGCCCAATAAGCCTCAAGCATACTGGCTCTTGTCAGTGCTTGGGTCCTGAGGTCTTCAATGAGTTTTTTCTCAACTTGGTGGATATGCAAAAGATACCAACCCACAAAGCATCTACCCAAGCATTGAGACCTAGCAAGGTCAAACGAGTTGTGAGCGCCTACTCATAGAACGAACATCAACAGAAAAGCATTTGCTGACGAATTGTGGGTAGTCTACACACTCAAGCGTCTTAGGCAACTACTTCCGTTCATGTTTTGCTTTGCTTTGCATCTGCTTTGCATTCGCTTTGCTTTTGCTTGCTACGGCCTACAAACACACAATACAGAGTCAGCATCACTGTAAAGCTCACCCTGAGCACCTGCAACAGAGAGCTTCGAAGCAGAATGGACTGACTCACTGGTACCCATCCCGGTACTCACTACAACATTTCCATACATGGCAGGCCAGACTCGCTTGAGAGCAGTTCCTTCTCTAAACACTCGAACCTTGTACAGGGCCTCCACCCCACCATTACTAAAGGCTCCAGATGCCATCCTTATCGCCTTTCAAACCTACAATATGTTGCGACGGTTTCACACCGTTTTGACATCATCGGCTCAAGATTTTGATGGGCGGGACGCAACCAGTTCGGATACGAACGCTTAAAATCCTATAAATCCCTCTGGAATGGTTGATTTGCTATTATTGGTATAAATAAAACAAACAATCCATTGAGAGGAGTAAGATATAAGGTATCAATCCGGTAAACAAAGTGATAGTTAATAATGGTTTCTCAAGAGTCAATCGATAAGCTTTCGAACGCATCGTCAGCATCCAAGTTCTGGATCAAGCAAGCAATTGAGCCTGTTCCAGTCAAATCAAGCAGAAAAGTTGAGTTGTTCTCGCACGAGTACTTTGCCGCCTGTACGATTGGTGGTGCGTTAGCGTGTGCCCCATCGCATTCGGGTATCACACCATTGGATTTGGTCAAGTGCAGAAGACAGGTGGACTCAGCTCTTTACAAGTCGAACATTGACGGCTTCAAGAAGATTTTTGCCGCTGAAGGGTTTGGCGGTTTGTACACCGGGTTCGGTGCCACGTTCATTGGGTATGGTTTGCAAGGTGCCGGTAAGTATGGGTTCTACGAGTATTTCAAGAAGCAGTATAGCGACTTGGCTGGCCCGGAGTTTGTCCTGAACTACAACACTTTGGTCTTTCTGGCTGCCTCTGCATCTGCTGAGTTTTTGGCCGATATTCTGTTGTGTCCATTTGAAATGATCAAAGTCAAAACACAAACATCGATTCCGCCATTTGCCACATCTGTCGGGGACGGCTGGAAGAAGATCGTTGCCCAAGATGGGTTTGCCGGATTGTACAAGGGAATTGTCCCATTATGGTGCAGGCAAATCCCATATACCATGGTCAAGTTCTCGTCTTTTGAGAAAGTTGTCGAGAAAATCTATGAAGCCTTACCTACAAAGAAGAGCGAGATGTCCGCTTTGCAACAAACCGGTGTCTCTTTCCTTGGTGGTTACATCGCCGGTATCTTTTGTGCCATTGTGTCCCATCCAGCAGACGTCTTGGTCAGCAAGGTCACAACCTCTGGTAAGTCAGTGGGATCCATCTACAAGGAGATTGGTTTCGCCGGATTGTGGAACGGTTTGCCAATGAGAATCGTCATGATTGGTACTTTGACCGGCTTCCAATGGTTGATCTATGACTCCTTCAAGGTGGCCATTGGTTTACCAACAACAGGTGGTCATTGATTCTCCTTCCCCTACATATAATATTCCAGCTTTTTCTGTTGTCGTTGCTTTGTGGCATTAATTCACTTGTGCTTTTAGAATCTTGTGTCTCTTGCTCTCTAGACTTTTGATCTCTCCGTTCTCTTTCTTTTTTTGTTCACCCTCCATTTTCAACCTTTGATTCCTGGGCCTTTATCCTTCAATGAACAGATCGTATTAACCTCATTATGCATATCTTCTACTCGGTATTCGACTTATTCAACTCAATGCTTTACTCTCTCATCGCAAAAGTGAAAAATGAAGTCAGTCGGCACAAGGGCTGTTCGGTGTAGCAGGGCGCGAGGCGCGATCCACAAAAGTATACACAAAAATCAAAACAAAGCGAAACAAGAAAAGTAAACAACAGACGATTATAAGTGTTTACAAGTATTCATATAAGTATTCATATAAGTAATCGTAGAAGTTCTGATTTATCATTTAGCTTTGTGAGGTCTTTGTATTTTGGGACAAAATGGGAAGCTCGCAGAAGATTTTTGAAGAAGAGAGCGATAAAGAAAATGTCAATCCTTACAGAAGCATTTTGAAGAACAATACGATGTACAACATCTCGACAAGCCAACCTAGTGAGGACAAAGAGAACCATACGGTTGCGATCATGCAAGGACTACCATCGAAAGAGGCTATGAAGGGGAGCGTTTCTGGGTTGAAGAAAAAACAGATGAGAAGGGTGTCGTTTGCTCCCGAGGTGACATTGCACAAGATCGACATGCTTTCTCCACATCATTCGCAGCGAGCAAGAGTACCAAGAAGAAGAGACAGTATCCAGTTTATTCCTCCGATCATCAAGAACGGTAAATTCATTGATGACGAAGATGATGATGTAGGAAGAGAGATCTTGGAGGATAGTGATGCAGAGGTTGATGAGACAGATGACCAGAAGTTCATGCTGTTGTTGAATGAGCAATATCAATCTGATGGTCATAGTATAATGATGGAGTTCACTCAAAATCTTGGCAATATCAAAAAGTTTGATGAAGATGTTGATGATGATGGTGATGAAATCGCTATGGACATCACCACCAATGTTGGTTTGATTGAGGGATCAACAAGAAATATATCAAGAAATGATGATCACGAAGAAGAGCTACACGAAGAAGAGCTACACGAAGAAGAGCAACAAGAAGAAGAGCAACAAGAAGAAGAGCAACAAGAAGAAGAACTAGAGTTGCAAATGGAATTAACTCAAAACTTCAGCGCCACAAAAGCTATTGAGCTGAAAGAAGCATCTGAAGAAGATCATAGTTCCATCATTGAAATGGACTTGACTCAGCATGTTGGAATCATCAATAATGAAGTTCAAACATTGCAGACATCATCAATTGATATGGAAATAACCCAGAATATTGGACTGATTGAATCTCCTAGTCACCCAATTGCATCAAGCACGCAAGCTGATGATGCTCCTGTTATGACTGCTGTTATGAACTTGCCACCTATTATTGAAGATACTGATTTAGAAGATGAACCCCGTGACAATGGTAATAATCACTCTAGTTTGTTCCAGACGAGTGAAGGAGAAAAAAACTCGATAGTGACTGCATTTGGTGATCCTTCCCTATACCTTGACATTCTTAGGGTTGTTGGATCTCAAGATAGTGCCAATAATTCAATCATCGAAGTTGCTGAAGATAATAAACTGTCTGGAGCTGATAAAGATTTTAATATCAAAGAAAACATGAAACCGGTTCAAAAATCTTTGGATGCCGTTAATATCACCAAGAAGAGGTCTTCGATGACCCCAAGAAAAAATAATCAAGGTACTAATGTGAGTGGTTCCCCTATTGAGAGACTATCATCCTTGAAGAAGAGAAAAATATCAAACCAATTTGAAATATTCAACGATTCACCAATAAAACCAATAAATGCTTCTGAGATTCCAAACAATCCTGTTGGATTGGTCCCACCAATTGATCAACATACCCTTGAAGCTGCACCTGATGTGTCTTTTGAATTGTCTCATCATGATCAACAACTACAACCTCTTGAGGATCTAATCAAAATGTTAACTCCAAAGGGAACACCCAGTAGACAAAGAAACGAAATTTACGTCTCCAAATCACCAGGAAGAGGAAGAAGAGCATCAAGTGGTAACTTTACACCTTTGAGATCATCAAGGAGTGCAAGTCCTCATCATGTTATTGAGGCTCCTTCATTACTTAATATTGAAAAGGCTGTAGTTACAACCACAGTACCCTTGACTGGAAATGATGATTCCCTTGGTGATATCACAGACGACTATATTCCTGTTTCATTGAACTACTTCTTGGACCATGTTGGAATCAAGTTTTTTGATGACTTGGATGTAAAGGACAGTACAGTAGATTATGCTTCTATTGTCTGTAAACCTCCTTCAGAGGGCACTGAAATAACCACAAAGGACTATTTTATAGGGTTACAGAAGCTGAAGTTTCTTGAATTGATCGATTTCAGTTCCAAAGAGTTGAGACAAAATATCACCGAGAGCAAATCACTTTTCCAGAATTTGGAAACTGATATACTTGATGAAAATCCAATTTTAATTCGGGAGTATATTGAAGCCAACTTTCAGGTACAATCAAATATGAACCAACAGCTTCATAAGTTGAAGAATTATGCAAGACAACAGTCACGAAAAGGTTGGTACGTTTGGAGATCACAGTTGATTGATGGAGTGAAAGCCGGATTGTTGGAAAATCAGACTGATTTGATCAACTTAAACGAGGATTTGAAGGCACGAGTTCATGATCTTCAGTCGAAGAATTCAGAATTGATACAGCAAAAAAATCACTTATCTAGTAGGTTACAGAAATTGGTAATGCACAAAAAGGAGTTTGATTCATGTGATAAAGCTGAGTTGTTGAACATCAGGCAAAAGTTGATTGATGTAACAAACAGTTGCATTTTAAACAAAACAAAATTGGCTACATTGGAAGAGGTATCTACAAAATCGAAAAGTAGATTGATGGAAACAGCACTGAATTTACAAAAATTACAAGCTCAATCTGAACAATTAGCAAAAGAAATTGAGGAGAATAAAACATTTGGTAAGAATGATGTTCTATCTTTGAGAAGAAAGCTTGACATCTTACAGTCTGTCACTAGATTGAAACTCATGAGCAATGATACTGAAAGTTTCTCTCTCAATCTCCAGCTTGATAATTGTCTGAGACTTCATATGGATTTGAACAACAAGTTGTCCATTCCATCTCTCCATTTCGTTGAAACTTTTGAAACTTCTCCTCTTTTAAGAAAGTTTCTTCCTCAGTTGACGAAACTAATCAACGTTGATTCCACTACAACTACAATTGAATACGTACGGCAATTTATGGACTCGTATAACAGATTAGTTAAACTCACGCGTCAAGTTGACTATCTCTCATTGTTGACCAAAATAAGGTTGATTGATGATAAAAATACTTTTGAAAAACTTACCGTGAAGACGAACTTAGTGTATCACAACATGAAAAAAATGATTCAATTTGATATTGAGTTGAAGGATTTTGCCATAGATCATTTCAGTGTTGACCCGGAAAATATGAAGGTTGAGTTTGTAAGTTATAGTAGTCAAGATGATGCAACACCGGTCAATAAGGATAGTCTATTGAGGGAATTAAGAGTTAGATTCGAAGGTGTTCATATTTTTGGTCATTGAGGAGCTAGATATTTGAAAGATTATTTTTCTGCAAATTGTATTTATTTGACTTCTATCGTTGTCACGTTTGAATTGTAATTCACTTTTTTGATTTTTGTGTTCAAACTAGAACCAATGTTATGATTGTGATAATTATAGGGCCGCAAGAATCACAGCCATAACAGCCATCAATACAGCCAAAAGTAAAAAGAGTTTTATGTACTCGAAATAACCTATTTTATTGAGCTTATGATATTTCTTCAACTTTTCGTTATTATTCTCCATTCCTTGTGAACCGACTGACACGTTTTCGCCAACTCTTTCCAAAACCACCTTATCATCCTCTATAAGCTCGTTAAATTTCAAAGCGGCAGCCTTTATAGTGCCAACCATTGAATATAGATCGTTTATAATATCTGATTGGATATCATCCTGGTAAGATAGTTTTTCACTCATTGAATGATCTTCCTGGCTCAAATTTGAGGTTGACAATAATCTCTTTCGTAATTCTGACAAATCTTCTTCATCGGTCAAAGATTTCTCCTTCGATGATTGTTCATCGTTTATTGTAAGCGATGCTCTCCTCACTTTCAGCTGTAATTGCTTCTTACTCTCAAAATCTAGTTGGTAATGTTTATGTGTCTGTTCCAAAATAGACTGGCTTTTGAAACATTGAGTATCGATATAATTGTCCAATTTGTTGAGCTTCGCTTTCAAGTTTCTGTGAAGTGTTGAGTTCTCGAGCCTCTTCAGTTTATTGCTTAGTTCAATCTCTACCAAGCTCGTTCTTACAAACGAAGTTGTCGAACTGAAGTTTGATAGCTTAATAGAGTTCAAATAAGCAGCTGAGTCTTTAATCTCGTCAAAACCGTCAATAGGCACTATACTGAGTTCTATATCATTTTCGAGATGGCTTAATATTTCAGTGATCGAATCGTATGATAGCATAGCTTGTTCTTGTGTATATGTGCTAGCTCATTTATTAACTTCAAATTGTTTATCTAGAGACGAAATTTTCTTTCTATGCGTACGCTTGCTATATGTGTCTGTCGTGCAACTAATTAGCTAACCTGTTAAGAAACTAAATTGGAATTTCAATGAACACTGTCTGTCGACAACGATATTGACTATAATAATGATTCATGCCTATTAGTGTCAATGGAAGGTTAGTAAATCTAGGTTGCCATCTGTTTACTCACCGCTCAAAGTGATTTTACCTCTTTTCTCTCTTTCTGGTTTTCCCCTTCTTGCTCTTTCTTGCAACATAATCACTAGTATAGACCTTGTGTTGAACTCAATCGGTTGGTTGAATTCATCGAGAAAAGTTAAGTTTCTCCTTATAAGAGAAATGTGGCTTATTTACAGACTTTGAAAGCGTTTGTGGTTTTAACTTAGACAACTGGACCAGACAGACCCTAAGGCCCATCTTTAGACTTCAGTGCATTTGAAACCGTGTTCTTGGAACTTTTAGGCTGACACCGGGAATTGTTTGTGGTTATTTATATGGAGGCTATGTATGAAGAGTGGTTGATACCACTCTATCTGCTTCTAGATGGGTATTTCAAGTTTGAATAAGAGTGATGATTATGGTGCATCGGTGGAATGCGCTAAGGTTAAAAATAAACTCCTTGAGTTCTAATGATTTCTTGATTGAAGAACTTCAGAAACATGGTTTATTTTCATTTGAGTCTATAATAAGGGTGTTGATCTCATTATATAATGCCTCTTTCTTTAGCACAAGTTTTTTTAAACTGAGTAAAGATTGAGTTTGATTAGCCTTCCCCCCCCCCTAATTTCAGATGGAGCTCATTTTTGTTTTGAAGACAACAAAATTGTTGAAGGAGTAACTACATACTTTGTATTGATCATCGACAAAAGTCCGATTAAGCATGCTTATCACTAATAAACCGAGAATCTGTGAGTGAAAACAGGAATCACCTCATATGTCTTTCCAGGACAGTCAAGAATTATTGAAAAATTCTAAAAAAATCTCGAATTATTTATAAAGACTGTCAGGCTAGTTTTTGATTTTCTTATAAACATCATTATTGACGCCTGTTTGGCCAAGTGGTAAGGCGCCTCACTCGTAATGAGGAGATCGTTGGTTCGATTCCGACAATAGGCAATAATAACTTTCTTTTTTTTCTTTTTTTTTCCTTCAACTGCAAATGCTCACCGAAACTGTTCTCCAACTAGTGATTGTCTATTGACTCAATCTCTTCAATAAAAGTTGGTTTATCACATTGATTTACTTGTTCATAATTTTCTTTTATTTTTTTTTGCAGGCAGCTTTTCTTGAATCTTATATTTGACTCCACACACTCTGTGTCTCCTCGATCGCGTACTCATCATGAAGCCCATAAAGACTTTTTATGACCCTCATTCAAAGAAGTTTCACTTATTTTAAGGGAGAAACCGCAGATATTAAAATTGCATCGGCTGGTGATAAATTATTGATCAATCACTTTACAACTTATAGAATATAAAAGATTTACCTATATTTACAAAAATCCCAACAGTTCCATTCTAACCTTGACTGCGTTTCTATGAGCATCTAAACCTTCAACAGCAGCAAGACACATGACAGCTTTACCAATACTCTTCAAACCTTCAGGAGTCACATCTTGTGATGTAATGAACTTTTGGAATGTTGCAGTATTGACACCACTATATTGTCTGGCATAACCATACGTTGGCAACGTGTGGTTAGTACCTGAGGAATAATCACCACATGATTCTGGAGAGTAAGCACCAACAAAAACACTTCCAGCATTATCTACTAAGTCAACATATGATGGGGCGTTTTCAATTTGTAAAATCAAATGTTCTGGGGCATATTTGTTGGATAAAGCAATAGCTTCTTCGTAGGTCTTTACCTTCAATGTGGTGGAGTGAGCGATACATTGTCTGACAATATCAACTCTAGGAAGGGCTAAGGCTTGATTGTGAACAGCATCGTCAACAGCTTGTAATTGAGCTTCTGTCATATCAACAGCAATCAATATGACTTGCGAGTCAATACCATGCTCAGCTTGTGATAACAAATCACTTGCAACAAAATCTGGATTGGCCAACTCATCAGCAACAACAAGAACTTCAGATGGACCTGCTGGCATATCAATAGAACACAAAGCAGTTGTATCGTTTTGAACGTACATCTTAGCAGCTGTAACAAATTGATTTCCCGGACCTAAGATCTTATCACACTTTGGAATTGAATCAGTACCATACGCCATAGCAGCAACAGCTTGAGCACCACCAGCAAGTACAATTTTCTTGGCACCAACCTTGTGAGCAACATAGACGACTTCTGGAGTCAATGTACCATCTCTTCTTGGAGGCGATGCAAAAATGATATTCTTACATCCAGCAACTAAAGCTGGAACACCCAACATCAAAGCAGTTGATGGAAGAACGGCAGTACCACCTGGGATATATAAACCGACATTTTCAATTGGTCTTGCAAATCTTGAACATATAACACCAGGGCATGTTTCAACTCTTAATGTGTCTGTCTGTAATTGAGCTGCATGGAATTTTCTGACATTTTCAATTGACAAATCAATTGACTCTTTGATATCATCTGTAAGTTGCATCAAAGATTCAGGGAATGGAGCTTCTAAAACGGAAGATTTCAATTTGACTTTATCGAATTTCTCAGTGAATTCAATCAAAGCAGCGTCACCTCTAGCCTTGACGCCCTCGACGATTGGAAGAACCAACTTCATGATATCGGCAGTTTTCTGGACTGGTCTTTCCAAAGCTTTGAGAATGTTTTCTTCAGAATCAGTTGTTGCGTCGATTCTATTCATGACTATTCTGGCATCCTTTTCGATTGATGCTACAACTGGAGTTGAAACAACATTTTTCTCTTCCTCTTGTTTTTTCTCCAAAAACTTTGGTTTGGCATCACCTTTTCTTCTAGTTACTTTCAAGTGCTTCAACTGTAAGTTCTTTTCAATATCAGCAATAGTAACACCACTTTTGATACATTTAGCCAAAGCAAAGTAGAATAAATCAGCGCATTCCCAGCTGATATCCTCCTTAGATTGAGCTTCAGTCAACTCTTCTGCTTCTTCTTTGATTTTGGCGTCCAACAATACCGAATCTGTAAAAAGTCTGTTCGTGTAACTTCCTTCAGGTGCATTCAGTTTTCTGCTTATTAATGTCTTCTCCAACTGAGCCAATCCTGATAGGTCACCGAAACATGTATCTTGCTCTAAGTGACAAAATCCAGTTCCACTTTGCTCAACAACAAATTTTAAACAATCTGCATCGCAATCAGAATCAATGGCAAGTAAAGTTTGGGTGTCACCTGAGGTGGCACCTTTATACCATAATCCATGACGTCTAGATTGATAAACACCAGTCTTGGTTCTGATTGCTTCACTGATCGATTCCTTCGAAGAGTATACCAACCCCAAAGAGTGGTTATACTTATCCACAACCAATGAAGTGTACAATCCATCCTGTCTATCGGTCTTGATAATTGAGAATAAAAATTCTCTGATGTTGATTAACGATGAGTCAGCTGTTGAGTCGTTCGTTAACTTTGACTCAAGAATAACTGGAATCAAACCACTGGCAGCAATAGATGTATAGCTAACCAATTCTGCTTGAGCGTCAGAGTACGAGACAAATACCAGTCTCATTCCACCGTTTGAAATTGATTTCAAATCTCCCAAAGGAACAGATGAAGGAAAGAGAACAGCCACGTTTGAAGAGAATTCTTCGAGCTCTTCAACCTTGGTTAGCTTTACGGCTAATCTAAAATATGGGATGTTCTGTTCTTGCAATAATTGTAAAGCCAATGCCTTTGAGACAAAGATCTTAGAAACACCAGAGTTCAATACCTCGATGATTTCGTCTATTGAAAATTGGTCTGGAATTTCGATACTAGCAACACCAACCAAGTTGTATTTCTGGAGGTATGACTTCAACTCAGATATTTCTGAAGGGGATGACAACTTGATCAAGACCTGGTTGACAACTGATAACTTTGAGATTGAGCCGTTATCCAAGGTGGATAACGTCTCAAAGTAAGGCAACAATGGGTAAGGCATTATTATTCTCTATTTCTAATAATGAGTTCAAGAAGTTACTGATCTTTTCAAGATATTCGAGCAGCTACTATTTACCAGTTAATGTGTATTTATATTGAAAAAATATCACCACTACTGCTCTCTTGATTAATAGTATGATCTTCCGAATCGCAGAGTCAAGATTGAAGATTGAGTCATCAAAAGAAAATTATTTTCCTGAAATATTTACCTCCAGAAGAGGATAACTTGGTATACATAACACTACCTTTTGAATGTTATATTTATTTATCTGAACATAACTATGAGATGATAAAGCTGTGGATGGTCTCAGCAGCAGCTGCCGGTAAAAGTAGCTGGAATTGAATCTTTTTCGAGAGCGAAATATTGGTTTAAAACTGTTGCAGTCGAAGGAAGAGAAAAAGAAGCTTCAATAAGTCATACGAGCGACACAATAATGCACAGCAAAGCATATATCAACTAAGCATGTATCAGTGATACGTACGACGTAGAATTTAGTCCTCACCAAGAAGTACCCCAGCATTGCTTTCATTCTCCCTGTGTTGCAGAACTAGTTATTGATTCTTTTTTGGATTTTGGAATTTTCATACTGTTAGCAAGGTCAATTCAATAAACTTTCTTTCTCTGGAGAGACTTTCCAAAATCAGCCTTTTTATGTGTATCATTAGTTAGCCGTAATGGAACATCAAATATATGGGAAATGAGGTTCATAATTGGCTTCTAATTGAAACTGCAGAGTCGCTTATAAAAAGAGTCAGTCTGGAGGATGTCATCCTCGATGTCAGACATCATATCAATCGGAAGAACGCTGATTTTAGCGAACTAAATGTATTCTTGATTTGAAAAAACAAAACAAAAGCACTTGATGTTTAGGGCTGAGATCTTCGTTAAATATATCAAACAAACTCTACCTTTTCAAAACATCTTCGATTGCTGTTGTATCGAGTGCAATATTGTTTGAGATAGCTTTGATGAGTGTGATGGAGGTAGCGACACATTGGGTCACTGATACATTGCTATAGTAATTTCTACTTTAATGCTGAAAGACATGGTGATACAACAATTGGTTGGCAATTAAATTGATAATTATGAGAGTTGGACTATGCTGTCTGATATACTTGTTACATAACATACTAAAGACCGAACTTTCTCAGGCGCGTGCTTCCAAAATCCGAGAGTACAGAAATCCGGATATCTATTTTTGCACGATTTGATTACACAGAGAGGCAAACTGTTCGATCAAATACTGGTCTTCAATATTTTTGGAATAAACGCCATACAAGCAGTCTCTATTGATAAATATTATAAAATAATTCACTGAGTTATAGAGAAAAAAAAAAGAAATCAAACCATCCTAACACCAACTGGAATATCAAGATAAAAACCAAACCCATTTCCAAAATCATCAACAACTGAGCTCTGTACAGGTGTGTACTTAACCCCCACATTCTTTGGTGGCTTTTTGAATTTCAACCTCAAGAAGTAAAACCTATGTGATAAACAGCTTGAATAGCTAGGTACAATCAATTTATTTTTGATCTTACTTTGATCCAATTTCAACGATAAATCTAGGGTATCAGGACTACGCAGCACCGTGTCTACTTTGAAAGAAGAGACAAACCCTTTTTCATATGTCATTTTTTCAATTGATGAGAAATCATTCAATAAAATTTGGTTAATTATTGTACCTTTGGAGATCTTTACCATCCTTGATCTCAAATCTTTAAATTTGTTGAAAACATTTTCTCGTAGAGCTTGCCTTGAAGTGAACCACATTGGATTGAAATCGATTGGTGAAAAGGCACCTCTGGAGTTGCAGCTGATATATAATAAATCTGGCTGGACATTATCAAAGAGATTAAGCTGAGATTGTGAATCCTGCAAAAGAGAAAGTTGCAAGCTCAACTCAACATTTGCTTTGGACTTTGAAAGTGGCGATTTCAAGTCATTGAAATTGATAAAAAAATTGAGTGGATCTACCACTGTTGATATGTTTACGTAGAAGCTTTCACCAGTGTTTGAGTTCGAAGTTGACGCTGACTGGAATAATTTTTTGGATTGTGCTTCATTCAACTCGAAAGTGTTTGAATATGTTTTGATCGCATTGTGGGAGTCGACAGTATATGTTGAGGACGAGCCAGAGTTGGTATTGCTAAAGTTTCTTTGGTGATATAAATTGATTGATTTTTCATTTTGCTCCTTTTCTTCGGGTAACGCTTTGTTGGAACCTCGATCCTCCACCTGCCTCAATTCGTTGGATAGCCTATCGATCATCAATTTTAATTGCGTGTCTGGCGAGTATTGCAACATTTCCTCTCCCTCCAATTCTTCGAGAAATGTGGGTATGAATCTTATAATTTCTCTTGAAACCGATTTGAGAATCAAATCAGTTGAATCTGTTGATGAAGTTATCAATTTTGCCTCAATCGCGTATGATATGGAAGTTTGGTCTTCGTCGTTACAGAAATCGTTCAACTTTGATCTCATCAAAGTTCTGTTGTCATATGGCAAGTTGTATAGTGGATGTTTTAATGTCTTGTGTCCAATGGATGGAGGTAAAAACAAATGATTTTTCAAATGACATTTCGAGTCCAACAATTTCCTTGGTATCTTGAACCTGAACATCTTTTTGTATTTCGATCCTGGACTCAACACTTTATCGCTGGGCAAACCCAAATAGCTCTTTGAGACAGAATCAAAAGTCAAAGGTGAACTGTTGTCGGATTCTGTCCAACTGGAGCCGAGGTCGATCATCTGCAAGAAAATGTTGACACCTTTAGCATCTTTGGTACTGAGGAAAGTGTTCGCTGTGTCTTCTCTGCCTTCGAATGAAACAAAGAACTGCTCGAACGTGACGTTTTTTTTGGACGTGTTGGAGATCACAATGTTGCCAGATATCACATCGTCGTTTGTGTAGAATGCCTTGCCGGCCTCGTCCATGTTTATCACCACCTGGACTTGGTCGTTGATGTCCTTCTCGACGCGAAGCTTCCCGAGATTCTCCAAGATGGAGTCCATCTCGGTGTTCGTTTCGATGCCATCCAACAAAAGCTCGGGCAACGCATCGCTGGCCAGCTCGTCTTCATCGTAGAACGGCAACTCGCATCGCGTGCTGGACGACGACGACTGGTAGCTGATCGGGTAGTTCACTACCGACTGGTGCATCTGGTACGACGGAAGAATGTCGAAATCTTTGTCGATCAAGTAGTGATCGTGGATCGAGAGTTGGGAGTTGAAAGACTCGTTGGAGATTGTAGTCGATGCGTCCGATTCCACATCGTTAGAGATGATAGAATCGGTGTTGTTTAGGAGCGGTCGATAACCGGGCATACTTGTTTGTAGTTGTAGTTGTAGTTCTTACGGAGTAGAAATAGTCAAGAGACAAACCCACTCAGGCCCCAACTCAAACCTCATGAACTGTATCCCCTTTTATAACTTATCCCGTTTCAAAGGTCTTCTAGAAACGATTCACTTAGTTCTGAGGCTGCGTCTTTTTTGCAGAGAGAGTTAAAAAAATGCACAAGAAATTGCCAACTAGTTTCGAGGCTGCGTTCGTTTTCTGATTTTTAGTTTTCATGAGGTTTAGTTTTGTATGGAGTTGTTCTTTTCACAACGCGCTAAAACATGAAGCTGACAAAGTAAGAGCTAAAGTTCGTTTAAAATAGCAGGAAGAGATGAGTCATCGAAATGGGCTGCTACGTGTCCCTTGCTTGTTTATGTGAGTGGGCACCAGTGGTCCGAGCCTGACCAGGAATAGTTTTTTGACGTGTTATTTTGAGCGAGTTTAAAAGCCTGGACCGTGTTCATTGGCGAAAGCGAGCTGCAATCTTGAGATGGTGTATACGAAACGAAGCCACCAGGGCCAGTTTAAAACTGGCCTTTTATTTTTTTTTTTTTTCGGGAGAGAGATGAGATGATGAAATGGGTTACGTTTTGTGCAGGTGTTGGTTGGTGTGTGGGTCTGTGAACCAAATGGCGCTTCGCTTGGGATGTAGCGCTATTGACCAATCTACGTGGCCTGATCTGAGTTTGTTGTGGTGTCCTTATCGCTGGGCATGCACTGCCCAGCGTAGGGGCTACGAGAGACGGGGATGGGTCAAGTGTGATGTTATTGTCGTTTTTCTAGGAGTGTGTGTATAGAAAGAGATCTATATAATCCATATACAGAGTTCCAACCAGGCTCAGTCCGCCTTTTTTGAGTTCTCCTCGTCTCTCTTGGCATATATCTTCCCAGTGTACGGTTCCTCGAACAACAACGCAACCTTGTAGTTCAAGTAAACGATCAAAGACGCCAACAAACCCGCTGGTTTACCATACCACAAGGCGGTACCCAAAAAGCACAAGCTCGAACCGTTGTACATCGGATTGTTGCTAACATTGAACGGGAAGTCCACAACCCTCTCGTCCATCAAGATACCGAAATAATCACCCAAGTACGTGCCCGTGACACCGAGCTTCCACATGGAGGACCCAACCAACACACTGCCCGTACCGAACAACACGATTGCCAGCGCTTGCACGTACTCCACGTACTCCACGCTGGTCAATAGCGCCGATGTTGGTTGCTCGCGCAAAGCGCTCTCATAGAACCTGTCTCTGATCAAACCTAGCGTGAATATTGTGAACGCCAAAAAGTAACAACCCACTTTAGGGGACCTGAACATCCTGGTCAAAACATGCGTCTTGTGTTCCAGCCTGGCAACCACGTTCCAGTACACTGGGTTGAAAAGAATCAATCCCACAGCAACTGCTCAGAGCCTCCGCAACAACAACGTCTTAGTATATATTTCTTGCTGGTGCGCCCGCCACCCACAAAACTAGCTAGCTATATACATACCCTGATAGTTTTCGTTTGAGAAGTCGATGTCCTTGTACAAGCTCAATGCTGTCTCTTTCAAAGTGTCCACAATAACATCTCTGTTGTCGATGATTGATTGTACCGTTTGTGACATGGTTTCGTGTTTTTGCCAATCAAGATGCTTTTACCTAAATATACAAGATATACAATCTCTCTTTCACTCAAGCACCTGCTGGACTAGATCGACAGACTCGTGTATACTTATACCCACCCGCAATAGCACACGCAATAGTATACAGTGGCATGGATAGATCAATCAAAGCAAGGAGACTCTTGTTGGGTTGCGATCTATATTGCAATACCTTTCAGCGCTTGACCCCATGTGCAAAAAGACACATGGCTAGAGTGACATGTGATTATTTGATAATTTTTTTTTAACCTCTCCCAAAACGGAAATATGTACAGCCCCGATGTTAAAGGAATTATTTTGTGTGTGATATCGGGGCTGTGGCATTAGATCCCTATTGACCTTTCTCAAAGGGGTAATGTAGGTCTGGTGCTTCGCCAAAAGGCCTTTAGCAGCTATGGATGGTATGTTTGAGCGTATGGTGATGTATATAAAAGGTGCAGATCTTGGTTGTTTAGTTTTTTTATGTTTTTTTTGTTTTTTTGTCCTGCTTTCACGGCTGGTTGTTTTGAAGGGTTGCGAAGCTTGGTCTCATATGCTCACTACAAGTACAGCGGTTCAGCAGCAATTGTAGTATGAACAGGCCAACGACTTCCACACACAACAGTTTCAAGGCTTCCAAGTTGGATCACATCCACACAGAGACGCGGCTAGCGTACTCCCCAGCCTCTGAATACTTTGAAGATGGTGGCATGGCAGAGGCTGGGGGGTCGGAAAATAAAATACACATTTACATGTTCCTTATCAAACGGGACTTGCCTCTCTTGGTGTTTGCCACGGTAGTAACATTGACATCGTCTGCAGCACCCTCTGGCTTCACTATATTGATTGGTATGGTTTTGGAAAAGTTGACCAACTTCGCCAACGGTGATTACAAAACGTTGGACGACTACATGCATCTGGTCACGATTCCAACGGTAGGTATTATTATCTTGGGTATAGTGTATACAATCATGACTTGGCTATCTCTATCGCTTTGGATGCAATTGGGCGAAAGACAGCAACTACGTGCAAGAAAAATGTTGTATTTTTCGATATTTCAAAGAGAGCAGTCATGGTTTGAAGAAAATTCAGAGTTGAATGGTGACTTGGTTCAAGTCAACAGATGCGTTGAAGAAGTTAGATCCGGGGTTAGCGAGTGTACTGCGTTTTGCATTGAGTCAATTGGTAGTATCGTTGCACTGCTGGTGACGAGTTTTTGTTATTCGTGGAATTTGTCATTGGTTATCCTATGCTCAACTCCAATAATTGCTGCTGTCATGTATCTTCTTTCTATAAAAGTTGAGAAGTTCACCAGATTAGAAAATGACAAATCTTCGAACTCAACAAAAGTCATAGACTGGATAATGACTTCGCCAACAGCTTTCAAGATTTTCAATAGTGGTAACTTGGAGTTGGACAAGTTTGTCGTTAGGATAGCCGAAAGCAGATCAATGTTCATTAAAATGACTTTCTACTCGTCACTAAGCGTTGGTTTGGTGAAAAGTTTAGTGTTGATGATGTTTGTACAAGGTTTTTGGTATGGCTCATATCTTGTTGAACATGGATATTCAAAAAGTGGAACAGTCTTAACAGCTTTTTCATCATGCTTAGTATTGGCACAAAAAATTGGTGGCTTGTCAGATTTGTTTGTCACATTACAACAAGCAGATGCATCCTTGTCAAAAGTTATTCATTTTATCGGTGATGAGAATATAACAAAATACTATAAAAAGAGGGATAAACTTTCAAGTGAAGGCAATAATATGAACAAGTTGTATCCAAGTGAAATTGTCGGTGAGATCAACTTTGAAAATATAGAATTCAGTTATCCATCCAGACAAACCGTCAAACTGTTAAGGGGTGTTAACATTGTGGTCCCACCAAACAGGTTAACTTTTATTGTTGGTAAGTCTGGCTCTGGGAAGTCAACACTTGCATCATTATTGTTGAACTTCTACCAATGCCAGTCAGGGAGGGTTACCATCGATGGGTATGATGTCCAATACTTGGACCCATTATTTTTGACTGACAATATAACATTGGTACAGCAACAAACCACATTGTTCAATGATTCGATCAAAAACAACATTTTGATGGGATTAGTATCAAAGCAAAAATTGGACACCATTTCAGAAGATAAATTGAAAGAGTCCATCCAGATGTGTCTTCTACAACAAATGTTAATGGATTTACCAGAGGGTATAGAAACGGTGGTGGGCTCAAAGAGTACAACTGCACTTAGTGGTGGCCAACAGCAGAGAATCGCTTTGGCAAGAGCAAGAATTAGAGACACACCCATTTTAATCTTGGACGAGTCTGTTAGTGCATTGGACTCGAGTTTCAAATTCTTGTTGATCGAAGCTATCAAGAGTTGGAGGATTGGTAAGACAACAGTGATAATGACACACGAGTTTAATCAGATCAAAGAGAACGACTTGATCTATCTTATGGACAATGGAAAAGTTGAAGAGTTTGGTTCGAAGTCGGAGTTGATCATGCTGAAGGGAAAATTTTATGAATTGAACTTGGAAATTGAAAGGGAACTTGACGTAGATCCATTTGATGATATCAATGAAGTCAAGTCTGAATATAAAAAAGAAGTCCGCGATAAATCTCATCCCACTGAACAAATATGGGGTTCAACATTGTTGTTTAATCAATTTTTTGGCAATGAAAGCAGTAATTCCTTATTTGCTCCAATAGTAGATAAGGCACTCAACGATAGAAGAAAAAGAAGTCTGAAGAGTAGAAATAAATCAGTAGTAGATGCAGAACCACGAACAGAAGAGAGTGAAAGGGAAAAGGAGTTGAAAAATGAACCCTTTGTTGAAGATAAACGAGAAGAGTTGATGAGTTTTGTTGAAATATTTAGAACAATGAGTCCCTTCATAGGAAGAAAAGGACTTATTGCTCTTGGGATAGTACTTGCATTAATAAGTGGTGTACTATCACCAGTATTTTCATACACATTATCCAAATTGGTTGTCAGCTTGATTCCAAACAAAGACGAGTACGTAGGAAGTACAGCTTACTTGATCAAGTGGGCGACAATAGTCATGGGTCTAGCAATATCCACTGGTATCGTTGAGTTTTTCCAAAAGTTCATCTTGGGTTATGCAGCGGAGTGTTGGATTTTCAGATTGCGAATTCAAGTGTTCAAAAACTTGATCTCTCAAGACTTGGATTGGTTTTCAAAAGATTGCAATAAACCATCTGAGATTGAGGCTTTGGTGATGAACGACTCAAGAGATTTGAGGGTTTTGATCTCCGAATTGTTGGATACGGTTTGTAGTACGATTATTAGCTTCACAGTGGGTATCATTTGGTCAATGGTAGCCGGATGGAAACTATCATTGGTTGGGATCTCCTTAATCCCGTTGTTTATTATAGTCACATCAACCTACTCATTGTTATTGAAGAGATTCGAAGATTTGTACAAGACATCGATCGCACTATTAGAGAATCAGCTACATGAAACAGTCGTCGGAATGACGACTATCAGATGTCTCAGGTTGGACTCATACTTTTGGGGAAAGTTCAACACTTTGTTCAATATGGTTAAACTCAGTGGTGTGAAAAGATCCGTGGCAGTGGGATTTGGCTATTCTGTTATTCAATTATTAGGTTATATTTGTCAGGCAATATTGCTATTCTACGGCATGAAATTGGTCGGCGAAGGTGATTATGATACAGATCAGTTAATGGAAGTCTACTCAATGATCCTTTTTGCCGTTCTTTCAACTAGTCAATTGATGCATCAAATGCCAGATATTTCAAGGGGTCAAAGAGCTGGTACGTATCTCATCAGATTGTTGAAACTAGTTCCATCACGGGAGGAATCAATCGGAACTGAGTCAGTTGACTTAGAATCCAGTGAGAAACTGGTTTCTTTCAAAAATGTCACTTTTGCGTACCCATCCAGATCAAACCAAAATGTTTTGAAGCATTCTACTTTTGATATCTGTAAAGGGGAAACTTTGTGTATTGTTGGAAAATCTGGATCTGGAAAATCAACAATTTCGTCCTTGTTGTTAAGGTTGTACTGTGTTAACGATGGCTTGATCACCATTGGTGGTAAGAATATAAACTCACTAGATGTAAAAAGCTTAAGAGACTCCATAGGCATAGTATCACAAACAACAGTATTCTTTGATGGGTCAGTAAGGGAAAACTTGACGTACGGCTTGAAATCAAAAAAGTCGGATGAGGACATCTATAAAGTTTTGAAAATGTCAAACATATACGAATTCATAGTCTCACTACCACAAGGTTTGGACACAATTGTTGGAAACTCGAACAATTCTTTGATTTCTGGAGGGCAGCAACAAAGGTTTTCAATAGCAAGATCATTGTTGAGAAATCCAAAAATATTAATATTTGATGAATGTACTTCATCGTTGGATCCTGAGAACTCTAAAAAGATTTTTGATTTGGTGGAATTTGAGTTGAAAAGAAAGTTGACCATTTTAATTATCACCCATTCGAAGGATTTCATAAAAGTTGCCGATAGGGTTTTGAGATTGAATGAGGGACTTCTCTCTAAAGTGAGGTGAAGGGTTACTTGAAGCATCTTTTACTATTTTTTACTGATAATCTGATAATAATATTTCTGAAGTGTTGAATTAAAGTCAAATGTTTCAAATACATATAACAAAACAAAAGTAAAGGTGGAAGGTCAGATAATGGCTTTCTAGATTGAAAAGGGATCAACCAGTAGATACTTTCAACACAACAAACTTCGGGTATGACGAAGGTGACCAACTCCATCAAAATTATAAATGTCTACCTCGAGTTACGATGACAACGATAATCATTATAAGTGATAGTTTCACACCTTTCAGAATATTGTGTTACCCCCTTATAATAAACCAAGAGACCTAACATTCTATTTGATAACTGAATGGTCTTAAAATGGAGATGTTACTTACAGGACTGAAAGCAGGGACACGTCTAAAGATATGGAGCAACTTCGATAAGCTTCGAAATTTTTAACTGTGAATAAGTTGAAAGTTTTCAAAACTATAAAAGTTACAATAACAATAATATCATGTAAATAAACAAATCATCTGTAAAAATTTGACAAAACACTATAACTTAAGACAAATAAATGGAACTTCAGCTTCCTCTCCTTCTTTATCATCAGCACAAATCTCGAAGATCAAGGTCTTTTCGTGGTCTGGAATTGGCTTTTTGGTGATAGTCTGAATCAATTCAGTCAATTTCAAATTGTATCTATCCTTCAATTTCTTTGGTGGGAAGAAAGAAGCATATAACAATGAAACACCGTACGAAAGCATAGAAATTTCTAACCCTTCGTCTTCAAGAAATTTATCCAACAACTCTTGTAATGTGATATCTCCATGAATATCAAATCTATCCCAAACAACGTCAAATGATTTGTCATTGTATTTGTTTGTAGCAGATTTGATTGGTTCCGAGAATCCAAAGAACGGTAATGCCAAATTAACAAAACCGTTTTTGTATTGTTCGATGTCGTCTTTCTCATCAACAACTTTGTATAACTCCAAACAGACTAAGCCAGTAACCAAAGCTGTGGTTGTGGCAATGGCTGGAATGATTCTGCCAGCAATAAACTTTGTTTTTTGTCTATCACAAATTTCAATCGAGTAGTTCATGGCTCTGCAGTTTGATGCTGATGAGATAAATTCGATATGATGATTAGAATCATCATCCTTCTCAAAGTCAACTGGATTCAATCTGTAACCAGCAAGACTGGAAGGTGATGGTAATGAATCCAGCAAATTTTGAATAACATCATCATCCATTCTTGTAGCGTTTGGATCTGGATCAGCATCATTGACTTGAATCTTGAAATCACTTTGTGGTTTGAAAGGTTCAATTTCAACTTCTGAGATAGTCTTTTCGTAGTAATCCTTATCAGGTTCACCTTGATCACCCTTTAATCCGTAGATATAGGCCAATAAATTGGCAGCAGCAACAACAAAATGAAAATGCTCCTCATTATTGATATCGAAAACCAAAGGTTCAGGAGCACGTTTCTGGCCTGACCAGAATGGTGCACCTGTTGATGTAGTTGCATCTTTTGGGAAGTTGTACAACAACTGCTTGATCTCGTAGTTGAATTTTTTCTCAAATTGTAATCTTGCCCATTTTACACACTCCTCAAACGTATATGGCCTATCTTTCAAAGTTTCGGAAATTGATTCCAAAATACCTTTGACATCACCACCCGATTTCAATGTTGTTTCGATAAAGTTTGGTTGAGTAAGGTACAGATTGACGTTTTCTGCACAATCGGCAAAATATCCTTGAAATAATGATTTTGCCCAAGCAATTGTATGATCAATTTTATTTGGGAATGATCTCAAGGTACACAATGGAATTGATTTTTCAGGAGGATCTTGTGACGATGAGTAGGATTCAGTTAATCTTGGAATGATAACTTGTGTGTTACCCTTTGTTCCCAAAGTGCCCGACTCCAACAATGCCTTCTTGAAAAAAACGCAACGACGGTCAACATAAGTTCTTGCGTCAACGTTATCCAAAGCATTTGTGACAAAATCGAGGTTCTCCCAAAATTCATTATCAAAGATTTTCTCTGTTTCGGGGCCAACTTTTTCCAATCTCGACTCAATATGACCTGTTAGCTCTGGGTTCATGTGAGTTACTGCCAAAGCTGCACATTCTGACTTGTTCTTACCAACATCCTTTGGTCTAAATAAAAACTGTCTATTTAAATTAGATTTTTCAATCGAATCCATATCGGTGATGATGATCTTACCATCTGGTCCTGAACCAAGGCCCATCATTGCCCAATTCTTCAACATTTCACAACCAATAGCACCTGAACCAACAAGAAAAACTTTTAAGTTAGCTATTTTTTTTGTGAAATCTAATCCAAACACGGCAATTTGATTGTCATAACGTGAGTTGATTGGCTTACATGTCTCTTCAGTTCTTGGAAATTTATCCAGTGCTGGTAACGATTCCAAGGAATCAAAGTACATCCACTGTTTCAACGGAGTAAATTTACCAGAACATGCTTTCAAAACTTCTTGAGCAACTAATCCACCAAAAAAGGCAACAATTGCAGGAATATCACCTCTAGACTCGAATGATAACTCCTTGATTAAATCTTCCTTGACCTCTTCCTCTCCCAAAATACCTGGTAACTCCTTGCTCAATTCTTTCGTCAATTCAAAAACTTCTTCAGCATCTTCCTCATTGTATGGCCTTGGAAGTTCTCCGTTGTGCAACTTTTCAAATTTCTGTAATGCTTCGAAACCCAAGTGTAACTGTGGTGGTCGATCAAACTTGGCAAAATCTGAAATAATATATTCAGGATTGATCAATTGCTTCGATAAAGGTTCAAATGAAACATCTGTTGGAATCTTTACCTGGGTGTAGATTCCTCCTTTCTTATAAGAACCGAGTGATGGATCAAAGTCGATTTTGAATGCATATGGCCCCAAAACTTCAACCTTGAATAATGTACCATCGTTCAATGCTTCTAAGCCTTCAACTTCTGTAAATTTGACAAAATCGCCATCCTCCAAGCCATGACGGTTGTCATCCAACATTGTTACCGTACCATTTGACTCAATATCTGAAACGATTCCTTGATGGGGTTCTTCTCCTGTTGGGTCGATGACTGTAAACTTATCACCAAAATCAACGAAAACACGCCCAAACAAACCTTTGATGTCTGATAAGATGAACTTGATTCCATTTGCGTGGGTAATCTCATTGATTCTTAACAGCTCTTCGGTCGAGAGGTCGGTCGCAACAATAACCTGGAATGACTTTATGGCTGATTCGTCCAATTCTGTGATGACCGAGATTGGAACGTACGAGTTCAACTCACTCAACTTTGGAGACGAGGCCAAAGCTCTCGAGGTCCCAATGTCTGACTCCGAAAGGAAGAACTGCGATGACAAGTCTGTTACTGTCACAATTTTTTGATCAAATAAAGTCAACGACTTAACTCCTGCCAATGCCACATTCTTAGCAATTTCGACACCCAAACCTTTCAATCCAATGATCAACACATTCGAATTTTGCATCTTCAACATCGCATCCTTACCCATGACATACAACTGCCTTGAGTACAAGCCTTCATCAATCTTACCTTCTGGTTGATCAATTTGCATTTTATTAGAGTCCTGATCCATCATCCGTTTGATTTTTTTCAGATTATAATTAGTAACATGATCCACAAAGATATACTCTCTCAGACGGCACAACTTACGCTCATGATTCTTGACAATGATTGCTACTTCAATACAATTTAATTAGACGCCGCTTTATTCAATACAACAGGTTTGTATTCTACAGATTTTGCCACGGATTGCCCTCAGAGTCACAGCCCTGGTTTTACTAATCATTATTTCGGGGCGGTTTTGTCAAAACTTCGAAGTTATTATTAAACGCTGAGGATGGTAATGGTGGATACCAGTCAATAAGCTAAGGTGGATCAAGTAGGTGTAATCATCAGTTATTAGTTATGTTGCGTAATACTATTTTTAAAAGAGGCTTTACGAGTTCAGCTAAAAAGTTGTTGAACACGGTTCCAACGACGAGAACATCGACTTTACCGAACGGTATAATAGTCGCCACAGAAGTTTTGCCAAACACATCAACAGCAACAGTGGGTGTTTGGATTGATGCGGGATCCAGGGCAGACGTCAACGACCAGACTAGTGGTACTGCTCATTTTTTGGAGCATTTGGCGTTCAAGGGGACTTCCAATAGATCCCAGTACAACCTAGAGTTGGAGATTGAAAACATAGGCGCCCATCTCAACGCCTACACATCGAGGGAGAATACGGTGTATTACGCCAAGGCTTTGAAGGACGATGTGCCAAAGACGGTTGATATCCTCTCGGATATTTTGACCAGATCGAAGTTGGAAAAGTTGTCTGTCGAGAAGGAAAGACCAGTCATTATCCGAGAAAGCGAGGAAGTGGACAAGATGTACGACGAAGTGGTTTTTGACCGATTGCACGAAGTCTGCTTCAAGAATCAACCGTTGGGTAGAACTATATTGGGTCCGATCGAAAACATCAAAACCATAAACAGAGATGATTTGAAAAACTACATCCAAACAAACTACAAGGGTGATAGAATGGTCTTGGTAGGAGCAGGCTGTATCGATCACGAGGAATTGGTCAAAAGCGTCCAAGATTCGTTTGGACATTTGCCAAAATCGGAGATCCAAGTTCCATTAGGCTCACCAAGGGGAGAGCTACCTATTTTCCGCGATGGCGAAGTTAGAATCCAGGATGACTCGTTACCAACAACGCATATTGCCATATCTATTGAAGGTGTATCATGGAATGCTCCTGATTATTTCACTGCATTAATTACACAGGCAATCATAGGAAATTGGGATAGGGCAATGAACTCGGGAATGAACTCGCCATCTTCATTGCTGGTTGATATCTCAAATAACGGTAATTGTTTGGCAAATTCGTACATGTCCTTTTCGACGTCATATTCAGATATTGGATTATGGGGAATTTACATTGTTCTGGAGAAAAATGCTAATTTGAAACCAATAGTCGACTCGATACTAAAAGAGTGGTCAAGGTTGAGACTGGGGAATTTCACAGATCATGAAGTTGAAAATGCAAAATCTCAATTGAAGGGTTCATTATTGTTATCATTAGATGGTTCCACTTCAATCCTGGAAGATATTGGTAGACAAATTGTTACTACTGGTGTTAGAATGTCTCCTGAAGAGGTATTCAGCAGAGTTGATAAGATCAATAAGGAAGATATCATCCAATGGGTTAATTGGAAGTTGACAGATAAACCAATCGCAATTGCTGCTTTGGGAAACGTTAAAACGTTACCATCGCATGCATACTTTTCCCTGGGATTACGTAAATAACCAATATAATTTCTTGTATAAACTGAACATGTATTAAATTACCTAGAACTTATCGTAGTCTTCTTACCATTTTTCTTGACCCTTGCATACTTCATTATAAAACTCGTAGGTTTCAACTTCTTCACATTCAAATCTTCAACAAATGGCTCAAAATCATCTAACTCCCAAACCTTTTGTAGTTCAAACAATTTTTTGAATCTAGAACCCAAGTCTTGAGGTAGTGCTCTCTTGCTCAAGTATTTGACCATATTTGGGGTCGGTTTATAATAGCTTCCATTTAGCAATTTCAAGTCAACAGATATAAGTATAGAGATCTGATTCGATGGCGGTATGCTCGATTTCCAATTTATCAAAAATTCATCAATTCTCAAATTTGCTTTTTGAAAAGATTGCAATGTCCTGATACCATACCACTTGGATATCTCAATAAAGTCTAAATTATATTCATCTTTGATCAAATCTGTGAATTTGCTGAACTTGAGCAATACTGTTTGGAGTACGTCAACAGTGACGTTTTCTTCATCCTTCAATAAGTCATAAATATGCATTAAACTTAAATTCTTAGCATCGCTAAATTCAAAGTCGGTGGCTATCAATGTATTTAACATCAAATCCAAAACCTCGTGGATATAGTCATCAGATAAAATAACAGCTTTGCTGTTTATCTCACATCCGTTCAACTCGATCCAGTGTTTTTGAAACTCCAGCTCACTGATTGGTGATCTATTCATCAATTCATCAACAGATTCGAATCTGTCCCCTCTCTTGAGGTTCACAAACAGAGACAAATCTCCACTATAAACTGGGATATTCGAATAGTCGATTCTTCCAACCGACAGCGTCAATTCTAGCTCTGATTTGAAGGAGGAAAATGAGACTAAGTTATCCCCTTGGTTCAACTTGATTAGCAACTGCGTATTTGAGTGGTTCTTTTGTCTCACGTGGAAAGTTTTGTCATTTGTAGTAAGTACAATCTCTGAACCTGTTGATGAGGGCGCCTTGATAGTAAGTTTGCTTTGCTTCTTGCCATCGCTTGACTTAATTATGTTTAATAGTTCAGGTGTGAGCTGTATTAACTTGTAAGAGCTATCGGTATTCAACCTTGAGAAAACCTCCATTACCATATTAAGAGCCTCAAAGATGATAAACAGTTCTCTCAGTTTGCATCGCAAATTGGTTTGATATGTTTAGTAAACGCGTTTTGAAATGAAAAGTTAGCTTACATAATGAAATAGAGTAGTGCAATAGATTGCCTACTATAATTTGAGTTGATGGCTGAAGTGCTAAGTATATTCGGAAAACTGTTTAAATGAATCATGAGTTGAATTTAGCTTTGACTTAAGCTATGTCATCTTCAAGAATCTGCCCTCACCTTTATGGATATTACAAATGGGTTGGTTATACATGAAATAGGGGTCATCACTAAGGGGATGCTCTTGAGTTTGCAATGCCAGCATCCAAGCGACTTGATCAGGATCAGGATAAGACTAAGTAGTTTCACCACGTGAAACTAAAGGGAAATCAAATCTCGATTATCAACTGTTGTTGTTAAATATCAAGTTTGAAAAATTTGGAAGTTTGACTATAAATGATAGATGAGCCTGAAAAACCAATTGCAAAAAATTGTAAAAAAAATATATGAAAGACAACGAAAGCAGAGCTCAAATTTGGCTTCTTCCAACAGATAGCTTACCATGTCGATGAATGATCCTGTCGATCAAGTGTTTGATACTGGCTATGCAGTATACATGTCTGCCAAAGACTTAGTTTCTAATTCGGTGTCAACATTACACAGTAAGTCGTCTGAGTTAATCAACCATATACCACAAATTTATCCACCGCCACCTAGCGAAACAGTTCCTATATTGAAACCAAGCTCGTTTGATAACTGCATTTCTTGGGTTTCATCAAATAAAAAATTGTTGGTATTAGCAGTGACTGGTTCTTCTGCTTTGTATTCATATTATAGGTATTTGGAGTATTCAAATAATAAGATTTCAAGAAGGGCCAATAAATTGCTGAATGGTGCAAGATATGAAACAATTTTGATTATTGGGTCTCCGTTAAACCAGTCAGTTCAAAGATTGGTGAGTGATTTGAACCAAAGAGGGTTTATCTTGTATATTACATGTTCTACAGAAGATGAGTTAAAGATATTGGAACTGGAAAATTCCACCGATATTAGACCTCTTTTGATCTCTTTCGAATCAACAAGATCGGTTAAAGATGCTGTTAACAAATTTCAGAAAACATTAGAAAGTCCAGTCACACCATTCAAGAATGCCTCAGAGCATTATTTGAATTTGAAATCAATAATATTGTTACCGGATTACAATCATTTCCCAATAGGTTTAATCGATGAGATTTCTACCGAAGAATGGCAAAGGGTGTTGCAAAATCAGTTTTTGAACATGATCAAGGTATTAAATAATGGAATCTTTGATTTAATCAGGTTGAACAACTCAAGAAAATTGCAAATAGAATCGATAAATGGTGTTCATAATTCTGAGGATGACGAAGATGAGTTGGCTCAAGAAATTGGTGGAGATACCAAGTTGATATTCATAAACTATGTCAACAATTCATCATTAAACAGGCCATTCAACTTTCTGGAGAGGATATCAATAATTTTGAAAAACGAATTGTATGAGACGTTATATAACGACTTGAAAGTTATGAATAAAGCATTTAGAACTGAAGAATTAAACAAGTACAGTTGGTTCACGAGACTTTTTTATTATAGGTTTTTCATCAGATCAACAGATGAGATAAACATTTCCAGATTAATAATCAACTATCATTCCCATAACAATAGCAACAATTATTTGATCGACTCAAAATACAGAGATATTGCGAACAACAGGTCAACTATACCGTCTATTATCGTCAGATCATTATCAAACATTTTTGATGCTTTTGTGTATTTGAATCCGAACAAAAACTTATCAACAACCAGATTGCAGCACAAGACGTTTGATATAATCTACAGTAAGAACACTTTGAGGAAGAATTATTATCTCAGCTCCAATGGAAAGTTCTATGATTATCTCAATGAGATACGATCGAGTCTATAAAGCGAAATAGATCTTTAACCAAATTTTCAAACCAATGATTTTTTGAACATAGTAGGCGGCAGCTGTATTAAATCGATGTATAATTGAACACTAAAGTTCATCAGTATTCTACTTCACATTTTATTATACCTATCAGTCACTTATCACACAATACAAGAAGAATTCGTTCTTTACTACGTAAAAGCTTTCAATAAACAAGTATGTGTGAAATTCAGCTGCTGATCCCAACAATAGCACAACTCTGCCAACCAGCGGCACCAATTGCTAGTGCTTTATAACCATTTCCCAAATCCACTTTTGTTGGCTTATCCACAACGAACCGTCTATCCTCCAACCTACCCACCTCATTACCAACACCTGGTTCGCCTAATCCTAAACAACCACACCGGTTCGACTCCAGGCCCCACGATAGTAAATCACCAGAGCTTGTCAAAGCTAGAAAATGGTAATCACCAACGGCTATCGAAATGACTTGTTTCTGTTGTAACTCTTTGATTATGCGTGGAGAATCTGTATCACCTGTGCCAAATAAAACATGATCTTCATCGCTAATTACAACAAACGATTGAAAAGATCCTGATATTCTTGAGAAAGAGGCAGTTTCGGATAATTGAGTCAAACGTTTGGCAAACTTAGTCAACTCAATCGGAAAAGCATCTGGACCGAGGTTACAACGATAAAGTCTACCTTCCTGTGTCAAATAAATGATGAATGAGTTCAACGAGATAAAGTCAATAATTTTGTTTGGACCGATACTATCTGATGTGTTTGGTATCAATGAATAGTTTGCAGCAACCGGTGAACTTCTGAGTATTTGTTCACGAATATCAAACAGCTTTCTTGATAGCCAGTAAACTATCCCAATTCCATAAATGAAGCAACAACTGTTGTTCCAGCCAGCAACAATTTTGGAGACAAAATGCTCACTCTTGTCCAATAGGCTCTCACCACTACTGTCGATGAATCTCAACTTTACCCCAGTTCGTGACTGTTTATGGTTATCCCAAGACCACACTTCACCATTGACATCTAAAGCAATGACATGACATCTACCACTACTCACGGATACGAATTTCAAGTTTGGGGGAGACGCCTCCATTTTCTTGATGAATCCATCTTTTAAGTTCACACGATCATTTGCATACTGTTCAGAAACCGGAAGCTGTGAGTTTTGGAATATCTCAGTCGGTGGATTAACAATCGGTGTAGCAACATGTGGAGCTGTGATAAGTGAATGTTCGGACAGAAAAGATGGCCTTGAAAAGGGCATTTCAAAAACATCGTCTTTTTCAGGAGTAGGCCCAGTGCTCAAGCCACCATGCCATGAAACCCCAGTAGAGTATATGTTGCCATAATTCGTTAAAACTTGAAATGAAAACCCTCCACTAGAAACATCCACAATCATCGCATCTGAAAAGCTCTGAACAATTGTTGGCCTGCAAACTGAAGAATCAAAGCTGCGGAGTTTGAAGACATTTGATTGATCAATGTTTCTCACTGAATATCCTAATCTACCATTTGAGGACTTGCCCCAGGTCATCAACTTCGCAGTTTTCCTCAACTTATACAAAGTGGGCCATTTATCCTTTGAGAAAGCAAATGGAGTGGGTGCCAACCCAAATTGCTTTTGGTATAGCTGATGCCAAACCCACTGATTTTCAGTGACAATATCATGCAACTTATGACATGTTAAAGATAACGATGCAATGTCATCGGCTGATAATTTGGTTATGATATGTGTAGTTAAGACATCTTCGCCCAAGTCTAAAATAGTTTTTACCATGCTTTCCGCTTCAACTGGTTTGATGTATAACTTGTTCTAAAGGTACTTAGTTGCTTCGTATAAAGAGGCGAAATTTTACGGTACTTATGCTAGATACGCATAGAAATTTTTCTACATTTGTTTATCTCAGGCCCACCCATATGATAAATAAACATCCTCAGTGGGCCATAGCACAGTTCAGTTGAAGGGTTTCCCACTTGAAGAATTGATAGCCCTCTTCAGTAAATGTCTGCTACAACTCTTTACTTTTTTGCAAATATCAAGAGAGAAGCATTAAAACATCAACGGTGTATGACATACCTACTACACTTCAAGAGGCCTGTAGATCGTATTAATCTGGCCACTCATAAATACAAAAGAAAAAGATGCTTGTCTGCTATATTACTCAATCCGAGCAGTGAACTGGTTTTCAACCAGGTCATGGTTGTAGCCTATTATTCGATTACGCTTGAAATCTTAAATGTTTTTCTATTGAAGGGATTGATGTCTTAGGGGTCAAGCCATAAACGGCCCACTTCGGTTATATCACAACTATGAGCATAGCCACTAGCACTTTGAGTACCAACATCCATTCTGCTTCTCACATCAAGATTCAAATAGTTTTGGCTAATTCATTACAAAGTCTATATATGATAGTGTAGCTGGTGCTAAAACTAAAAGGGGTTAACTATGCTTAAATCACAGCTTCCCCTTTGGGAAAAGGTAAACAAAGATACTTTGGAAATCAGTATGTGTTAATTTTTTTTTATTTTTGAATCTATAACAAAGTCTCGGTAGTCTTCAAAAATGTGAATCTTCTACACATAACTTGTAATTCAACTTGTTGATTTACATCTTTGACTTTTAGTAGAGTTTTGCAGCTAAGTAGAAGAGACACCGGGCCCAGATAAAGAAAATGGTTGGCATACGAGTTGACAGTGGAACGATTGTCATTATTGTTGTCAGAGCTAGAAAGATTCCTAATAGAAGAAAGTTGGATAAACAAGACCCATATGTGTCGTTAATAATTGACCACTTATCGGACCGAACCAAAACAGATGTGAGGGCAGGACAAACACCTAAATGGGACCACGAGTCAAGGTTTGAGCTAAGCTCGTCCATGGAACCAACATTGAAAGTGTCAGTGTTGGACGAAACCAAAAAAACACCGGTTTTAATTGCAGAACTGGATATTGACATTACACCAGCGTTCACAAGAGCTGTTGATGTCGGATACGATGATTGGTTCCCTTTGAAATATGCCGGAAGAGAAGCTGGTGAGATTTTTTTGGAGATAACTTATTACCCAGACCAAGGGACAGTTCCTTCGATCATTAACAAGAGGCCGCAGATGAGAACGGTGCCATCCAGTGTTAATAGGCCTCTTCCAACACTTCCAGGTGAGGCTCCAAGCTCCAATTTTATGCAAGATGGTTTTAGTCAAGAAATACCAGCATTCAACTCATCAAACCAGCGTTCTAATAAACCAAAACGTCTCCCAAACGTACCAATCATTGAGCCTTCACCATTGCTCAATCGTTCGACGCATAGTGAATCGGATTTTGAAAGAAAGAATACTCTTTTCGATAATGTATTTTCTGCCAATTCATCAACATCATCTGCAGCAGCTTCGGAATCGCTGTATAAACCTTTCACCGTTGCAACTAGCACAGAAAAGGTTTTCAACGCTCAAACTGATGAGCCAAACGATTATGATAAAAGAGATAGAAGTTCGCCATTGAAGAAGATTGGAGAAAAGCTTAAGTCTAAAGATTTCTCAAAAAGTCCCTTCTCTTTTTCACCGGAGAAAAAGGATAAACTATTTTCCAGATTCAAATCATCTGCATCCAACAACAATTTACAGTTACCTCCTGTTCAGGATGAAATGGATATACTTGAGCAAGAAGTTCAATCAGACTGGGAAAAAAACCATCCTGGTGAGCATTCAAGACTATCTTCAGGAAATCATAAGAATATCAATAGCAATAGTAAGGAAGATATAACATCATCATGGACTCGAAGTATAAGCAGTTTACCAATCAGACAAGAAAAAAGAGACTTCGTTCCTTTGGATCTAAGCGATGATATTGCCAATCAATTCAAGAGTAGTGAAAACGTGTATACTCAATCAGATAGCGAAGATAGTAGCGATAACGACGAGTCAATAATACCCCCTCCACCACCACCAAAACCATTTTCACCAAATAGTAGCACAATGAGATCATCAATCGGAAGTAGAATGAATAATTTTTATGCCAGCGAAAGCAGTCAATCAACAGAATTCAATTTGCCAAGTGATCATCATGCTCAATTTCTATCACCGCAACAACATAAATTAAAAAAAAGACCTCCACCTTTATCATCAACGAAATCCAACTATTTTTCTGAATCGAAAATGTCACAATTATCACTCGAAGACTTACCATATTCTGCCACTTCGTTACACCAGAAAAAAGTTGATGGCAGCGATAAAGTTTACTTCAATGGATCAACATATAGTTCGAATAAAAATGGGGATGATATAGATCCAATTCACTATGCACCATTACCAGACCTTGACTTTGTAAAATCCAGAAAATTTCAAAGTGGGAACGTTGATAGAGAAGATTTAGATATTGAACCGGGATTAGGAGGTTACATGGGCAATGGGGTTTGGAGGAATGAAGATGGTAATTTGAAGAGTAGCCAAAGTGGGGTAAAGCCATTGGTTCCTGCCAAAATCCCACTTGGCCTAACATCTGAAGAGTATTATGCTATAAATCCCAAGGGTTTCACAAAAAGATATTTCGAGAACAGAAGTTAGGCATGAAACTTTTATATCACTCTCTCTTTTTTTTTTTTTGCTTTAGCTAACTTGTATTTTTATATCGTTAATAAAAAAAATATTGTTTCTCTCTACTTAACCAAGGCTTCAGTCAAACCTAAGAAATTGTATAGGGCTCATCGATACAGTAGTGTATTCGGGAGAGTTGAAAGTTAGTTTCAAACACACATGCAAATAATAATATACAAAATAGGGCATCTTCGTCAACAGATAAGTTGAAGGGGAGTCCCTTTGCCACATTCAAAAGGCAGCTTCATCATCACCTCCATCATCGCCGTATCCTTCATCATCATCTCCATCATCGAAATATTTTTCAGCGTTATAATCATCATCATCTTCTTCATCAAATTCATCATCAATTTCCTCTTCTTCTTCGTCATCCTCATTGTTTTCTTCATCTTTTGCCGCTGTATCTTCAGAGATGTTTTTCAAATTCTCTAAAACTTCTCTTGCCTTCTCTTCATCAGATTTTTTAATGATCTGGAACGTCTCATCTTGAGAAGAATTTTTGGAATAACTGCTCAATGATAGTAATTTCTTACGATCTATTCCCATTACCGAGTATAGTTCTGTTGGAAAAAACTGAATGATATACGGGTGTTCGTCAACTGATCTATGTATTTTTCTTTTCTTTCTATACCTATCCGAGTACCTCTTAATACCATCATTGATACCGTCTTGGTTGTCATAGACGACTTTAGATCTTTTGTTTTTATTTGAGTCAGCAACCAACGACTGAAAGGAGCCTGTGTAAAAAGGACCGTCTTTCATAATGTTCTGGAAATTGATAAACTGCTTGGATGAGTTTTTCTCCAATTCTGTCAATGGTCCATTTATTGGTAATACTAATTTGTTTTTCTCGCTTGACAACCCGGTATTGTTCAAATCGCTATACTCCAAACCAAAGGGCAAAAGAACCTTTTGCTGGCCTCCAAACTTTCCTTTTCCAAAACTCATGACTATAGCCACTGGTAGTTTTAATGTTGCCAGTTACAAATCATTCTACAACTGGAGCCTTAACTAATATGTAAATAGAATCGAAAAAAATTTGTACCCATAGTAATTATTTGAATAAAAGACACTACTTTACAACTTTTCAATTTCGAGGTTTATATATTTATTGCAATTATATTCGATTATAGAATCATATGGTGAGTCCTGTGTGAGTATCCGTTCTTGGGACCCAGATTCAACACACTTAAAAATACAATTTCAGGAAGAAGAAAAAAAAGCGGTCAATCACTCTTCCAAAAGTTCAGCAATGTCATCATCTGAATCGGCATTGAATGCAGTTGTGTTTGCTTGCAGCTCTGGTTGGTTCTTCAAGAGAGTTTCGAAAATCTTCTCCTGTTTCTTAACTCTCTTCCTTGTCTTCTTACCCCAACCCCAAGACTTATCTCCTCCTTCCTCATTTTCCTCAGCTTGAGTTTCATAAACCGGCTTATCAATCAAATCCTGATCTTTCTTCAACTGGTCCAACTTTAATTCCTTCTCGATTTGTTTTCTAGCCGCATACTTTGAGTATGTGTTTCTCATGATCAAGTATACATATAGGATGATCAAGATTCTGAAAATCTTGTAAGCGTCCAACTCATCGATTGTGTCATGGATCAGATTGGTGATCGCCAAAGGTAAAAAGTCCGGAACGTATTCGTGGAGATTGACGTCTTTTAACCCCATTTTCTTATTTCTTTTTGCAGTTAATCGAAAACAGTAGCACTCAACAGAATTGTGACTATATCTGAGACGGAAGGATTATAGCAGGCCTCATTCAAGCAGAAAAATGCTTTACATATTGCTGATGGCGAATATTTTCGAGGTGAGAAATCAAGAAAACCCGCGAAATCGCGAAACCAGACACAATTGAGGGCTGCACGTTGTGTTGTCGCAATTCTCACTTACGTGAATCATTGCAAGAACGAATGAAGGAGTGTTAAGCTTTGGTGGAGTTTAGTTTTGTATCATCATTAACTATTAATAGCATGAAATAAAACAGCATACAAGAATCTAGAATCTACCCAGTTTTCGGAAAAAGGATAACGTTAGTACGTCAGTTGACCTTGAGAAAAACTACAAAGACAACAACTGTTATTGATGAAATGAGAGATGGTTTGATTTGCATTCTTTATGTCATATGGATATTCCAACTGAACGGTGCAGTTCTCGGGCAAAACTCGCCAAAGGTGTTGTTTGTCTTGAGTTCTGAAGAACATCCCCTTTCCATGAATGATTTTTTTTGAGCTGTTGTCGAAAGATTACAATTCGTCATCATCATCATCGCTACTGAACAAGCTTTCAGGTGGGAAGTCACCAATCTCAATACAAGTTGGCGGAACAAATGAGCCACAGTTCTTACCGCATTGGAAGTACCTCTTATTCTTGACCGATCCATCGTTCTTTCCTAGCGGTTCGTCAAACTCTACACCAATCCAGTAGTTCGTGCTGTCTATTTCTGGAACCATTCCGATATACCTGATAGTACCTAATCTTCCTTCGTCCTCTTTGAAATCCGATGAGTAATGTGCTTTGCAACGAGCGTTCAAAGTAAACGATAAGGCCAATTTTTCATTCCTGTCTTTGATTTTGACTCTTTCCTGTTCATACTCCGGATTAAACCTTCCCAACTTATTTTCCTTTTTCCACAGATGGATCGAGTCGCTTCTCTTTTCATACTCCTCTTGCGACAACTTGAACCTGTAATCTTCTTCTTTGTTATTGACCAAATCCTCCACAGTTGAGTTGGGATTCAAATCATTCACATGTATCCTCATGTAGTCAGCAACCCCAAACTCACTGAGATACGTAAGGTTGTCATTGGAGCCCTCACCTGCTTTGATCTCTATCCTGTCATTGTTGTTACTGATCGGGTATAAGTATAGTTGTTGGTAGTTAGACTCAATACCGGTGATCGGTTCAAGTTTCTTCTTCAACGATTGAATTGACCAGTTGGTTGAAACCCTCTTCTCAGAGGACGTGAGCGGTGATGTTATATATACGCTGATATCCATTCTATTCTTCTTGCCTGGATGATCCCAGGCTCGCAATGTGATATATTTGACTGTTGAGGTTCAAATAGCAAAAGTCTTTGAGGTTCAAAACACGACCTTGAACTGCTTCACAGAAAAAAATCTTCGAGATTCCTGTTCATGGTTGAACTATTACTACGAATAAACCATCAAAGTTGCTATATCTTTGAAGTTTAGTAGACCAAATAACAGAAAAATGGAGAACAGAGTATGTGAAATTATCTTTTGTTTTGGTTTGAGGAGGTTGTTTCTACTCAATTCCAATTCAAGACCGAGCGTTGAAAACTAACAGCTTATCCGTCGAACTTTTAGAACCACAACCACAACAACAATAAGCGAAACGATAAAAAGAATTCAAATGGGCCAAAGAGAGAAGCCATTTTGAACTTGGCCAAATATCAAGACCAGGAGATTGTTGTCGATTTCATTGGAGGCCGCCAGAGTATGTATACTATACGCCACGAAAATCTGCTCAAATGCAGCTCGCATACTAACTGATCTGTTGATTTTCTTTCTTCTTTTGCACATTTATAGTCAGAGGTATACTCAAGGGATATGACCAATTGATGAATCTTGTTTTAGATGAGGTCAAGGAAAACTTGAGAGATGAGAACGACGCCTTGTTGGAAGAAACTAGATTTTTGGGTTTGGTTATCGTCAGAGGTCCATTGTTATTGACTTTAGCTCCAGTTGAAGGAAGCGAAATCATAGAAAATCCATTCACAGCTGCTGAAACAGTAACTGTTTGATGGGAGTTCGGGGTTGGATGCAATGGTGTTGGGTTGATAACTTTTTATTGCACACTGTTTTGTATATTAGTATAAAGGTACACTTTTTTTTCTCGTTTTCAAGTTCTTCTTGCTAAGATCTTACTCTCTTTTGAACCTTCTTTGTTGTCTCGAAATCAATAAAAGACTGTCTCAATCTTGGTATATAATTGAATCATTTAAACCGATGCTTTGATTGGATTATGTAAGGGAAAAAAAATCTGAAAAAAAAAAAAATTCAAACAAAATTTTTATATACATGAGGGAATCACAGATTGATAAAGAGTTCGAAGAAGCCCAATATTCAACTGGATCACCATAGTTTTGCACATAATGACAGCCCAGAAGAAGGAAGAAAGTAAATCCACGATTGCTTCCATTTTTGGAACAACGACAGAAAAGATTGACTCAAGTATTGATGCCTTATTTAAGTCATCATCAGGTCCAATTGACAATAATGTTGTATTAGCTAGAAAGCAAAGAGTTTTCACTCCAAAAAGATCAGCATCAGTTGCCAAAGATGAGACTAAAGAGGTTGAAAATGCTGAAGTAGATTTACCTGAACAACCAAAGAAGAAGAAGTCAAAGAAGAATGATGAAGAAGACGATAATTTGGAAGGTGAATACTTGAACAAGATCTTGGGAGATGCAAAAGAAGAAGAAGAAGAATTAGAAGAAGAAGACAAGGACGATGTTTCATCTTCTGAAGATGAAACCGAGAGGGTTGAAGCTCCGCTGAAAACAACAAGGGCTAAAGTGGTTGATTTGAAAAGAGATGAATTACAAAAAGCTGAGCGTACAATTTTCATTGGAAATCTATCGACAAAAGCTATTTCGGATAAGAAATGTTACAGTCAGTTGAAGAAAGCTTTTGAAGAGTTTGGTAAGATCATATCCATCAGATTTAGATCAATTTCATTCAACGATAATTTGCCAAGAAAGGTTGCATTTATCCAAAAGAAGTTACACGACACAAAGGACAATGTCAATGCTTATATTGTGTTTGCAAACAAACTGGACTCTCTCAAGGCAATGTCATTGAATGGTACCATGCTTTTGGAACATCATATTAGAGTTGACCATTTGACACATCCTTTGAAAGAAGACAACAAAAGATCAATCTTTATCGGAAACTTGGATTTCGAAGAAAAGGAGGAGACTTTATGGAAATATTTCAGTGAGACAATCGGAGAAGGTGAAATTGAAAACGTTAGAATTATCAGAGACTCAAAGACGAACTTTGGTAAAGGTTTTGCTATTGTTCAATTCAAAGATTTGACACAAGTTGACAAACTGTTGTTGTTAAACGATAAACCGTTGACAACATCGCTGCCAAACAAGAAACAAAGAAAGTTGAGAATTTCAAGATGTAAGAACATGTCAAAGGATAGACATCTGTTGAAAAATAACAATTTCAAGTTGAACGAAAAAGAAAAAACCATCATTGGTAGAGGTAAAAAGATTTTGAACAAGAGTGATAGATCAACCATCGGTAGAACCATCATTGAAGGTGAGAGAGCCAATAAAAATGGAAGAATCACAGGAATGAAGAATGGTGCTGGTAAATTCAAGAAGCCAAGAACCAAAAAACCAAGAATAAGAGATAGATCAACAAACTTCAGAAAGGAAAGAAATGAACTGGCCAAATAAGTTTCATATCAATTATTTAGATTCATGCACAATGTCCTATCAAAACGATTTTGTTTGGTCATCTTCACATCCTGCTGTTTTTTGAATTTTTGGATTATACCTTTGATTTTTATGTTTTTCTTATATGTTTATTAATTCCGGACCGACTAAATTATTGGTTTCCGAGAGTCTGTGTGTAATAGAAGCTTCGATTTCAGTATTAATCAGCAAAGTTTTTTTTACTCACTTGCTTCCTGTTGTAGAATTAATGAGATGGCAATTACAAAGCTTGATCGGGATGGCTGTTTTATATAAAAGGGAAACACACTGACCAAACTTCGAATAGTAAAGTTTAATAAGATTAACCTGCAGTAAAGTTTTTGAATCGAAAACGAAATGTCTTCTGCAACTCTTTCAACTGATGTTTACTTCACGTTGAACAATGGTGTCAAAATACCAGCGATCGGTCTTGGCACTGGTCTTGGTGTTGCTCCTGGAGATGATGTCAATAATACAGAAACAATTGTGTATCACGCAATCAAAGATGCTGGGTTCAAAGCAGTGGATACAGGTGTGTAGTATGAAATATGATCCATTATAAATGTAAAATACTAACATGGGTTTTATATATGCATTCAGCGTGGTTTTATGGAACCGAACCCTACATTGGGAAAGCTTTGAAGAGCTTATTTGATCAAGGTATTGTCAAGAGAGAGGATTTATTCATAACCACAAAAGTGTGGCCGGCGATGCATGATAAAGTTGCCAAGTCATTGGAAAAATCGTTGTCTGATCTAGGTATAGACTACGTTGATTTGTTTCTACAGCATTGGCCAGTTTGTTTTAAAACTGACGACAATGGATTACCGAAGGTTCCAAGGGACGAAAATGGTAGGTTGTTATTTGATGAAGATGGTGACTTTCTTAAAACTTACAAACAGTTGGAAGATATTTATTTGAATACCGATAAGGTTAGAGCCATTGGGGTTTCTAACTTCACGATCAAACATTTGGAGACTCTTTTGTCCGAATGTAAGGTCATACCAGCGGTCAATCAAATTGAGTTGCATCCGCACCTTCCACAGTTGGAGTTAGTCAATTACTGCAAGGAGAAGAACATTGTTGTAACTGCTTACTCGCCATTGGGCTCCGTTGGTGCCCCAAACTTGAAACTTCCAATAGTCAAATCGTTGGCTTCGAAATACGGTGTCACCGAAGCTGAAATTTTGTTTTCCTATCACATCCAAAATGGCAGGGTTGTCGTCCCGAGAACAACAAACCAAAAGAGGTTATTGAGTATGGTTCACTTACTGCCGTTGACGAAGCTCGACTTGGAACTGTTGGATAAAGTTGGCACAGATGATCCAAAAAGGTTCATTCAGGACGATTGGGGTGTTGGCTTAGGGTTTGAGTACTGGAAGGACAAGTTCTCCTGGGAAGAGTAAGCCGAAAGTACAATCTATAGTTTTTTATTATACGCTGACGTTGTGTCTCCATCTCCATCTCCATCTCCATCTCCATCTGATTGTGACATTTTTATTTTTTTGTCAAGACAAGTACTTTTGAGACAAATTTTGAACGCGTAAATACATTTCGATTTTTTTCCAACCTTTGCTTCGATAAAAGAAATGAATATGAACATTTCTAGACAGTAATAATTGTTCGTAAGAGGGATCTCAACAGATAATGACCACCGAAAAGAGAATAAATGCGCCTTTAACTTTGGAATTACCTTGGGTTGAAAAATACCGGCCTCATGTCTTGAGTGATATCGTGGGCAATGACGAGACGGTCAAGAGATTGAAGATGATTGCAAAGGATGGTAACATGCCTCATTTGATTATCAGTGGGTTGCCGGGTATCGGTAAGACGACGTCAATTCATTGTCTTGCACACGAGTTGTTGGGTAAGCAGTACGGTGAGGCCGTTTTGGAGTTGAACGCTTCGGACGATAGAGGTATTGAGATAGTCAGAAATAAAATCAAACAGTTTGCACAGAAAAAGGTTTCACTACCAAATGGTAGACACAAGATCATAATATTGGATGAAGCTGATTCAATGACACCTGGTGCTCAACAAGCTTTGAGAAGAACAATGGAAATCTATTCAAACACAACAAGATTTGCATTTGCCTGTAACTTATCAAACAAGATTATTGAACCATTGCAATCTAGATGTGCCATCTTGAGATATACAAAATTATACGACGAGCAAGTGTTGAAAAGATTGTTGGAGATCATCAAATTGGAAAGCGTTGAATATACAAATGATGGGTTAGAGGCATTACTATTCACGTCAGAAGGTGACATGAGACAGGCCATAAATAATCTACAGTCAACAGTAGCAGGTTTCAAATTTGTCACAGGTGAGAACGTGTACAAGATTGTTGATTCCCCACATCCTCTAGTAGTAAAGCAAATGGTACTATCAGCTTTGGACAAAGATTTAAACAAGTCTTTGGGTTTGTTAGATTCATTGTGGGATAAAGGTTATAGTGCTGTTGACTTGGCTAGTACGCTGTTCAAAGTCTCCAAGAATTTGAAAATCGAAGAAAGTGTTAAATTAGAAGTTATCAAACTCATTGGGTTGACTCACGTTAGAATTTTGGAGGGTGTAAGTACATATCTTCAATTGGCGGGTATGTTGTCAAGAATAAGTAAGTTATAGATACAATCTTCAAATATATGTCTATGTCGTCACAAATATCAAGCAGTAAAAAACATCTCAAGTAGTTTGTTGTTTGTTCTCAAAGTTTACTGACCTTCTTTGGGGATAAATTCAAACTGCAATCTCCGCACCACTTTTCCCCTAACAATAGACCACTTTTTGTCCTCTTTGCTTTCTCTATTTTGTTATCTTCTGTCGGATAATTCCACATATCATCTTTTTAAATGAGCTAGGATTGTCACCTAACATTACTCTAAAAGGCCAATAAAGCAAGTCCATTTGTCGTGGAAGAGTAGTGTTTTTAAAATCAGCCCTTCCGTTTGATTAATTCCAGTGAAAAAGTACACAAACACACAGCATAGCATTGAGTTGTAACAACTATTCATAGATAAAAGAGAACGTTTTGCTGTAACATTGCAGAAAAATATGAAGGCAATTGATACCAGCTCAAAGGTAGTGATACCGCCAGGAGAAACTTTACATAAGCATCGAATTTCAAGAAGATCGATATCAAAACATCTAGATACAAATGTTGAGACTCCATTGGATAAGTTGAAGAAGATTATTAATCCTGAGTTCGAAGTGGTGGAAAATGAGGTAAATGAAATCACCAACATAGTCAACATTGAGTCGTTGAATGCATTTGCTGTTGATAGAGATGCAAAGAGTCGAGAGTTGTATTTGAAGAGTCTAAGCGAAATCAAGATTAAAGATGAAACTAATACACCAAATGCTACAGGTATAACTGAGGAAACTTACGTTGACGAATTGGACAACTTTATATCATTTCATGAAACATTGATAGAATCAAAACAGTTTTTGACGCCATTGAAGAACTATCTTATAAATTTTGAGAAGAATTTGTCAAAATTATCGGTTGAAATGGAATTTTTACAAAAGAAATCAAATACTTTGAACGATGAAATCAAAGATAAGAAGGTTATTGCCAAAAGGCTAACACCAATAATAAATGACTTGATAATTCCACCAGAAGTTGTCAAATCCATAATAAATGGTGATATTGATGAAAAATGGTGTGAGAACTTGCGATTTATCGGAGAAAAGCAAGAAATTTACTCGAAGTATCTTTCTAAAGATAAGACCAAGCTCAGCTCAATATTTGAGTTGGACTCTATTTTACAAAAACTCATTTTGAAGTGTGTCGAAAGAATAAGGGATTTTATAATCAGAAAAATCAAGTTGTTAAGAGTGAACGGTATACCATCACAGGTTATTCAACAACAGTTTTTGAAAGTTTCAGAAATTTACCAGTTCTTGTACCAGCATAATAAGAAGCTTGCCATTGAACTACGTCAAGCATACATGTATACAATGCGTTGGTATTACTATACCTGTTTTGGTAAATATCTCTATTCGTTAGAAAGATTAAAAATTCATCAAGTCGATAAATATGTCTTACTAGGAAATAAGAACGAAGATCATCCCCACTTCAGTTTATCGGGACTGACAGGTACTAATAATAGTATTTTATCCGGATTATTCTCATCATCGTCTACTTCAAGTCCTACATCACCAAGATTGTCAAACCCAAGTCAAATGAATGGCTCGACTGCTGTGTTGGACAGGGCTGTGTTGGTCAATGAATATTTGAACCTTGGTGATAGAAGTTCAATCATTCACTTAGATGATCCAACTGTGATATTAGCCCAGATTGCAGAAAACAATCAGTTAATGTTCTGGTTGGAGTTTGGATTCAGGAATTTTAACGTGGGACTATTGGATAATGTCAATGTTGAGTACTTGTTTTTGAACCAGTTTTTTCAATTGAAGAATATTGGCGAATTTCATGACGATAACAATATCAATGAGGTTTGTGATTCAATTTTCTCGAATACTTTCACTTTAGGTATCAACTACACAAAGTCACTAACAGGAGAAACATTTGATTCTTATGGTGTTTTGTTATGTATCAGAATTTCACAACTGTTGGAATTTGAGTTACAACATCGAAGAATACCGGTTATGGAAGATTATTTGAATTTACAGATGATTACTCTATGGCCTAAGTTCCAAAAATTGATTGATCTCAATTGTGAGAACATGAAGAAGTGTCTTTCCATATCATCGACTGCGACATCATTTTTTCAAAACTCATCGTTACCGAAAAGAAACAATCCGACAATACCCACATTGTTGACACAGCAATTCTCTAAATATTTGATTGGATTGTTGAATCTATCAACATACTCTGTTTTTGAAAGTGAGCAGATTGAACCGTTAACATCAAGTATTCAAAGGCTAACAAACGATTTTGAAATCATTTTGAGCAAGTTGAGTAAGACTTTGAATAAGGGCGATAGTAACAAGCAAGAACAATTCTTGTATAACAATTACTACTTGATATATACTACTTTGACTACATTGGAGTCTAGTATTGCTGTTGAGCAGAGAAGTCACTTCAAAAAATTGATCGATGCTTATCAACCAAGTTGAGTTGAAAGTAAAAAGGAAAGAGAGAAAAAAGTTCACTATATACAACTTTTAAAATGGGCCCAACTTGATGTGCCGAGAAAGATAACTCGTTTGAGTATATATAGAGCGAAAGCATACCAATAAACAGAATTCAAAGGCAAATTTAGAACCATGAACAAAGTAGCCCTCAATTGTAAACTCAAAGATTTCTGCAATTACTTAGGGTGAGTGAGTGGGTGAAATTCGTTAGACATGTAGGCACCGCATTTACAACTAACACAGAGCAAGCCTTCATTGCTAAAAATCTCGATAAGATCTATAATATGAGCATAGTGAGTTGCTAGATTTTAGTGATCAACCGTAGATCTTCAATATCTTTAACTTTTTTTGGTTTTCGGATTGATAACTAGATGTTGCTTCACTTTTCAATCTAAATTAACTAGCACGTTGTTTTACCCATCCTATAAAATGAAGATCATTTTTGTGAAGATTTCAGATGTTTCTTTGGGAAAGAGAGTTTGGTTGATCAACTTTCAAAGCAATGAACTATTTCAAGTCACTTAGTTTGAAGGATGGAGTAATGTTTACTGTGAAGGTGAAGAAAACCCACATCTTCGTAGCCTTGGTGACCGTGCTTATAGTGATCCAGCTAACTTGTGCCTGGCTGTCAACGAGTCCCTTGAAAGCTCGTTTCGAGAACATTGATTACACAAATGTTGAAAAACCATATCTTCACTACGATGGCTCTTTGAAATTGGAATTTTTCAGCTACAAAAATGACAAGGGAGACGTTTTGAGGGAAACTACAGCTATGTATCAGAAAGTACTAGAAGTTGAGATTGATGAGCCGAAAGTCGAATGTTTGAATAGGTCAATGGAGAACTTATCAAGTGCAACATTATTCACAATTGTTCCAAACAAGTATCTTAGTAGGCTTGTTAAGACTGTGCAAGAAGTTGAAACGCATTTTAACTCAAAATTTCACTACCCATGGACTTTTGTCAATCATCAACCCTTTACCGAAGATTTCAAAAAGCAAATCAGTGCACTAGTCAGTGGTTCATGCTATTTTGTTGTTGTGCCTGATCATTTATGGGATAAACCTTTGGGGATAGATACAAAAGTTGAGCAGATGGAGATCGAGAAGTTGAAGTCCAAAAGTGTGCCATCTCTGGATGATGAAATCGTCAGGGATACTTTCAGGTTCAATAGTGGAAACTTTGCCAAATTGAAGCATATGAAGCAATTTAAATACTATTGGAGAATTGATTATAATACTCATTTCTATTGTGACATTGACTATGACATTTTCAAGTTCATGGAATCACAAAGGCTAACATTTGGATTTTCTGCAGCATCCTATGATATACCAGAAGCTGTTGAATCCTTATGGACAACAACTCTCGAGTTCTTGATGGAACATCCTTCCTATATCAATCCAAATGCAGCATTAAATTGGTTGATGGAAGATGAGCAAAGACCTGAAAAGTCATCTTTCACAAAAGGTTACTCAACATGTAACTTTCTCGCTGGTTTTGCAATTGGCAACTTGGAATTTTTCAGGGATGACGTTAGATTTAACGAATATATGCAATTTTTAGATAAGACATTTGGCTTCTATTTTGAAAGATGGGGAGATTCTTTAGTTCAGAGTATTGCATTGGGCTTATTTGAAGATAAAAATAAAATACATTGGTTTAGAGACATTGGGTTTTCATCAGATGTTGATGACTTCCTGAATTGTCCGAATAGCAGGAAGTGCAATTCTGAGTTGTGTCCAGTTGGAAAGTTTTCTTTGAGATCACCAGACACTATTGATAGGATGGATGATAACTGCATGGGCAATTGGATCAAATATAGTATGAATGAAGAGCTCTTGGCGATGTATTAAATTGAGCATACTTATAACCAGTATTCTAATGATATGTCAACAAAAAGGTATAGCTCAGCACACTTAAGTTTTCCAAATCTACTGAAAATAATAAGTTATCAAGTGTGCCGATGGACCTGAGCAAAACAAGCAAGCTCTCAGGATAAGGGGCGACAAGGTTAAAAAAATCAGCAGCACATCAAACCTGGTATAAGCAAAGCGGGCCTAAACCTACAATTCAAGTTTTTACAACCAAAATGGTAAGAAGATGCATATTCTCCGTGAATTCTTTTTTTGAAACAGCATTTGCGGCCTTTTATATATGTTTAGATCTTCTTTTCGAAATTAGATCACTGATAAGAAACCAACTGAAATAGTGCAGTTTTTGCTCTCTCTTTGACGTCCAAAACCTTCGCATCTGAGCTGATTCTATTTATAACTTGGTGAAATCCTAACTCAAGCAACCTTTTGACTCTTTGTTTAGTTGAAGTGAGCTTTAAGTGAGTAGCATTGAAAGAGTCATAAGGAGCGTTGTCACCACTATAGTCGTCAATTTCCATCATCTCTGAATCAATAGCTTCGCCACCCTCATCCTCTGAGTCCGAATCTTTGGATGTTTCATTTTTCCATGTTAGGTTGATTACAATCCAAAGAGACGGCAATAGAATGGTAGAATTTTTTGATAGGTTCAAAAGAAGAAGTATGGATTCCATCAATTCTTGATTTTTTATCAAAAGAGTTCTATGATAATCACCACATGAAGCCAAATTGTTCAAAACATATAGCATCGCAGAAATTATATCTGAATCAGTTGTGAAGTCACAAATTCGAAGTTGTCTTGCGATGAAGTTCAAGAAGCTTGTATCGCTATTCAATTTTGCAGTATCTGAGTTGGGAAATTCACGAAGTATTTTATCTGCATAATTTATTGGGCCAATACAAAGATTCCTCAAAATTTGAAAGCTGAGTTCTCGGATCTTACTGTTGTCATTATAGCATAACTCAAAGAACGGTTTCAATGTTATCCTTTGAATAATCTTTTCTTTGTTGGCAATATCATTGGAGCTAAATAAATTCCTAACCAACGCCAAAGCATAGGATTGAATCAAATCATACTTTGAATTTGTGATATAGTCTCCAATCAAATTCAATATGTCACTGTTCAATATGTCATTTTTCAAAGCAGAGAACTCCATAATGAAGTTACACATAATAGCAAGAATGCACGATTTCAAAGAAATATCGTAACTTTGCAAGTCTGAAAATTCTGTAATGATATCTGGAGCCTTCAAAATCTTTATCAATAGATCAGTTACTTTCAAATCGAGTAAATAAGTACGTAACAATGATACAGATCTTGATAATGATCTGATCAAATAACAAACAGAGATGACTACCTTGTTTGATAATACCAATACCAACTCATTGTTGGTGTAGGTTGTTCCCTCCCTTGGTACGCTATTGTACTCCTCTAAAATGTCTACATGATTGACCAATATATTGACAATAATCGATGATATACCATATTTCACAGTCTCCTCTCTGTAATTTTCTCTCGTAGAGCATATTCCACTCAAAACATTGAAACAGTCGCTAACCTTGTACAAGGTATCTTCACTCTTAAACTTGTTAGAAACATCGTAACTTTGAATTATTATGCTGCATACCTCATCTATGACTTTGCAATTAGCTAAATAATCAATCAAAATATCGTCTTCTTTGCATAATATAGACAAAAGGTATAGTGGTGTCATCTCGTGTTTGATTCTATAATTTGAAACAATTGTGAATTCTTCATATTTAAATTTCTTAGTTTGCCCAATCAAGTTTACTAATGGCGCTGCAATCTTCTTGTAGTTGTCTTCTCTGATATTACTTTCTTTCAAGTGGTATTTTGCGAACAAAGTCAAGACGTTTAGAGTTGCCAATCGGATATTTAAACTTTCGTTTTTCAAGAATGAGCATAGAGTATAGTATAACGGTTTACTCAACGAAAATGTGCCTTCTCGGATACTTGGAATGATGTGAGCTAATGAAAATAACAATGGTGATATCTCGTTTGGAATGATTGATTTTGGTGCTGACACTGGAACTTTTCGGTCTGTGATACAATTCTCATAGTTTTGTAAATTATGCAAGTTGTTATTGATCTTGAATGTCGTGAGAAATATGGGTTTTAGTAAAATGGATAATCTGCTCTTTATGGGTTGAATCAAAGGAATGAGATGAGAGCCATCTAGATACGGTAGCAAGACACAAGTCTTGAATAGTAAAGTGCTGTTGGTACCATTTTGTGAAATGATTTTTGAAAATAGCCTGACTAAGTTTTGACCAGTTTCTGAAAGAAGATCAATTTTGATGCCCGGGTTGAACGATAGTATGTTGACCAAAGTTTCAAAATGGTGATCACACAAGGAATAATGATCTAAGCAACCTAAGATCAAGATATCAACAATATCTTGCTTTAACAAAAAAATGGTGTGTCTCTTTGAGTATGAGAATGAAAGAATAATAGCCGATACCTCTTGCAACACTTTGACATTCACATCATTCTGGCCTAATAACTCTGTCAAATAAATCAAGCTTCCATTTTTTGCCAATAACTCTTTATTTTTATCGTTTCCGATGGTTTTGAATTTGATATGCTTAAGCGCTGTCAACTGATCCGCAACAGGTAAATACTTGAAAGATGATTTATTGATCATCAATTGGGAATCAATAGAAACTGCCATTATTATCGCTTGTTTGGATTCTGTTCTGTTTAATCATGGATCAATAAACTAGAATTGAAGGGTGTCTATCAAAATACATTTCTTTTAGTTCTAGCTCCTGATAAGTAGACATTCAGAATACAAAAAAATGTCTTTACAAATGTCTATAATGTCTATTAGATTAGTTCACGTGAACTCAGCCAATTCTACGGCTGAATATGGTAATGTGGCAAGTGAAGTGAAACTTTTCAAGATACTATATAATGAAAAGTTAGCTTTATCAAAGTAGGTTGTTAGTTAGTATTCATCTAGCATAATTGTATATATCAAAGTTCCAGAATTTGTAAAGATGCCTTCTGTTGCCAAGTTATCACGTTCTAACTCGAATGTTAGCTCATCCGAGAAGTCAATCAGCTTGGAAGTTGCATCACTTTCACACAACTCTTCAACTGCTCCATTTGGTTTACCATTAGATGCCAGTTTATCGAAGTCAGTCAACACCACCGGTCAAACATTAGTTGCTTCCACTTCATACTTGCTAAGCAACAGAATATTTTCCTATTCAGCCCCAGGTGTCGATTCGTCGATCGATGCTGCTCCGCAATTATGGAAATCTCTTCAAAGGGTCAATGCGTTTGGTGCTGTTCCAGAGGTCACCAGATTTGAGACCAGATCAGGTGCCTCAAATGTCATTTTGGGCTACTTGTCGAACTTGAATAAAAAGTCCGCTGTTTCGGTTCTTATCTCAAGTTCTTCCTTGCCATTTATGCAACCAATTTTATCTGGTGCTGAGAAGAGTCTGTTACCGCTGGTTTTCAATGTTTCAGCCTTGAACTATGATTCAGAAACCTCATCATTGGTCAGTGACTACATCACTCCTTTGGCTACTGCTAGAGCATTAGGTTATTCAGTTGTCACCCCTTTTAATGCTTCTGAAGCACAACACTTCACCTTATTATCATTATTGTTGAGCAAAATCAATCCAGTTTTCAATGTCTATGATGGCCCATCTTTCTTGCGAGAAAATACAAAGATCAGAAACATTTTGTCGTCACTTGAGTTGAAGGAATTGTATGCAACTTTGTCTTCGAAATTTGAAAAGTTGTCAGACAAGAAGATTAGCTCAGCCTTCGCCTTGTTCAACCAGGTTGTCGGTACTTCATACAAACCATTCGAATACGCAGGTCATGAACAAGCAGAAACTGTTTTTGTTTCATACGGTTCTTTGGAGAGTACATTGTTGTTACAAACTGTTGATTACTTGGCTAAAAGCGGAGTTAAAGTTGGTGCCATAGCCATTAGAGTCCCATTACCTTTTGAAGTAGAGGAATTCTCTTCTGCTCTCCCATCAACGACCAAATCTGTTGTTGTCTTTGGTCAGACCACTGGAACTTCTAATTCAGCATTGAAGGCTGATGTTTCTGCCGCTTTATTTTTCACAAAGGGTCTTTCTGCTCCATCTGTTTCAGAGTTTGCTTACAGGTCAACTTTAGTTTGGTCTCAATCGACCTTGAATGAGATCATTTCCTCATATGTCGTTATTGATAGTACTCAGATTTCCTCTCCTTCTGCTAAATTCCTTTTCTGGTCACCAGACAACGGTAAGTTTGTCGATGTTCCTTCTAGGTTAGCACATTCATTTTCATTGGATGAATCAGTTGACATTAACTTCAGGGCTAAATACGATAACATTTCAGGTGCAGGTATCTTCCAGGCTGCAATAAGTTCATCCCCAGTTCACTCATTGCTCAAGGATGCTGGTTCTGTTGATTCGGCTGATGTGATTGTTGTAGAAGAAACTCTGGTTTTAGAGTCTTTTGATGTCATTCAGACAGCCAAGGAAGGCTCAGTTATTATTGTTACTCTTGCTTCAAAAGTTGAAGATTTCAATGATTTGATTGAAAACTTTCCTTCTTCATTCCGTCGTGGTCTTGCCAAGAAAAATATCAAGCTTGTTATTCTTGATTTGAACTCTATTGGTGAGCATGAACAAACCAAGGGTCGTACCAATAACATTGCAGTTCAAGTCGCATTCTGGAAATACGCATACCCAGCATTGACTGAACATGAGGTTGTTCTTAAAGTTTGGCAATCAGCTGGTGCTGATGCCGAATTATTAGCTGCTATTATTTCAGATTTACGTAATAAGGTTTTAGATGTTGCAATCAAAGAAATTCCTGTTAATAAAGAATGGGAGTTGTTAGAGTTTTCAGACGATGAAACCACCTTACCAAGTTTACCATTGGAGACATCATTCATTCCAAATCCAAGATTTGAAGATGTTGCTTCTGAACCAGAAGTTTTTAGCAAGTTGGATATTTCAAAGAAGTTAACTTTCAAAGAGGCATATCAAACTAAGACTTCTTTGCGTCCAGATTTACCTGTCAGGAACTTTGTTGTCAAGGTTAAGGAGAACAAGCGTGTCACACCATCAGACTATTCTCGTAATATTTTCGAGATTGAATTTGATACTACAGGCACTGGTTTGACTTATGAAATTGGTGAAGCCTTGGGAATTCATGGTCGTAACGATGCTGTCTTGGTCCAAGAGTTTTTGGATTTCTATGGATTGGACGGTGAACAATTGATTCAATCACCATCTAAGGAAGATCACCATGTTATCGAAACAAGAACCGTTTTCCAAACATTCCTTGAAAACTTAGATTTGTTGGGTAAACCACCTAAGAGATTTTACGAGTCGTTAGCTACATATGCAACAAACGAGGATGAGCGTAAGAAGATTGAATTTGTTGCTTCTTCTGAAGGTGCTGCAGAATTGAAAAAATATCAAGATGAAGAAACTTACTCTTATGCTGATATTCTTGAGTTATATCCTTCTGCTAGACCTTCTGTTAATGAATTGGTTCAGTTGATTGCCCCATTAAAGAGACGTGAATACTCTATTGCATCTTCGCAGAGAATGCATCCAAATGCTGTTCACTTATTGATTGTTGTTGTCGACTGGGTTGATAACAAGGGTAGAACCCGTTATGGTCATTGTTCTCGCTACCTTTCCCAACTACAAGTTGGAACTGAGTTGGTTGTTTCAGTCAAGCCTTCAGTCATGAAGTTGCCACCATTATCAACTCAACCTATTGTTATGTCGGGTCTTGGTACTGGTTTAGCACCATTCAAGGCATTTGTTGAAGAGAAAATTTGGCAAAAATCACAAGGTATGGAAATTGGAGAAATTTATCTTTACCTTGGGTCAAGACATAAAAAGGAGGAGTACCTTTATGGTGAATTATGGGAAGCTTATTTGGACGCAGGTATCATCACTCATGTCGGTGCTGCTTTCTCGAGAGATCAACCAGAGAAGATATATATTCAAGATCGTATCAGAGAGAATTTGGAAGAATTAACTGAAGCTGTTGCATCTAAGAATGGTTCTTTCTATTTGTGTGGTCCAACATGGCCTGTTCCTGACATTACTGCTTGTCTTGAAGATATCGTTAGTGCTGATGCTGCTTCAAGGGGTGTCAAGGTTGATGCTGCTCATGAGGTTGAGGAAATGAAAGAAACTGGTCGCTATATTCTTGAAGTTTACTAGTTTTTTTTTTCACTCTATGATTCCAAACATGGCTTACGTATAGTTTACAAAACAAATAGATAAATGAGATTCACTCCATTGTTGTATTTTTTGGTAGTTCAAATACTGAACTTGAATCAGTCTGAAATTTTGAAAGATAACGATCGATTATGCGGCTTCTCAGATCTTTATTGTGAGTTACAAAAGAGGAAATTTAACAGATAAATATGGGGAGCACAACTCATAATAATCGTAACCCAACCTAATTTACTGAGTTTCATGGTAACATTTATACATGAGAGCTGGGAACCGGTGTATAAAAGGGTTGATATTTTCTGGAGGTAAAATTTCATTTTATATTTTCAGCTGAAAGGAGTGAAAGGAAAAGCACAGAAGTTAAAAATGAATGAAGTCACATTGGGGAAAACATCAACTTTACCAGTTCACTCTGATGAGAGCATTTTTGGAATTGTTAACAACGAAGAAGACTCATACTTCAAAAATTGTGAATGCCAACCGTGTATTTTGACTAATAAGATCATATCCCTATTACCAAAAGTAAGTCCACCATTTTTGATATCAATCAAATGGTTCAGTATCAAAGTTATTCCTTCTGTTCAAAGAAAATCAAAATAATTTACTGACTAAATTGTCTTTCGGTACAGCTTTTTTTTTGGGGTTTCTTGATTCCATTCAACTGGTTGTTTATTATTACAGTCTCAATCGGATTCATGCTAAGTACTCATTCAAAGGTTGAATCAAAAAATGATAGTGATCAGGTGTCCTCAAATTTATCGATAGATAGCTCAATCACGTTGTCAAATAAGGTTTCAATTACGGCTCAGAAGCAAACCGAGATAGGCAGTTATGGCGTATATGGTTCCAATGTTAATGTTCTGAAGATTGATAGCACTGTCAAATGTTTGAAGATATGGGGATTGAGGTCATCAGGTGCAGTTGCCGGTTACACTATTTTAGGGGGGTTGATTTATCTTTTGTCTCGGCATTCGAGCCTGCAGTAGTCAAGAAATTTATCTTTTGAGAGAAAAATCTGATACGTTGACGTTGACATCCAAGCTCCCTAACCTTGGACTCAATGCTATTGTGTATCTCTTTTAGGAGCGACGTAAAACTTTTATGATGAGTTAAATATCGTTTGATTTGTCTTTGTCTTCAAGTTTGACGGTTATAACAACCTATGTTTCAAGAGAAGCCTTATAATAAAGACAATAGGAAGTGATGCAAGAGATTGCAGAGCCTATTTTACAATCAATTATCAACTCAAAAAAAAAAAGCCAACAGAAGGAAAAAAAAGAAAACTCCGCGACGGGGAATTGAACCCCGGTCCCCCGCGCGACAAGCGGGGATTCTAGCCACTAAACTATCACGGATTTTTGTTGTAAAATATTGAAAAAACCTGTCTGGTCCTGTACTTTATGTTCGTTCAAAATAGCGGCGTTTTAGGGGTTTTGATTGAAGCTAAAAGAAGCTTGACGCCCATCTTCTTGCTACAAGATGTTCTCAGAAGTGACCACTTCTTGATCCTTGATAAGAAGTAAATTTTGATACTCTTTCTCTTATTCTCATCATATAATATGTGGATAGTTATTCAATATAGCTCTTGTCCTTTCAAAAAACCATAAATTGAATAAGATACACTGTGAAAAAAATGTGAGAATAAAAGAAAGAGTATCATATATAAATCTTGCCTTTCCCTAAAAGAAAAAGGGGGCGACAAAGTCAGTTGATATACAGAGAGTGATGTTCTACATTAACGTTGTTGTAGTGTAAACTATTCGAGAAAATTGAATAAGCCCTTTGCATGAAGTAAAGAAAAAAATTAGTTGTTAAGTTATAAGACAATAGTGAATAAGTAAAGAATATAAAAGAAAAGCGGGCATAAAAAATATTCGTTGTCATCTTTAATTCAATTGTGTTAAAAATTGATAAACAGGAAACGGAGATGAAATGAAAGATAATGAAAAAACTTGAATATTGATTAAGCATTAAAACTTATGAAACAACCAGCTGAAAAAGACCAAGAAGTATCTAAATAACGAATGCCTCCTTATGATAAATTGGCAGAATCTAAAAGAGCATCAATGCTACTATCAGAAAACAACTTGCTTAACTCATCGGTAGTCAAATTGATGGCATTAGGGTTATTGGTTTCAGCCTGTTGCTCATGCAACAGACCTCCAATATTGTTGGACTGTTGTAGTTGCAGATTTTCACCATTCAGTAAATCACGAAAGAAACTCTCACTATTTGTAAGATTCCCTATAGAGCTTAAATCATATAGGTCATTTGCAAACTCTTGTTGGTTGTTGTAAGGTTGCTTTGCCACTGGAGAAGTTGTCGATGATGCTTCTTCTGGTGGTGAATAAATAACAGAGCCTGCATTAGTTAGTGGGTTGTTTATACTCGACTCATAATCGTGTAAAGTATTTGACCTGCTATTATAGCTATTTACAACGTTGCTGCTATTGTTGTTATTGTTGTTGGTAAGCGTTTGTTGGTAGTGTAAGCTTGATAACGAGTCATTACTATCTGCAGTATATAACTGAGGTCTAGATGACGCTGTCGTAGATAAATCTGATGTAGATGCTGTACTACTTATGGATAAAAAACTTGCAGATCTCCTTGGAGCTGTTGGGTATGGTGAAAAGTGATGGTTTGTGTAATGATGGTGAGAGGAGTGATGATGCGAACTGCTGTTTCCGTTGAGACTGCCATTTAGACTACCACTAGTACTTCCATTATTGTTGTGGGGTGTGTGCTGTGCTGGTAATTGATGATAGTAATGAGGTACGTGTGATGATGATGGTTCTCTGCTATGTGAAGATACTGATCTGATACTGCTATTACTACTCGACAAGATATTGGAGCGGTGTAAATGGTCTTCCGAAATTGGAGATGCTGTGGATCCCATAATAGGGAATAATGAAAGCGTAGTTGCGTCTCTAGCATGGGCTTCATAAGTTCCTGTACTTGATGGTGAAAGTTCGGAATTTGGTGGTGGTGGTGACAGTAGATTGAAATGAGGATTTCTGTTGGAGCTTGTGGTATTTATACTTGCGCTTGACATATTTTGATGCTTTGAAATATATGGATTGGCCCTGAATGGCACTGAAGTGGCTTCACCGTTTGAGAATATATCCAAAAGACCAGAACCTGGGAAAGGGACGGGAAAATCTGCAAATATTCCACTTGAGCTACCTGTTGAGACACTGTTCATACTATCAGCCCTTCCCATTACCATATTATTACCATTAGTGAGACTAGTACCACTGGTGTTACCACTGTTAGCACCACTATTTGTATCATCATTACCAAGCAAATCATTGAAATTGTTGGTCATGTTCTGTAAAGGCTGAACATACTCGTCAATTGGAACAGAAACTTCTCCAAGTCCCCTTTTGGTGCTTGAAATGGAAGGTTTGAAGTCATTTAAAATTTCCATACCAACTTGTTTGATATTTTGGTTGTAGATTGAACCATCCCTTGAAGTCAGACTATTTACGTTGGATGCAAGCCCATCATCCCTTGGTAAGCTGGCAGCATCAGTTGCACCTGATCCGGGTATATTCATGTCCCAATACGAAAACTTGTCGGGTGTTACTGATGGGTTGTTGTTGAACGTTTCACTCGATACGTCCAAATTATGTATGTTGGAACGCTGAAACAAAGAATAATCACTATCCAAGGATGCAGCAGGCTGTGGAGATTGATCTCTGTATTCTTGCTTGACACTGAGTGCTGAAGAAGACCGCTTTGTAATTGAATCTTTTTTTGTCAACGAACTGCTTGATAATGACTTCTTCTTCTTTTGACATGTACACAATCCATCAGTTCTACAAGCACAGTTCAGATCGTGATCCTTTTGGTCAACAGCACCTTTTTTCCCACAAGTACAACCTCCGTGTTGATTCTTGGATTTCCTTGCCATCTTGCAATGGTCACAAGTGGTGCTGGGTCTACCCTTGGGTTTGATCATCATGAGTGGTTGGTCGGTGTGTGTGCACGTTGTGACCCTGTGTCCTCTAATGCAACGTTCACATGCATACTTCACGCCGTTGATCAAAACCATTTTGCTATTATTATTACTTTTACTATTATTATTATTATTGTTGCTGCTGTATGAAGCTATTTGGCGTGGAAAAACTGAAGCCGGGGTTGAAAGATGAGTGTGATAGCACAAGACGACAAAAACAAAACAAACAAGCAAAAGAAAAACAAGAGAAGTCAATCGTTCAACTGCTAATGCCTAATGGTAAATGTTTCCCAAGCGTGAGTGAGTCCTCGCTCTTTGTGTCTTTGTTTGAATGCAATGGATACGGATGACACTATATATCGTTATTCGTATATATATATATATACATGTATACTGGTGACAATCTTAACAATATACAGAATACAATTCAATATCAGATATACGACTTAATTTGAAATACAAACTTGCCTTTCAACTACTGTTTTGCTATGTAGATTTGGAGTATTTTTATCTTATTTCATTCTTGGCGCCATTTGATTTTTTTTCTCTCTAATTTTTGGTCGTGTACCTAAACTCAATCGCCCCTAATTTGCCGATGGTTATTCTTCAACAAATGAACAGCAGCAGCACACACCACCAACACAAGCAAGGTGAATCTATTTGGATGTATGGAATACCACAGCACATTGCAGTATTCAAAAAAAAGACAGTTGGTTTTGGCATGCCGGTTTGCTGGTCTTTGTCGAGCGGGAAAACAAGACATTCCAAGCCCTTGTCTTTTCAACACACCTATACATATACACCCACACACCACATATACACCCACACACCACATATTCACGTACATATATATTCATCTACAAGTCCAGAAAAGAGACACATTCGATTGAACGTCCGACGATTTGAGATTTATGGGTATATCAAATGACATGCGAAACGGTTGAACCAGAATCATTATACAAAAGGAAAGAAAAATAAAATAAAAGAGACTACCATTTTCCGGAGTCAAAATGTAAAACCCCTTTTGACTTGAACATAGAAAAAAAAAAACCACAAACGCTTGACTGCTTTTTTGGGAACAGACTTTGTGTTTTTTTTCTTTCTTTTCTGTCAGTATTTCTTTATCGATGAGGAAAGAGCAGTAGCCACCTGGTGAACGGTGGTTGGAAGCCCAGTATGAAACCTTTGGAATGAGCTTTGGTAGTAGTAGTCTCGAGAATGAGACCGGATTGACCACCTCCCAGACATTGCCAAATAAACGGAGCAACAGTAAACCAAGCACTCCAAACGGAACGCTATCTACATCAGCGACGTCGATACCGACTTATAGAACCAAAAGTAGAAGGGACTCCATTCTTGATTTCGGTGGACCAAACTCCATCAACCAGTTTGTTTCATCTTTCAAGAGATCAACCAACATTTTGGCAAATCTTGAAATTGCGGATATCGAATCGCCAACTCCGACCAGAAATAACAGTATCAATGGTGAAAACGATAATAGCAGCACCGACTTATTCTCGAGTCAATCCAATCTGGCATTGGATTATGAGTATTCCACCGTTGCTCCGACATTTTCCAACCATACGATAGACGAGGTGTACGGGGAAGAGACGCAGTTGTTGAATACCAGTAAAGATGAGTTGTTGTTGCACACCAAATCAACTTCAGCACAGACCATATTCAATGCAACCAACATCTTGATAGGCATTGGCCTTTTATCCCTACCTTTGGCGTTGAAATTGTCCGGCTGGGTGTTGGGAATACCACTGTTGTTGTCGTGTGCATTATCAACCCAATACACACTGATCTTGTTGAGCAGGTGCTACATAAAGGACAGTAGATTCAAGACTTACAACGATTTGGGGAAGTTTTTGATCGGTGATCGATTGAGTATTTTGATCTTGATAACATTTGCTATTGATTTGATTGGTGCTGCCACTGCATTGTTAATCTTGTTCAGCGATAGCTATCATGCTCTTTTTGGAACCAATGTCGTACTCCTAAAGTTGTTAATCACTTCAATTTTTTTCATGTTGAGTTTCTTACCTTTGAACGTGTTGTCGATTTTCAGCTTCATGGGAATACTCTGTACGTCGTCATTGGTGTTCATCGTGTTGATATCTGGACTATCAAAACCTGATGCGCCAGGCTCGTTGCTATCTCCAATCTTGGACCTGAACAATCTATGGCCATCAAGTTTCAAAAACCTATTGGTTTCAACATCGATTTTCATGGCAAATTACGGTGGGCATGCCGTTTTACCCGAGCTTATCAGTGATATGAGACACCCCAAGACTAAAGCCTCGCCATGTATAAAGCTGACGTTTTCGTTCACCTTCATCATTGATGCATTTATCGGTTGCATAGGCTTCTTGATGTTTGGACAAGATTCGTCTGATGAAATTACGAAAAATATTCTCTTAACTGAAGGTTATCCCAGCTGGATTTCAACATTTGTATGTGGGTTAATGGGTTTTTTACCAATCTCAAAATTACCATTGATGGCCACCCCAATAACAACCCTTGTTGATCAGTTGACAAAAGTCTCCGCCTCAAAAACAAGTTTTGAGTTCTGGTTCAAGAAGGTCATCGGAAGACTATTTATCTCCATCGCCTTTTTTATAATCTGTAATACTGTCACAGATTTTGGTAAGATTATGTCTTTTTTGGGGAGTTCCATATGTTTCACTGTTTGTATAACACTACCAATATTGTTCTATTTGAAAATTTTTGATGATGAGTTGAACAAGGTCGATAAAACCTTATTGAAACTGGGTATTCTGATAAGTTTGTTCTTCACTATCGGTGGTACAATTGCAACAATACTTGTTTGAATGGAATCTTATCACAAAATCAAAAAATAATTCAAACCCTCTTTTTTTCACTTTTTTTCCCTACCCTATGCTTTTCAATCAGTGATATACACAAAGGACGACTGTTACAATTCCACAAATTGGTACAAAACAAATAATATATTAAAAATATTATATAGTCATATAAGTGTTCAAGTAGAATGTCGGTTTGGAATAATTTTCTTAGTTGCCAAGAAGATGGCGTCTCAACAGTTTGGTAAGTATCATAATTCTTCCTTTACAGCTTGTTGTATCCCTTGCAAAGAAGAACAAAATGAAGGTACTAACAGTAACAGGCTTTTTGCATCAATCGGTTCAAAATCCTCTTATAAGAAGATCCCAAAGAAGGATATCATGAACGTCAAAGTATCCAGGACGTGTGATTATATCAAGGATGAATCAAGATCTTTGGCTTTAAGATTGAGTTCGAGCTTGTTGTACGGTGTTACGTTGGTCCACCAAAAACAAGTTGATTACTTCAATGGTACGTATATGGGTTGTCTGATATATATATGATGCTGTAAAATACTGACATGACATCAATAAACAAATTCTATAAAAGCTGATATAAGTCAAATAAGGACAAGATTGGTTAGAGATTTGTTCTCAAGGGATAGGATTTTAACATTACCAAACATTATAGACATATCTCAAATTGGTAGATCGATTTCTGGTCAAGCGACTTCGACTCTGTTAACCGCGAATTCAAAACAAGATTCCAACAATAACATTAGATCAAATGTCTTGTTAGAAGACGATCCCTTTTTTGATATTAACGATGGCTTGTTACCACCATTGATTGTCTTCGGAGTAGTGGATGAATCTTCACAACAACTTTTTGAGTATCAACAAATGCAGAGAGTCAAAAGAAGAAAACAGTTGATTGTCGAAGATGAGATGAGAAAAGGCTATAGTACAATTTCAACAACAAATGGACTTATTAAAAGTATCGATTTGGATATTGACCCAAATGCCACTTCAATTTCACAGTCATCACAGACAAGAATTAGGGATGTTGATGAATTTGGAAATACATTACCTGACTTGATCGATGAAGATGAATTAATCCATAATAACTTAGACTTCGAGCTTGCTGAAGATGAGGTAAATCTCAACTTCAACAGTAGTAAAAGGGGCAGCAGTGTAGCACCTATGAGTAGACTGCAATCGATAAATCCAGAAGATCAGGAATTTGTGATTGGTAGTGGAGGTGACGATGTGTTTGCGTTAAATATCGAAAATGATATGAACACTACATTCCCACTTTTAGAACAGGGGGGTGCTGATCTGAATACCATTGAAAATAATACTGAGCAGCAGCCTCCTTCCAAGAAAAGAAGATTGAAGGATAACATTGTGGAATTGCAGTACGATGAGCTGATTTCCATCAAATCTCGAGAATTGAAAGAGTTTCATGATTCGTATATTGTTGACAGGTTAAGCGAATTATCTCAAAGATTTCAAAAACATGATGTAGAGAAGATTTCGAAATATTCAACTATTGAAAGCTTTATCATGAGTAATAAATTGTTCTCATCTCGAGAGTTGACGAATTTCCAATACTCACCAATGAGATTATTTGACAATAATTTGACTGATGATGAGTATCACGATTTACAGTACTTTAATTTACAAGAACCTGATCCCATCAGAAGAAATGCTTCATTTTCCGAAACGAGAAGATCATCAATTGCGTCTATTGAAATGGCAAGGCATCAACAGATGGGCAGATCCACTCCAAATTCAAGAACTAGTGATTTTGGATTGGAAAATAACTTTCAGCAGCGATCAGAATTTAGGTTTGAGTTGGATTCGATGGAGTATGGTGGTTTTGAATTAGAAGCAAATACTGCAGGAGATCCTAACAATATTGCCTCTCATGGTTATAATGATATACAAGATTCTATGGCCCAATTAACTCAACAGAACTTGACTATCGACTCGATTAATCAAAATGAATATTATCAATCATTGATCGATCTATCTATTTCCAAGAAAAGCAAAACGAGAGACAACTTGAACTTTCACGATTTGATCGATCGTGATGATCGCAAAGCTTTAATTTGCTCCAAGTTTTACAATGTTTTGTATTTGAGTAATATTGGTGTTTGCCGGTTAAAACAGGTCAAAGGTGATTTTATCGGGGACTCAAAGGCGATTGAGATAGAGGTTGTTTATTGAGGCTTTCATTTTTTTAGGAGATAATCGTTATAATCTCTCGTAGCATAGTCAACCAGATGGAAGCTTGTGCAATGTACTCATTTTTCAGTTTTCACCTTAATCAATTACCAAGAGAACTGATATTTTGAACATTCTGAACTCGTTGGGCAGGTGTTAGTAAACTCACAAGAGTCATATTTGAAAGCAAAAATTTTTTTTTGATCGAAACTGATTATACCAATCAAAGTTTGATGACACTTCCGATTGATTATTCAATAAGTCTCTGAGTACTGTGAATATGAATTAAAAAAAAAAAAAAAAAAAAAAAAATATCGACACCAGCAGGACTCGAACCTGCGCGGGAAAATCCCAAAAGATGGCTTTGAAATAAATTCAAGTCTTTCGCCTTAACCGCTCGGCCATAGTGCCTGATATTATATTTGGTTGTTGTTCAACAAGAAGACACCTGATAAAAATAAAGACAATATGGTTTTTTTTTTTACAAAAGTCATCAATTACCGTCCCATATCCTGTTATCAAAGCAGAATACGCTAGCTATTCAATATATTGACTGTAATATCAAGATAAAATAGTAGTGGTATCGTCATTTTCAATCGGATCTTTAAGGTTATGCGATCTAAGTATCATTAGCTTAAGAGTAATGAAACAAACAATAATACTGACATCAAAATTCTCATCTGTCAACGATTGACACCCTTTTACAGGTGTTATTTTGATTGATACTTCATTTTTCTTTTTCTCAACGCTCCTCTACAACGGACACTCAGATCAATCCTTCAATCAAGATATTTCTATCCAATTCCTTTATTTTACTTACTGAAAGAATCAATGATAGTCATATAGAAAAACAATCAAAAAATACTCAACAAGACAAGAAAATATAGAACGATGATCATTACTTTTATTTTTGATTCTGTTCTCTCTTTTAAGCTTCTTTTCTCAGTTCATGTCAAAATTATTAACGTCTCTTTGAGCTGCTAGGTTTGATGCATACAGATGGGTTAGGTTTCAAAAACACTTTCCAGTGCAAACCAAATTTTCAAGTTTGATTGTAAATGTTGGTGGTAGCCATGAGTATTCCTTTTGAAACAGTAAAAAAAGATCGGATAAGAAGTAAGACTTGGTAAAAATAACACAAACAAAAATGAAGACTACAGTGAATTTTCACCCACAAAAAGCTTTAGGTAATGATAAAAAGAAGAACAAAGAAGAATTGAAGCAAAACAAAAATAAAAACGAATCAGATAATTACAGTGAGAGAATAGATCAAACATTAAACTTCCTACAAACAGTCAACATCGACTTAAGGAGTAACTTATTGGTTCCATTCTTCTTCGGCAGCTGCAACCTCTTCTTCATCAAATTCTTCATCGCCGTTTTGCGATTGATGAATAGATAAAGTTGGGTGAACAGCTGAGCTTTCCAAGGTCCATGAACTCAAGGCATTCTCAGCATCAATGACAATTTGCTTGGAAGCTTCATAACCATCATAAGACAGTCTTGTTTCACCTGGTGTAACGGGAGAATCGTCCAATAACTCCAACAATGCCTTACCATATCCTGAAATCAATGCTGTCTTTTCTGCCAATTCCTTAACAGAATCAAATTGGTACAAGAATGATGCCTTCAACTTTTCTCTTGTGATGTTTGACAATTGTGCTTCAGCAACTAATGATTCAGCTTCCAGTCTAACCAACTCTTGTTCCAAGATTGGAATTTTTGGTGATTGTGGGTCTTTGTATTTCAAGTGGGCGATCTCATCTGTGATCTTTTGTTTACGGTCTCTTGCTGGTTGCACTGAGGCTTCAATGTCTCTGATGTTTTTCAAAGTGATACGGTATTGATCGTACTTATCAACAAATTGGTCTTCCAACTCGGCGATTTCGTAGATCAAGACACCCAATTTATCGGTGACATCTGAAACATCATCGTCATTTTCTTCACCCCAGAAAGATAATTGTTTAGCAACCAATTTTCTCTCTCTTGATAACAGTTCAATAGATCTTTCCAAGTTCTTCTCCATCTTGATCAAAGCCGATAACTTTCTAGCCAACTCAGGACCAAACGAACCAGCTGTTGATGACCTCAAACTTGATGAAATTGAGGTCTTACCAAAGAATTTACCCTTGGTTGTTGAAGTTGGTGGTGGTGGTGAAGCCAACTGTGAAGCTGTAGGAGCTCTTTGAGCACGTAAGGAATAAGTTCTATGCATTGTTTTTTTGAATGTTTTTTCAAATATAGATCAATTGAGTTGAAGTATATACTGTTTGGTTCTGATTCACAGAGTAATCAGATATTTATATCGTTATTCAAAGAACAGGTACAGTGCAACAATTGGCAAACTGTGACGGCAAGCAAGTTGGTTTCCATTCGAAGAAAAAAAAGCCCCATGAATTCGTACAAGGAATTACCGGACGCAATTCATACCAAACAGTCGTCCGATTTCTAAAGGTTCACATAGTTAAGAGATAAAAAATTCCGGTTTTATAGATGGTAATTAGTTATCCAAATCAGGAAATTGTAGTTTATTACTTAAAGTAAATTAAAACTGATATATAAATGTACAGTTGATAGAGAATTATTCAATGTTCTTTCAAGTCTTGATCTTCTTATTGAAATCATCCTTTTCGAGCTCGGAGTTAACTTCAAGTGATCTTTTGTTATCGGTTGGGACTTGCACTTTGCTCATGATTCTCAAATAATCTTCTTTCAAACCTTCAAACGCTGTTTGTAACTTATCAAACCTTGTTGAACGATCCAACTCTAGCAATGCATCCTTATTTTTGAGGTAAAGTCTTTTCTTGATCTGCAATCTTATTTGCTTTTTTGACAAGTTTGTGGATTTGGAATCGAACAAGTTCAACAAGATCATTTCAATACATCTTTGTAGTTGCCTCATGTCCAACTTGGTCTCCGATTGATAAGTAAGTAAAGTCTGCTTCAAAATTGGAATTTGAATGTTGGACATATGTTTGTGGAATCCACTACTATATAACCTTGTTAAATCACATCTATCCCTCAAGTCGTCAAATAACTCACTTGGGTCTTCAACCGTGATTTCCTTAACTTTGTCGTCTTTTAACCATCTACTGACCATTGAATTGTACAAATGTTTGCCATGACCCTTTTGTTGATATGGTGGCAACGTTATAAACTGTGAAATTTTCTTTCTTGAGTCCAAGTTTTCAAACGAAGTTGAATCATGTTTTTCAAATCCAGAATAATGGAAATAGTTATATGCAGTAGCAAAACCAACAATTGAAGGTTTTGAACTATGTGTCGTATTATAAACCAAATAAATCTCCCAAGAATTATCGGTTTCATCGATATACGAACCAGCCTCAATGAAAAATAATACAAAAATTTGTAATCTCTTGTGCAATTCCAATGTCTTAGGATCATCTAACGAGGTCTGATAGATACTGAAAACTTCTGCTTCTTTCGTGTATGTATGTATCAATTCTCCAGGTATTTTGAACTTTTCCAGATCAATTTGATGTAACCATTCTGCTTCATTGTCTAAAATCGTGGATTTTGGCAAGAATTCCAATAGCTTCTGCTGTGGATCCTCCAACTCAACATTTTCTGGCAACTTGGCGGAATATGAAACACTCAAAAATGGTAGCAATGATGAGCAATCAAATGCTAAGTTGATCTTCAAATCTTGATATCCGAATATCGTTTCTGAATCGCCAAATATTGGATATGTAAAGCCAGGTTTGAACGTGAAAGCACCATTTTCTTCCAGGATTGATATCTTGAGAACTTCGTTCGACGAGCTAGTCCAAACTTCAGGTGAGAGAGATGAGATACTGGTTGTCATGTTTACAAAGTGGCGTAAAACTCGGAGGTTTGAAACCATTCAATCAATTTATGGACTGAGTTTATACGCGTTTTAAATGAGAGTGAAAAATGTGGGTAAACTCCAAATATGGTAATTACTGTAAAAGGAAATCATTTCAACGATCTTCAACGATCTTCAAAAATTGCCACTTTTATCTATCACTTAAACGAGCGAGAATCCCAATTATTTGATATAATATCTCATCTTGCAAGCAAATAGTATCCAATCATGTCAACACCAAATCGACAAGTGGCTCAAGGCTCATTCATATCAGGTTTGAAACCTTTGTTGAAGACTCCTCAATTTTATTGGTTTTTGGCCAACTCATTATCAATAATATTTCTAGTTTTATTCACCGTCATATCGTTTTTCAGCAAAAGCGTCAAATATTATAATTATTCTTTGAACTCTATCATTGTAACGTATCTCATAGTCTTGAGGCAGTCATACAAGAATAGATCGCTTTTAACTTTGTTGTTCACACAATATTTGACTTTACTAAGGGATGATAATGTTCAATATTTATTGTTGGCTATATTATTCAGATTGACATCAAAGTTTCCCGGCCCTGTTCAAGGTGGATTATACCCATTTGCGATTTTTTCAACCTTCCATTCATTGAATTATATCAAATCATTCTTGATACCAATCCTGCCAATCGAAAGAGATGCTAAAAATCAATATTCGCTGTTAATTTCTAACTTTGTTACCCAATTCAATGAAAAATCGTTGTTCACCTCTGCAAGTTTTGAAGTATTGTTGATCTCACAGTATGTCTTCAAATTTATCAAAATTTTCATTTTATTTGGATGGTTGAGATCAAATCCGATTAAAACTTTGAAGGAAGTAATCGTTGGCGTTAGCATCATCATATTTGTCAAATTACGTTATAATCAAAGCAAATATACAAAAACCGTTGTTAATGGTTACGACTTGAGAATCAATCAGTTGTTATATTCTAGTCCATACGTTCCTGAACTGGTAAAGACTCTGTATCAAGTAGTAAAAAATTTGATTGTCGTCTATGTTGGACCAATCAGGATACCACTCGAGAAAAAAAATGAGAGAAGTACAAATTAATGAACTCGGTTTCTCTCTGTGGCATCCACAAGCTTTGGCTTGACCAACCATGGTTATAATATTGAATGGATCAGTTAAACTGGGAATGAATTGTCCACAAATCTTAAGTTTTCAAATACATTTTGATACTTTTTGTGGCAGCTTTTAACTGGTCAAAACATTAACGTCGTTCCCCGACATTAATCTCATCATGTCCCCCACATGGGTCTTTTATTTTTGTGAACCTTACTACCCTTTTTCTACTAATGTTTGTCCATCTCTTTTGGATAAACTGCAGAATCTGTTTTACTTCACTCTTTACCTCATTCAGTCTTTCTCTTTTTGTTCACTTTTGTTTGTCCTTTTCTTTACTGGTGTTCACTTGCTTTTTTGTTGCTCTATATCGAAAATACATAATACAGTAATTGTCTCAAAACAAGTTGTAGATGATAAATATTGGTGCAAAAATTCTGGGGGAATCATCTGTCTTTCAAGTAAGGTATTCAACTCTTTTTGTCTTTCAAGTCTTATCGCTTTCTCTATCGGGTGTATGCACGCATTCATTTTCCCGTACAGTTACAAAAACGGTTATTTTCCAACTGCATTGTACATACTCTACTCAAACATGAGCTTCAACAGTCCACAAGAGATCACATTCATTTTTTCAGCTTCGATTTCAAAGGAATGAAGTGGCTTTTTCTTCTATGAAGACACCAGGTCCACATAGATAAATCTTCAAGATATTGACCAGCTTTCCGTTATATTGAAAATGAAGGAATTATACAAAACCCCTCACAATTTGACCATAGTACACCAAGAACAATGCTTGCATCCTTTGAAAAATAGTAGGTATTTAGCTGAATCAGCCATAATCAGATCAATAAAGGTGCCAGTTTCAAACAAGTTGACGAAAAAAAAATTGACCTTTTGCAATGAAACGCCAGAGTCAATATCAAGATTTGAAAATATTCCAAGCGATGACGAGTATGACGAAGCTAATGAGTCCAAATATATAAGCAAAGGAATCAAGAGGGTACTCGAAGAAGATGACAAAAAGGATGTCCCAACCAACAAGAGACACAAGGAAAATAAAGAAGAAGGCTTATTAGACGTTTTGAAGATAATGGATAGCAGGATTGAGAGTTTGTTGAGAGTGATTTTGGAGAACGACGAGAAACAAAATAGGGAATTACAACTGATCAAAGATTCCATATCGAACAAATCCAATAATAAGTAGTTTGAAGAGCTTTCGTGAAAATCATTCTTCTTTTCTTTTTTCGTATGGCGATGGCCTCAGAAAGTTAAACGAAACAACACGAACAAGTAGCCTTAAAACAGAGATGTCAGCAAAGACGTCAAAACTAATATTTCTGCTCTTATATGAGGAAAACTATGTATTTGATCATATCAATCAATTTAGTACGTTTATGATTTTACTTGTTTTGTTGGTCTTCCAAATTAATAATCTATTGCGGTTCTAAAAACGGGACGGAGCGAGCGAGCGGACTTTCTTCCTCAGCCAACATAAAATAACCATCAGTGAGAAGAAACCTGGATCAAATGTATAGAGTGGTTATGGTGTAAAACAGACATCCAAAGGAAAGTGAGGTTTCGTCCCAACCAAGAGGATGCAGTAAAGTCGTCTGATCTCCATCTGTGTTAATGGATGTTGCCGGTCTCACGCATGAAACTTGTAGTCCGCAACAATTCGAAGCTATTTATACCTCATTCCTCAAGCAGTTCGTTCGAGCCTAATTAGAATTCCCCTAATACAATAAGGCCATTCCATTCCATTGATACAGACATTTCTTCTACTTCATTGGATGTCATGTTATTGGTGATAAATCCCAGGATGTTTTCGGATCAGACTGTTCTGAAAATAATTGGGCAGAATCGCAAATGGAAGGCTAGAAAGGACCACCCTGAAGGCGGCCCCAACCTCACCATTGGCGCTACTCAACACATTCGTGTGCATTGAACATCTCTGTATATCTATCCGTTTCTCAATCGCCTGTGATCTCTCTATAACATGAACATCGTTCAAAGGCAAAATTTAATGTAGTAAAGCTGTCTAAACCCCCAGAACGCAAAGTGTCAGAATATTCCAGAATGTTCTGGATAAACTCTAATTTCCGAAACTACCCCCTCCAGTCTTTTGGAACCTTTTAGAAAATTCCATCATTCAACTGTAGCATGATTTGGTTACACAGCAAACAATAAAGCAGGAACCTACCAAATGATATAAAAGGATGTCAATCTCATCTCTTGTATGCCTTTGACTTTAGTTAATTTGCTTCTAACATTAATTGATAACAAACCAATTACTAAGAGAATTTCACAAACATATAAAGATTTACAAACATGTCTAAAGCTATAGGTATTGATTTAGGTACAACATATTCATGTGTTGCCCATTTTGCAAACGATAGAGTTGAAATCATAGCAAATGATCAAGGTAATAGAACAACGCCTTCATTTGTTGCATTCACAGACACCGAAAGGTTAATTGGTGATGCCGCTAAGAATCAGGCTGCTATGAATCCAACAAACACAGTATTTGACGCTAAGCGTTTGATCGGTAGGAAGTTCACAGATGCCGAAGTCCAAGGTGATGTAAAGCATTTCCCATTCAAAGTTATTGACAAGGGTGGTAAACCGCTTATTCAAGTTGAATTCAAAGGTGAAACCAAAGTATTTTCTCCAGAAGAGATTTCGTCTATGGTTTTGACGAAAATGAAGGAGACAGCCGAGTCCTACCTTGGCGGCACCGTTACAGACGCTGTTGTTACAGTTCCAGCTTATTTCAATGATTCACAGAGACAAGCAACCAAAGATGCTGGTTTAATTGCTGGTTTGAATGTCTTAAGAATCATCAATGAACCAACAGCAGCCGCTATTGCATATGGTTTAGATAAGAAGGATGATGGTAGGGGTGAACATAATATTTTGATTTTCGATTTGGGTGGTGGTACTTTTGATGTCTCATTATTGTCGATTGATGAAGGTGTTTTCGAAGTAAAGGCAACCGCTGGTGATACCCATTTAGGTGGTGAAGATTTCGATAACAGGTTGGTTAACCATTTTGTTCAAGAATTCAAGCGTAAGTACAAGAAGGACTTATCAGCAAATCAAAGATCTTTGAGAAGATTGAGAACAGCATGTGAGCGTGCTAAGAGAACTTTGTCATCATCGGCACAAACATCAGTTGAAATCGATTCATTATTTGAAGGTATTGATTTCTACACATCAATCACAAGGGCTAGATTTGAAGAATTATGTGCAGATTTGTTCAGATCAACAATTGAGCCAGTTGAAAAAGTATTGAAGGACTCGAAATTAGACAAGTCTCAAATTCATGAAATTGTATTGGTTGGTGGTTCCACAAGAATTCCAAAGGTTCAAAAGTTGGTTTCTGATTTCTTTAATGGTAAGGAACCAAACAGATCTATCAACCCTGATGAGGCTGTTGCTTATGGTGCTGCTGTTCAAGCTGCAATTTTGACAGGTGATACATCATCGAAGACCCAAGACTTGTTATTGTTAGATGTTGCTCCTTTGTCTTTGGGTATCGAAACTGCTGGAGGTGTCATGACCAAATTGATTCCAAGGAATTCAACAATTCCAGCAAAGAAGTCTGAAACATTCTCTACATATGCTGATAACCAACCAGGTGTCTTGATTCAAGTATTCGAAGGTGAGAGAACTAGAACGAAGGACAATAACTTGTTAGGTAAGTTTGAATTGTCGGGTATTCCACCAGCACCAAGGGGTGTCCCTCAAGTCGAAGTCACATTTGATATTGATGCTAATGGTATCTTGAACGTCTCAGCCGTTGAAAAAGGTACAGGTAAATCCAATAAGATTACTATTACCAACGATAAGGGTAGATTGTCCAAGGATGATATCGAAAGAATGGTCACTGAAGCTGAAAAGTACAAGGATGAAGATGAAAAGGAAGCAGCTAGAATTGCCGCAAAGAACGGTTTGGAATCGTACGCTTATTCGTTGAAGAATACAATCTCAGAGCTGAATTTCAAGGAAAAGGTTGGGGCTGAAGATGTATCAACATTAGAAAAGGCCGTCGAGGAATCAATCTCATGGTTAGATTCTTCAACTGCCGCTTCAACAGATGAATACACCGAAAAGCAAAAAGAGTTGGAGGAGACAGCCAAGCCAATCATGATGAAGTTCTACGGTGCAGGTGGTGATCCAGGTGCAGGTGGTGCCCCAGGTGGATTCCCAGGTGCTCCAGGTGGAGCCGCTCCAGGTGGAGAATCAGGTCCAACAGTTGAAGAGGTTGACTGATTGCGATTGCCTTGATTTCGCTTGTTTTGTAAAGCGGATTTTTTCTTTTCAATTATTGTTTAGGGGTCAAGATGTTAACCAATAGTATTTAATTTGATATGTTAATAGTTTTTTTTTTTTCTAATTTGAATGTATCTTTCTGTTTTGAATCAGAGAAATGAAATGAGTCTAACTAATTCATTTGAATAAATTCCATCTGTAATAAATTGATTGATCTTGTTAGTAAATACTTTCAGACTTGTAGTTGTTGGTCGTGCAAGAATCACCTTTTGGGTAAAGCCCTTGATTATCTATATATGGTTTTTTTCTTTTTTTCTTGCCTCCTTGGATGTGCTAGCCATTTTAAACACATCAATCGTTTGTTAAATAGTTGAATCATATTGAAAGGCGGTTTACATACTATTGATCGATAATTGTTTATCCTGATATATCGTAATTATTAATACAGCTTTATTTAAGACTTTTAGAATACTTTTTATAATCCAATTGTGTTTAACTTGAGTCACGATATACCTAAAACCATTAGTTCTATCTTGTTTCAAAATTTAAAATAGAAGAAAATCATTCAAACCAGTCCAACTTCAATAATATTTCAAAATGAACAGTGAATACGATTACTTATTCAAGTTATTGCTTATTGGTGACTCTGGTGTTGGTAAGTCATGTTTGTTATTGAGATTCGCTGATGACACATATACTCCAGACTACATTTCAACCATTGGTGTCGATTTTAAAATCAAAACCATCGAGTTGGAAGGAAAGGCAATAAAGTTACAAATCTGGGATACAGCAGGTCAAGAGCGTTTCAGAACAATCACATCATCCTACTATAGAGGTGCTCATGGTATCATCATTGTCTACGATGTGACCGAGCAAGAATCATTCAACAATGTCAAACAATGGTTACAAGAGATTGACCGTTATGCCACCAATGGTGTTATGAAATTATTGGTTGGTAATAAGTCAGATTTGACCGAAAAGAAAGTGGTTGACTATACGGTTGCTAAAGAATTTGCCGATTCATTGAACATCCCATTTGTCGAAACTTCAGCTTTGAGTTCAACCAATGTCGAGCAAGCTTTCCTCACAATGGCAAGACAGATCAAGACTCAAATGGCAGCTACTCAAACTTCTGCTCCAAACGGCGGTAATGGTAAAGCAGGTGTTAACTTGAGAGGTCAATCAATTACCTCAAACCAAGGTGGAAGCTGTTGTTAGATTGTGAAAAAGGCTATATTTATGGCGGTTTCTCTCGTGAGTATGATCGGAAGTTTTTCTTGTTAGGTTTTTTATCTTTTGTTTGATTGAATGTCTTTTTGTTTTTTTTTAATATCTTTTCTCTTTTAATCTCTTTTTTTTTCATTTTATTCTGCATTTCGATTGGCAGGACATTTCATTTCAAGTAAATGAGAGTTTTTGCTGAAGCTGTTTTGAGAAGTCAAAATATCAACCTTGCCGTTATTTCGTGGTGTTTTCTCAATCTATTTAATACATATCTTATAATACATCTTTGATGGTTTTAAAGTTCTTGTATATTTTGCTCAGTTGAAAAACAAAAACTCGTGACCGAGACTGATAAACATGTGTTACTTTTTTACCAAAAGCTTTGGAATAACCAAATCTCGATTGAACCTAACAGTGTGAACCTTCAAAACCAACAGCTGATACGTCAAGGGGATGATTGGTTAGCCCGTACTCATGGTAGTGCAAGATGTGCGATATTTTTGCTTTTTTTTTCAGTTTTTCGATTTTCTTTTCATGGTGAGATCATAGATGGATAGATAGATACATCGTTTTTGAATGCTAATGTTTATGTAGTTTACGAAGGATAAGGAGCCAGTAGTTAAGTAGATTCGCCTGATTGTAAAAACAGAGAAGAGTCATGGCAGGTGCATCTCAGAAGAATCAGGCAAAAGCCAATCTAAAGTCATTGAAGGAGATCCATTTATTGTCCGCAATCATCAATGGTGTGTCGATTTTGATTTTGGTCATTTTTGGAAGGCCTCAATCCAAGAAACCATTCGTACTCTTGAGTGTCCCAGCATTGATCTCTCAGTACATCATTGAAACCTCGGGAAGACCGAAATTTGATGGAAATAAATTGATCGCAGCTGGCCAAGATCTACACCAGTCAGGATTAACTGAATATCTATTTGATACAATCTACATCACTTTGTTGTGTGATATTCTAATGATAATTCTTGGTTCCAACAAAGTTTGGTATTTGTACAGTGTTGTAAGTAAATCAAGGCCTAACGTTTTCCATTTCGCATGTACTAACTAACCCGCCCAACCCAACCGTATACAGATTCCTGGATTTGCTGCGTACAAGATTTTTGGTCTTTTGAAATCCGGTAAAAAGTTGCTAGGCGGTGGTGCCTCGAAACCGAACGATAAGGGAAAGGCACCTGAAAGCACAGAGCCTGTCAAAAGTAAAAGACAAGTGAAGTTGGAGGCCAGAAGTCAAAAGCAAAAACAGCAGTACAGGTAACTGGCCTGAGAGCGTGGGTAGATAGATACAGGTAGATCATTAAAGGTAGATCATTTATTACATGTTATGGATAGATAGCTAGCTAGACAGATAACAAAAATATGTTTGAATTTTCGGGGCTGTGAATTTACCGTCCGTCTGTTGTAGCTGACCGTCTGTCTATCTGTCTGCCCGTCTGCCTGTGTGTCTGCCCGTCTCATTTGTGATTTTTTTATGTACCTGAAACCAATACAACACCTCTCACCTAAAACTCAATCCTTTAGGTCTAGCTACAAATAAACTGGGTTGGTCGCCCAAGCTGGTGAGTGCACGGCAGGGAAGCTGAAGACTGGCGGCACAGCAAACAATCTCTTATCAGGAGAGGCCAACATGGCTGATGGGTGTCATTCCCGCTCCTTCTTCTTGTATATAGTACGCGTAACGACGAAAAAATGTATGGAAACACACTTAGCCGGGTAACCCCTTGACTTCCGTTTTCGGTTTTTTTTTTTTTGTTTTTCCTCTCTATGGACCGAAAATGTTCCAGTGTTGGTTTTCCTTTTTTTTCCTTTTTCCAAGAACTGGCCAACAACGCATTCAGCCAACATCACACAAACTATATATAACAACAAGCTGCTACGACAAGTTGATCGGTACACTTGGATCAATTCATACAACTTTCGGTTGATTTTTAAATACAAATAAACAAATAATACAAAATGGACGGTGGTATGTAGCTGTTGGTGAAGCAGTTGTATCTGCAGTCGTGTCTGGATGTGTCGAGTGCTGGCGCTTGTTTGGAGATCCCGATCTATCAGAGAGTCTGGCAAGCGAGCAATTGGGCAATCAATCAATTGATGGTTCCATCTATCATGGAGGCTGGATTGTTTGAGCCCACTCTTGGGATTGTTAAGCAGCGGCTCGTACATCGAGCTGGTGAGGAACTGAAACATGGACAATTGATTTGTCGCTATCCCATTTCGGCCAGGCTTGCATTTACAATTGGCAATCGAATTTCCTCGAATGAGTTACTAACAGATTATGTCATTGATATGTTTTTTTAAAACTGATACAGAAGACGTTGCTGCTGTAAGTACCACCAATCATCTCGTCGTCTTGGGCTATACAATTCCAGGATTTGTCAGGTAGATTCGGGTAGTGTGCATTCCACAAACTGCGCAAAAAAGCCCAAAAATGTTTCACGCAACTAAGTACTAACATAAGCTTATCTTTTCATCTTTCACAGTTAGTTATTGATAACGGTTCTGGTATGTGTAAAGCTGGTTTTGCCGGTGATGACGCCCCACGTGCTGTTTTCCCATCAATTGTTGGTAGACCAAGACATCAAGGTATCATGGTCGGTATGGGCCAAAAGGATTCATATGTTGGAGATGAAGCTCAATCAAAGAGAGGTATCTTGACATTACGTTACCCAATTGAACACGGTATCGTCACAAACTGGGATGATATGGAAAAGATCTGGCACCACACCTTCTACAACGAATTGCGTGTTGCTCCAGAAGAACACCCAGTCTTGTTGACCGAAGCTCCAATGAACCCTAAATCAAACAGAGAAAAGATGACTCAAATCATGTTTGAAACTTTCAATGTCCCAGCTTTCTACGTTTCTATCCAAGCTGTTTTATCTTTATATTCATCTGGTAGAACTACTGGTATTGTTTTGGATTCAGGTGACGGTGTCACCCACGTTGTTCCAATCTACGCTGGTTTCGCCTTACCACACGCTATTTTGCGTATCGACTTGGCTGGTAGAGATTTGACCGACTACTTGATGAAGATTTTGTCAGAACGTGGTTACACTTTCTCAACTACTGCTGAACGTGAAATTGTTCGTGATATCAAGGAAAAATTATGTTACGTTGCTTTAGACTTTGACCAAGAATTACAAACATCATCACAATCATCAGCTATTGAAAAATCATACGAATTACCAGATGGTCAAGTTATCACCATTGGTAACGAGAGATTCAGAGCTCCAGAAGCCTTATTCCACCCATCAGTCTTAGGTTTGGAAGCTGCCGGTATTGACCAAACTACTTACAACTCAATCATGAAGTGTGATGTTGATGTTAGAAAGGAATTATACGGTAACATTGTTATGTCAGGTGGTACCACCATGTTCCCAGGTATCGCTGAAAGAATGCAAAAGGAAATTACCGCTTTGGCTCCATCTTCAATGAAGGTCAAGATCATCGCTCCACCTGAAAGAAAGTACTCAGTCTGGATCGGTGGTTCCATTTTGGCTTCATTATCCACTTTCCAACAAATGTGGATCTCAAAGCAAGAATACGACGAATCTGGACCATCAATTGTTCACCACAAGTGTTTCTAAGGTGTTTGCTAATTTTATATTATGCTTTTTCACTTTAATCAAAACTTATTGTACAAATTTCTCTCCAGTTAGTTGAATTTCTTGCGCTTTTTATTATCAATATTTTTTTTTTTCTATATACGTGTAACCTTTTTTGTGTATGAATGCAAATTAAACCATTTGTTCATTGAAAGGGTTCAATTATTATAAACTATTGCAACAACTGAATTGGAATTTATTTTCAATGCTTTATAGATAAAAGTTTCAAGGGAATTATGTTCAACTAGAATGACAACCTCGAAATAAATAAGATAATAAATAGTGGATAATGAAAAACGGGTAGATAAGATAAATGACTTTATAAATCTAATACAGGTTTAGTACCTTTGACTCTTCCAACAACACATGAACTTGCATATTTGGGAATAACTTTATCTTCGTGTAACATTTCAAAAACTTCTGTTGCATCCTTGCCTGCAAAGTTGATGATAGACTGCTCACCGCCTGGATGGTCCGGAAGGAAATTTGTGCAATTCAAAACAAGGTTTTTGACAATCACCCAACAGTCATTTGATTTGTTATGCTTCGAAACCTCTTCAATGGTGAACTCCCTTGTTGGCACTGTGAATGTTTCTGACAGTTGCTTTTTTTTGTGCTTTGAAGAAACGGGCAGTTTCGAGTCAGTTGATTTCAATTTCTTTTTTGTTGAGTTTGGTTTCTTTTCTGCTGATGTCTTCGAGGCTGGATCATTCTCAGATTTTAAACTGACCCAATCGACAATAACACGTCCGGGGATGCTTGGATCCAAATGCAACGAGATTTGTTTCAATCTGTCTTGAGCGTTTGGACTATTGTTTGTATTAGTCAACTTGGATAATAAATATGACGTTGCTGAATCAGCAGCAATCCTTCCAAATACGACACAGCCCAACAATGAAGAACCACCCAATCTATTTTCGCCATGAACTCCGCCCGCCAACTCTCCAGAGGCATATAATCCTTCAATCGGCTTTCCCTTAGTGCTCAAAACTTGTGATTTGTCATTAACTTTGACTCCACCCATTGTGAAATGCACAATTCTGGTAATGAATGAAACATAAAACTCTTCTTCTTCACCGTTTGAGTCTGTTAAATAGAATGGAGTTGCAGGGAAGAACTTCTTTCCAAATGGATCCTTTTTGTCTCCTCTCGCAGAAAGATTGTAATTGCTTAACTGTGATTGGAGAAATTCTTTTGAACAACCAATCTCCTTCAATAAATCCGAAGCTTTCATCTTTTTCATCAAACCTCTGTGAGAATAATGCTTTGTGTGAAAGCTTAAAGCCTCGCCACCTTTCTTATTCAAAATCAAAAAAATCCGAGAGTTTCCCCCATTTTCCTTTATCGTTTCAATCATTTTGCCACTAACGTAATCTCTTGTGCCCAACTCATCACAAAACCTTTCACCTTTACAGTTCAACATGATCCCACCTTCACCTCTCAACAGTTCAGCTCCCAAAAATAAAAACTTGTCATTTTTCAAAACCTTTTGATCAAATGGTAACAAGCCTGTTGGGTGAACCTGAATTTTATCCATGTCGATTCCTTCGCCACCTTTGGAGATGATCAATTTCTGGCCGTCACCCGTCGCGTGATTACCATTTGATGATGGTAAGCCCAAGATATCTGGTCTATACTTCTTGATCAATGAATCCGATGACGTAAAATCGGCAGCGTAACCCCCAGTCGACATGATCACAGGACCGTACAATTTGAAGAGCTTCTTGTCTTTCGAGTAAACAACTCCAATGACTTTATCGTCGCCATCTTTTATCAAGTCAACAACTTTGGACTTTGTCTGCAATGAATAGTTATCTGGTTTAGACTTGCACAACTCGTCAAACTTCTCCATCAAAGCATAGGTTATTGCCATACCGGGAAACTTTTTGTCCCGGCCTCTATGTGTTCTGGGTTCTGAGTGGCCTCCCAACCTGCTAACCACGGACAAGTCGAGACCAAACACATCTGTTAGCCAATCGACCGCGCTGTTTGAGTTGCCAACCAAGGCATCAATCAAAGGCTTGTTTGCCAACTGCTTCGCTGACTTCTCTGTGTCCCTCTTGAACGTCTCCACCGAGTCCTTTATGCCCAACTTTTGCTGAGCCCTGGTGTAGCTGCCATTGATGCCTGAGGTTGCCTTGGTGGAGTTACCACCAATAAAATTCTGCTTGTCCAATAGAACCACATTGGCGCCGTTGATGATTGACTGATGTGCCGCAGAGAGACCGCTCAATCCACCTCCAACCACAATGATTGGAGTCTTGGGTAAAGCCTGATCCACCTCTAACTTCTTTACATCCTGTACCGCCATGACCTTGTGATTTCTTCTTTTCCGCTATGAATGTTTTTGCCACCTACTACGACAGCTGCTTCTTTCAGAGAGGAATATGATCCGCTCTTTATACACTGGTCGAATACCACATCAGTGTGGGGTTGGTTGATGATCCTTTATGACCTTTTACAATATCCTGATTGGAAGAAAAAAAGAAACCCCAAACTCATTGGGTTAAGGGAAAACCTATACACCACCACAGATCGCAAGATATGTTCACCTCATACAATACATCGAATGCCCAGCACCTAGCATCCTTTTGCCTTTCGCTTTCACAGTTGAAACTGAGGTTTGAACCTCAATATAGTGCTCGGACAGTTGTTGGCTTTGTAGGCCCATAGTATCGATCTTCTGGCGATACGGCCCGTCAGCCGCCCTTGTTAGAGAAACGCGTTGTGTAGCCTGTTGTTTACAAATTTAACAAGACAAGGAGGTTTTGTTTGTTTGAATGGTACAAGTAGGAAAGTGGATCCATCTAAATTGATAGTTAAATGGGTAGAAAGCTACCGAACTCGCCATACAATGAGCTTGGAACAGGGGCCAATTTGCCGCCTTCCAAGAGACCGAGAGCTGTTAGCGATCCAGTGGGCTTACTCTCCAAGCCGTTTCGAATTCCAATCAACAGAAGGTCGGAAACGTCAAGGGTTTTGGGGAACAGGTCGAGCGTGAGGAACGCGAGGTTGAAAGCGCCCAACTCGTACGCGCTAATGGATATCGATGAGAACTCGATGAACGACAGCATTATCGATGCGGATGGAAATGTCTTGTCGTCCCAGAAGACCAAGACGAGTTTGTATTCGGGGAGTCGAATGGGATCGATCAATAAGGAAAACGAAAAGCTAGTGAAGCGGTTTGCTGTGCCTATCAAGGAGAACAAGGAAAACAGCTTTGACCTCAAAAATGCCAATCCGCCACCGTCATTGGGGATGAAGAGGAAGGCGATTTTGGCCCCCAGGTCTTTGCACGACGCGATGGATGAGTACGCTATAGTGTTGTATGATCCAACTGTGGATGTGATTCCAGAAGATTTGGAACGGATGAAGCAAGAGGCTGAAGAGCGCGCTTTGAAGGAGGTTGAAGAACTGGAGAGGCAGAAGGAAAGAGAGAAGAACTCAGTAGTGATGATTGGAAATAGAAAGGCCATCAGGTGCAATACTCACAAGTCTTTGGCCGAAATATTAGGTATATCCAGTGACGGTGAAGATCAATCAAGAAGATATCCAAATGTACCCGTCGTGATAGATCCAAAGTTAGCAAAGATATTGAGACCTCACCAGATAACCGGTGTTAATTTTCTATATAGATGCACTGCCGGCTTGGTTGATCCAAGAGCCAAAGGATGCATCATGGCAGATGAAATGGGGCTTGGAAAGACTTTGCAATGTATGACTTTGATGTGGACTTTGTTGAGACAAGGTCCACGAGGAACAAAACAAATCGAAAAAGCTATTGTTGTCTGTCCTTCTTCATTAGTAAGAAATTGGGCTAATGAGTTTGATAAGTGGTTGGGAAAAGGTGTGCTTACGCCTTTGGCAATTGATGGTAAGTCTGTCAAATCTGCTGATTTGGGTCTTGCGTTGCAGCAATGGGCCCTAGCAACTGGAAGAAATATTGTCAGACCTGTTTTAATTATAAGTTATGAAACTTTGAGGAGAAATGTTGACAAGTTAAAAGGTACGGAAATTGGCTTAATCTTAGCGGATGAAGGACATAGATTAAAGAATGGTGATTCGCTAACTTTTACTGCATTGAACGCTTTGAATTGCTCTAGAAGGGTAATTTTGTCTGGTACCCCCATTCAAAACGATCTAACTGAATATTTCTCTTTGTTGAATTTTTCGAACCCTGGATTATTGGGAACGAGAGCTGAATTCAGAAAGAATTTCGAAGGGCATATTCTTAGGGGAAGAGATTCTTCCGCTACCGAAAAGGAGAGAGCAAAAAGTGAAGAGAAATTGAAGGAGTTGACTCAGTTTGTATCAAAATTCATCATAAGAAGAACAAATGATATTTTATCCAAGTACTTACCTGTCAAGTATGAATATGTCATTTTTACCAATTTATCGGACATGCAAAGGGATATTTATAGGCACTTTATAACATCCCCTGAAATTGGTAAATTGTTGAAAGGTAGTGGTTCCCAACCTTTGAAAGCGATCACGATGTTAAAAAAGTTGGTTAATCATCCGAATTTGCTTGATCTCCCAACTGCCATCGAAGGAAGTGAAGAATTTATTCCTGATAACTATGATTACAGCGGTGGTAGCAATGGTCGAAGTAGAGAAGTTCAAACGTGGGCGAGTGGTAAGTTCAGGATTTTGGAAAGATTTTTGCACAAAATTCGTAATGAAACTGATGATAAAATTGTTTTGATTTCAAACTACACACAAACGTTGGATTTGGTTGAAAAATTGTGCCGGAGCAATAGGTATGGATGCTTAAGACTAGATGGTACAATGAATACGAACAAGCGTCAGAAATTGGTTGACAAGTTCAACGATAAAGAAGGTCAAGAGTTTGTTTTTCTTTTGAGTTCTAAGGCTGGTGGTTGTGGTATCAACTTGATTGGTGCTAATAGATTGATTCTTATTGATCCTGATTGGAATCCGGCTTCTGATCAGCAAGCATTGGCGCGTGTTTGGAGAGATGGTCAAACCAAGAACTGTTTTATTTATAGATTCATCGCAACTGGCACTATTGAGGAGAAAATTTTTCAGAGACAGTCGTCTAAACTACAACTTTCATCGATGGTTGTTGATGCCAACGAGGATGTTGAAAGGATTTTTTCAAGAGATGACTTAAGACAGTTGTTTCAATATAACGAAAAGACAGTCTGTGATACTCATGATACTTTTGGATGCAAAAGATGCGACAAGGAAACCGGCAAACAGATGATGAAGCCAATGCTGATGCTTTATGGTGACGCTACAACTTGGAATCATCTTCACAAAGACACTCTAGCACAAAATGAAGATTCATTGCTACTGAATGAGTCAGACTTTGATGACGTAAGTTATGCCTTTCAATACATTTCACATTGACGACGGCTAGAATAGCACCTTGCAATTATACAAAGCCTCGATGAATAAGATTGAACTATTTTAATGTACAGACAAAAAAGAATATATTTAAGTAATATCAAGTTGACTGATAACCATTTAAAAACGATTACGTCCTCTAACTTTTTGTTTCTTTGAGAAATCATTGCTTTCTCTGGAAGGGTCACCACCTCTACGTTTTATGCCACCATTTTGATTTTTTCTGTTGTCATCATCAGCTTCTACCACAGCTGGAGGTGGGAAGAATTCCTTTTCTTGCTCTTTGATAAGAACTTTCCAGTCGTACTGTCTTCTAACAAAAAGTTCCATTGACCAATTTTTCCATACCAATCTACCATACATACTATCTTTAACTTTATCCTTGTTCAGAACCAACACATTTGCAATACGTTCCTTATAAACGTTCAACTTGATTGCAAAAAACCATAAAGCATCCATTATACGTGATCCATAAACATTGCACGATAGCTCCATAATTACAGAATCGTCATCGATCAACAAATTCAACAATTTACGGCGTGTGATGATTGGGATTCTTACAAACAGTTTCAAAACGTGTTCAACTACATGTGAAAAGACACCATGCTTACACATATCTTTGATAGTTTTGTTTGATTCGTATGAAAGAAGACTTTCGACAGTAAGAGATAGAAATTTTTCATCGTAATCCATTAATTTCTCGAGGAAAAGAGATCTTCTTCTCTCTTCTGCTGTTGGCCAATCGTCTCTCGTGTTACCCAATGTCGATGATGATAAATGTAGGATGTTCTCCAAGCATTGTGATTCATTCTCCTCGTCTGAGGTCGACTTGTTGAAAAAGTCAGTTAGTTTTGAAATTATTTCATCCCTCTTATAATGCTTCTTGTTCGTTGATGCGTCCATTATTGCTTTGGCGATTTCCAAGTTGTTGATAATCAATTCGTTAATATTTGGGATCAAATCATCCATGACTTTGAATAAGTCTTGTGATTTCAATCTTTGTAATAATACTTGGATAATAAATACACCTGTCTTTTCTCTCTTGGCAATTTTAAGAATTCTTTCACTCATGTACAATCTGAATAATCTTTCCAAGTTCTTCAATCTCGTTTGCTTCAATGAAGTTTCAAAGAAATGAGAACCAATTGGATCTGATAATAAATACTCAACAAATGCTTCCTCTTTCGGATCTCTTTCCGCTTCAGCATCTAAGAACACTAAGTTCCAAAATGGTCTGTCCTTTAATACCAAACCTTCAATGGAAATGATCAAACCGTAAGTTGGAGAAGAGATTGCATTGATGCACTGTTCTCTGATCTGCTTTACATCTTGACCCTTGATAACAATAAGCAAAATCTCTTTTAACTCTTCAAAAAAAATCGTTGGAATTTGATAAGCCTTGTTAAAATCTTCATTGTCCTTGATTTCAATCATTTTTCTTGCAATTTTGGACTTCTTGGATCTCAATATTGAGTTGGATAATACAGTTGATGGTAATTCTCTACCTGATAAGATTAACAATAACAACCTCAAAACATGCGAAGCATATTGATGTTTGATCATTTCCTTCAAGTACGGTTTGTACTCACCGATCATAAATAAAAAGATGTTTTCCATGGTTACAAATGGTTCGTCGTCATCGTTATCCTCTTCATCATCCTGGTTCAAGTTTGGATTCAACATCTCCTTTTCGATCAATGCTGCACTTCTTACCAATAATGTTTCAACACAGTGAGATGCGTACTTATGATGAGCTAATGCGACAAACTGACCACTGAAAGATTTGAATATCGACTTTAACTGTTTGTCAGTTGAGCTTAAAATCAATCTCTCCATCAACTTGGAACAAATTTGATTTGTGACCAATTTCAACTCTTTTCCCTTTGATTCTTCGATTACACTACTGATGAAGCCTAATCTCTCTTCAGGGCTTTCAAAAGCATTTATATTCAAAGTCGCTTCAGCCTGCTTGAAATAATCAACTTCATTGACATCGACCAAACCGAAAAATGGGGTATCAATTTGCTGGTCAACCTTTTCAATTTGTGTAGTAAGCTCACTCAACACTGCTTTAGTCGTTTCCTCGACTGCTTTCTCCTCCTGAATCAGTTTTTTCTCGGAGATCTTTTGAGATCTTCTACCTCTAGCCTTAGATTCCTTTGCCATATTCAAAAGCTGATTAAGTATTAAGTATTAATGGTTCAAAACGGTGTAGTATGTTTCAACATAAACTTCTTTACTACGTTTTGATAAGTTCCATATTTTTTCACTTTTTTCACTTTTTTTTTTTTTTTTATTTTTTTTTTTCCTTCTTCTATTTTAGGAAGAGATGAGGGAGGAGAAATTTACATGTTATCAGCAGCAGATAAGAGAATTATTCAATTGACCATGACTTGCTTCTCTTTTCAAGCCATCAATATAAGTCATCTCTTGTATACTGCTTAGAAGGGTTTTGTGCCAAACTTCATTGAAAAATGAATACATCCTACTTAATTTTTCTACTCGTTATCATTAATCTGAGAAGGCAGCCAATATGTCTTCTCATCTCCCTGTTCATCGACCCAAAGTAATCCATTACTGACCATATCGCTCAACGATGTCTTGCACCTGGCATATTCCCATTGAAAATTTGCTCTTAAAGTACCCACGGAAACGTAGCCTCCTATCAAGCCACATATTTCGAATATCAAGTTCTCGTCTTTGTTCAAAGATTGTGGAATGGTTTTTATATACTTGGAGGACCCAATCGATATTATTTTCAATTCGTCTCCTAGAATCTTTAATGATTCGATGGATTTTATTACATCCTCCTCGCTTATTGCCAACTTGAATGAAAATTCCAAAGCTTCCTCGTCGTTGGACAAGAGGTTCACCAATTCTTTGATTTTCACTAATCCACCGTTTATGTCTTTTGTGTCATGGCAGAGCTCAATGATCCTAATCGCTAACTCATAATAAAACTCGTTGTTTTTTACGCTTTCATCGTCCTCTCCGCCCACCTTCGCATAATGATTTCCTCCTGCAAGCAAAGGATCCACCCCAAACGACGAGCAGATTTTACTGAACTCGGATCTGAACTTGGGGTTCTCTATGATCTCCTTGATATGCACTTTGGAGTAGTTGATCAAGGCATTCTGAAAGACCTGTAGTTGCGTTAACAATTCATCCGACTGCTTCTCCAATATTGAGTTGCCTAGACTCTCATACTGTTTTTGCGTATCAGAAAAGCTATCAAAAGAGGATATACCTATTCGCCTGTTCATAGTGTTTCGGTCTCTTGATCTTCTTGAACCACAGCTGTGTCGCTTTCGCTTCTTCTTACTTATCGTGGTGTTGCCATCATTTGAACTAACCAGGCCCGCCATTTGGGCAAATGTGCACTACTTCACTGACAGGGAAAGAAAATTTTCAAATGAGGTAATCAAACATTTTAAAAAGTTTTATGCCTGTTTCACCTCATCTACTCCAACCATTACCCATTTGTAATTTCACTGTCACATATAAGATGTCAGATTCAGAGGATGAGATGTAAGTAGAATTAAAAAAAAAAACCCTTTTCGAAAACTTGGTATTTGCAAAAGTTCCAGTTTTGGGCCCAAAGCAGTTTTTTAGCACTAAAGAAAACGACTACTAACAGTTAGTTGATTGAACAAAAAGTGCATTATCAGCCAATGCTTTAGCTGCTTTACTCGAATTCAAAAAAGAGGAAGAAGAGAGGAAAAAGCAGTTTGAAAAGCTTTATCAGCAAGCAGAAGATGAGTTTGAAGGGAAAACTGAGGAAGAAGTCAGTGTCAGCATAGATCACTTCAAAGAAGATTGGCAACTATCACAATTTTGGTACTCGGATGAAACAGCGGCTATATTGGCAGATGCCATGTTTGAAGGAGCAGATGAAGATACAGTTATTTGTGTTGCAAGTGCGCCATCGGTTTATGCCGCTATGAAGAAGATACCGCAAGCATCATGGCCAACTCAACATGTTTACTTGCTAGAGTATGATACGAGGTTCAAGCTTTTGGCTGGTGCTTCGCATTTTTCATTCTACGACTATGCCGAACCAAAACAGGTTCCAGAAAATTTGAGAGGTAAAGTTGACCGTCTTTTGATCGACCCTCCATTTTTGGAACGTGAATGCCAAGTGAAATCCTCCATTGCTGCTCATGAATTATTGGTTGAAGATCGAACCCAAAAGACCAAAAATGGGGATTTGAAGTACAAGCTCATTTCAAGTACTGGTGAGCGTATGCGTGTATTGATGAAAGAAATATACCCCGATACACAAATGACTACATTTTTTCCTGATCATAAGAACGGGTTGAGCAATGAATTTGCATGTTTTGCAAACTTTGAGTGCAAACATTGGAAGTATGCAGATGAGTAGTTTATATAGATAAAAATGAGCAATAGAAAAAAACAAGCTCTACTTTTTCTAATCTGTAAAACTCTAAAGACCTGACTTTCGATGATAGCTCTTGTTTTAATTAATTCTAATGAGTTGCTTCATACTAGAACTTATCTGGTAAAGACCAAAGTATCACTCAAAAATTTTGATAGAGGAAGTAGTATTTTACATTCCCTGTTTTGAGACTGCAACATTATATCAAGCTATTTCGAGGGTTTAAGAAACGGGTGCCTAACTTTAATCAGCTTCATTCAACTAAATGCTTGTGAGCTTGCAACCTCATTTACTCTAATATGGAAAGGAGAATATCCGTGTTGGTGAAAACCCCAGAGATAAATCTTGAAAATTCTAAAAAAAATAGAAACTCCTCATCAGGGGCTCGAACCCTGGACATTTCGGTCGACTTTAAAGTCCACGAAACATGGCCTCCCTAAAAGCCGAACGCTCTACCAACTGAGCTAATGGGGATAGTTTCTTGTTGTAACAAACCGAAGGATAATACTTATAATCGAAAGGTTGAGAAGAAAAAAAAAAAATATTTGCAAAAATTTTCTAAGTATATCCATCGTATACCAGGTTCACTTGAATACCTCCACTTATTCCAACTTGGTTATTTTCATAAGAAGTACCAGCATACGAACATACCCTCCTCATCATCACCATACTCATCAAATGCAAACTGCTCGCTATGTCTACAAGAGACGGCAGAGACAGTAGCTCATATCATCAATGAATGCCAG
>PPKG02000023.1:104039-208177 GCA_003706045.2 Peterozyma toletana | reverse complement strand
AAAAAAAAAAAAAAAAAAAAAAGGTTTTTCCAAAAAATGACGCTATTATCGCCTTTAAGGTCTAAAATATCCGATAAATAGGTATTCACAGAGCAAATGTAGGCATATCATGATCTGGGGTCTTATTTCGGATGGACTTCTTTGTTTGTCTCCTTTGTTTGGTTTTGTTGTTGTCGTTTCTCATTTTGCTGAGTGAAAGCGCTGTCATTAGGGATAAACCTGCTTCTTGATAGCTCTGGCATGTTGCATTTTTTTCTGGCACATTGGCTGTTATAAGTAACAACTAGGCAAAGTTTTGTAGGTACTATGGGATATCTCAAGCAGTTTGTTGTAACTGGGTTGTTTATTGTTTTGTGTTTTCCTTTGTTTTTTATGATTTTTTCACCCTTTAAATGTGATGCATCTCAATTGAGATTTTATCCTTATAGCACCAATTGATTGAAAAAGAGGAAAACCCAAGTAGACAAAGAGAAAAGAGCTTCATCATTCAACTTCATCACACATAGGTAATGTCACAGCGTAAAAACTCGAGGTCAGGAAATAGAACGCCTTTGGATGATCAGTCTAAACAAACACTCTCTTCTTCAATGTCATCGTCAAAACAACAAAGGAAATCCTTGAACAGTCAAGATTTGAAAGGAAAGCCGATTAACTCTCAGTACATGCCAAAGAAACTGAAAAAAACATCTTCAAACGGTAACGACGAGGATCAGGAGTTATTTGGTGCCGAACCAAAACCACTAGGACAGTGGAAGGATGTTAATTTTTCCAAACAAGTCAACTCAAAGAGAGGTGGTTACAACGCAACAGCACCCAACAATAGGGTTGAGCAAAAGATAGCAACGGAAACCAGCATTTGTTCAAGAAACGGAACGCTCCAAACCACCACTCCACCCATCACACCAAAGTCAGCAGCCAACAACTTTGTGGACCCAGCGGACCCCAAAAACGTAGTTTCAACCCCTTTTGGTGCGACCAAGTCGAATCCCACGACGATGGTCGAGAAGTCAGTTCAAACATGTGACTTGCCGGTTCGTGTTAAGGGCTTGAACGATAGCTTCTACAAAAAAAATTTGGACTTGAGTGTTGTGTTCGACTGCTATTCGGACAACACCATCACGAAAAGGAACTTGTTCATTGCGCAGAACTATCACCACCTCGACTGCAATCACCAATGTCAGTCCATTGACGATTACAACTCGCAAAAAGCTGTCGCGCAGAGGGAAAATCTTATCCGATGCATCGTCAACAGCGTTGCCAAAGGCGACGCCGGGATGGCCGAAGATGATTTGCCTCCTGATAACATTGAAGATTATATCAATGAAGTGTTCAAAGCTTAACCGCCCAAGGCAGATTACGTCATAGCGTCGCTCACGTAATGTGGAGAGTCGCCCTCACGATCCCCTCGCTGGTATTTAAGGGTTTAGGGTGGTTATCGATCAATTGATCTGTTATCGCACAATAACCACACACATGCGAAACATATGCTTATACACAGACCACCTCACTCGTACACAATCAATCACATACAAAACTGAAATGAAATGTAAGTAAACCGTGGTTATGTTTGAACCCCCCCTCTTCAATTCTCCCCTCCGGGTAGTGCGATTAATACCAAAAAAACGGAGTCCGACTGGGCTCGGGGATCAGTTGAAAGGAGGGGTTCTGAACTGATTAACCCCAACCAACAATTACACCTTTAAAGAAGCAAAAAAATTTTCTTTTTTGCTTTTGTTTTCCCTTTCTGTTGATGTATGTTGTAATGTAGTGGTTCCAAAGCTTCCATAGTAATGAAAGCCTTAAGTAGGTAACAAGACCCACAGGCGTATCGATTTGCAAAACACAGCAGAGCAAGTCATCGTTATCATCATCTACCCCGTACTTGAGTTCAGGCACTCAGTATATACGTACCCCAAACGATTTCAGAGGAAGTCAGAAATAGAAAAGAACAAGGACGAAAGGTGGCGACTTGAAACAATAGATAGAGTAAGTCATCGCCAGTAGCAGTATTGAATAGCAGTATCGTTCAATCATCCAGCCAATCAACCATCCAACCGATCTATCAGCATATATAGGATTCTGTTTCCTTTTTGTCCATAAACTCGACTTCTCGCATGGCTCCACAACAGAGACTGCCACAGAAGAGATACATCTGTTCGTTCTGTGCTAGGACATTCTCACGTTCAGAGCACAAGCTCAGGCACGAACGGTCGCACACGAAGGAAAAGCCGTTTGACTGCACGATATGTTCCAGCGCCTTTGTCAGAAGAGATTTGTTACAGCGCCACTGTAGAACCGTACACGGGTTGGTGGTCAAGAGTTCGCATTCGAACGATGTGACAGCCCACCAAACAGAAAGCACACCACAAGAGGTCTTTGCATCGCAGCAACAGCCGCAAGTTTACATGGAGGAGGAAGACGAGACACTCAAATCACCAGTGGATGTGACATCGACAAATGTGGTGAATGAGAAAAGCATTGTTTCGATTTTGACCTTGTGCAAAAAATTCAACTATTTGACCATCCCCTACGAATTGGACAATGCGATTTGTAATTATTTTTTGACGTATGGAACAAGGTGTCATAATTTGTTATCGTTGATTAATTTCGATAGAATTTTGAACTTGACCGAAAAAGATGAGTTGTTGTACATTATATTGTGTATCGGAGCAAACGAGAACAACTGCTTGTTGGATAGTATTAGATTGTTCAATAGAAGCTGGTCGATAATCAACGATAAGATCAACAATCACTCGATAGATTACAATAGTTTGAACATTGACGAATTTGTTGAAAATGTTTTGATTTTGAGTTTCATATATTTGAAATATTTTGAGAACTATTACAATCAAAAACTCTTGAATGCTCAAATTGCTGTTGACATTCATGTTTTGTTTGAATACTTGAACAATGTGATAATAACCCAGATATTGAATGATGGTAGGTCGAGAAATAACGGTGAAAGTGTCTCGATAGAAACTTTAACTGAAGAGGTTTACCCCGTAAAATTGAACTATTGGCATGCACATATAGTATTATCACAGTACTGTTTTATTCACCAAAAGGAACCAAGCATTTTACACTCATTTCTATTGAACAAAGTATTACCAGTGGAAGGTGGGCAAGTTCATAACTACTCATTATCACTGGTTTTGAGAAATTTGACAGTCAGCTCGACTATATACAAGTATAACAAGGATAAGAATGGCGATCCAAGCGGAGGGAAGTTGTTTAACAAGTTGGGCCTTATAGATCGTATTATAATTTCAAGTTTGATGAATGAAATGAAATTAATTCACAACAGTTCCAAGATTTTCAAAAAAGGGAAAAGTGGTTCATTCTTTGAAGACAGAAGTATTTTACACAATTCAATCATATTGGCGAACAAATCTCTCAATACTTGCGTACACCAAGATTTAGACTCATCCTCATCTTCTTCATCATCATCACAAACTTCACAGCAGCAACTGCACCATAATCAGTACAACATGAACCAGCATGTCGGATTGATGAACGATGGTGTTGATAACTTGACCGTCTTCAGCAAAAATGAACATTTTGGTAATTGGACTGTAAGTAACAGAAAAATCAATAATCTACCATATATTCAGTTTTTGAATAAGATGATTTTAGTGAAGAGAAAGATGTTGATCAATTGCCCATTGAAATTCATCGATTTGGTAACTAATTATATGTTTGTGCCAAAGGACGAATACAATTGGATGATTTTGAGTTTGACTTTAAGAGAGTTCAACAATGAAGGTAATGTTCCTGAATATAATAGTAATGGTATAAAAATGGATTCATATAGTTTTGACTTGAAGAACTTCATCAACCTCACAAATGCTGGTTTTGATCTTAATGTTGATCAAATTTCGGAAAACATTAACAAGTATATCAATGATCTCTTCCCATCTACATTCATCATCAACAATAATTTGGGTATCACAACATTACCATTGTTATTCTTATCCTTGAACAACCTCAATAACACGTTGGTGACTCACAAGACATTCTTAAGTCTCCCAAACAGTAAACCATTATTCATTGGATTTGTCATTGAGAACTTTCTAACAATGATTAAAGTATTGGTCAATTATAGACATAGGTTGTTCAATTTGAACAATGAGAATTATCCGAAAATAATCATGAGCGGGAACTATAATTGTAGCGATAGTTTGATTACAAGTCCAGAAGGATTTTTGGAAAATCCAATCTTGTGTGTTATATTGTATGTTATGGATCAATGTGGCTCAAATGTACTATCAAAACTACCCGTTGATGATTTAAATAAAGATGTCAATGCATGTCATCAGTTCAATATTGGAACAAGAGATTCACACGGGAGGAGTAACAGTATCAGTATAGGTGAGTTTGATAACAATAATCAAAGAATCAGAAATTTCACATTGTTGGATAAGTTTGATGATGAGATTAAGACTCCACCTGAATACCCACCTTTGACCAAAATATTGGGTAACGACTTGAAGTTTTATTACTATTTGAAGAACTTAGAAAATGCGCTAATTAATTGGTTGAACGTTTTTATTATTGATCCAGCTGTTATGTCTGCCGACGATGATTCTATGGAGCATTTGTTGAAGTTTAAAATCTTTATAAGTGCAATCAAGACAAGTTTACAACTGATTTATGACAAGTTGGATTTTATCAATCCACAACAACCAGTGAATCTAACAAAATCAAATATATCATCGCCAACTTTAGAGTCCGAGAAGTTGCAGTTGCCACAAAGTTTCAACAATGATGATTTTCAACAACAACAGATCCAACAACAAAGTTTCACTCCATTGGCCAATATTTCGTATGCGTCGCACAATCGGGGGAATAACATCCTGCATTTACATCAACAACAGTATCAGCAATTGAAACGTCCACCGTCATTTTTGAACAATGAAGGCCAAAAGAATAATCTTTCAAAGATTATTCTACCTCCGATTATCTCACGTGCAGATAATAGTGGTGGTACATCCAACGACCCCCATACAAACATCCAACCTGTATCGTCGACTTTTCCAAATCCCCACTACTCAGCATTCAATAATGTTTCCAACGTCTCCAAAGATGTTGTCTCAACTCCACCAAGAAATGAACCGATCAACATCAATACATTCAGTTTTGGGAACTTGAACAATGTTGGTGGCAATCATCAAGGGATTTTAAATAACGAAGTGGCTAGAAATAATGCTTTCATTACTTCACTACCGCAACAAGAGCAGCAGCCGTATTCTACCTACAGGAGAAGATCATTTGGTGGTGGATCTATTGGAGCTGCTTTGAACAAAATGGAGTAAGTGTAAACAAAATGGTATTTTTTTTTGATTTTTTTTTTTTTGCTTTTACTAGTTAAAGCTTGTTTTAGGTTGTGGTTGTTTATGTTTCAAGCAAATTTTGATATTTGTAACTTTTTCTGGGAAGCGGGTGTTTCTTATTTTTCTGCAAATTATCAGGTGAGATCAGTAATTCTAAATAAAGGTTTGCCACTTTTTAATACTCAATACTTTTCTTCATCTTATTGCTTGTCTCAAAAGTGTCTGAGTAGCAACAAGTTTCGATATGTGTTTGTACCAAGCGACTTGTGCACCGCAAACCCAGCTTGGAACTGTTATACAGTGCCTCGGTAAACTAAAGCTTAGATTTTAAGGCAGTGCCTGATAGACTGACCTACTACAATCCACTAATTTGTAGTTGGATACGCATTACATACTAGCACTAAGCCCCATTCTTGGCAAACGTAGTACGCCCTGACATTGGAATACACAATTCTATGCTACTCATCATCTGAGCCACCCGATTCCATCTGATTCCACCATCGAAACTCATCACATAACTAACCAATCATCACACGATTAGTACCAGAGAGGAAATTACCAAAATAGAAACTGAGCTAGGTTTCTTCGCTTTTGGTGGCTCTCTTAACTGATGTGAAAGATTTTCGACCGCTCGTTCTGGTGTAAGCTTTTCTGCCTAATTGACTTTGACAGCCTCTTGTGCCACGATTTGATGCTCTCTCTTGGGTTGTCTATTGTCTCGAGATCGCAGAAAGATGCAGCGGCTATAGAGTTCCAAAATACCTTCTTCTCCTTCTTGGCTGGGGTTGGGTAAACCACACCCAAGATCCAACCAATCACATATACACTACCTCTGGGTCGGTTGAATACAGCTTGTGTGCCGTATTAGCCCTCTGCGGGACGAATAGTGAAAAAGTTGACATTTCACTATGCCACGAAAAACAGAAGCCATATTCTCTCATATAAATATACAGCAGTTTCCTTCAGCGTTAATAATTGGATTTGTTTTCATATTCGGCTTACACTTCAACCTCCACAATGAAAACATTCAGATTGATCTCGGCTTTGTTGATTGCATCAATTCACAATGTGTATGCTTTAGACTACCAACAAGTGTTGCAAGCAAGCTTGCAACAATTGTCCAATAACACCGCGTCTACCAAACCCGGTTCACACAACGGTCTTTGGATCCAATGTGAGTCGGTTTACAAAGGCGGGGAGATTGTACTCTTCAAGCCAACTGACGAAGCAGAGAATATGTTAATCTTCAAAAAAAAGGACTTGACTATTCCTAATTATTTGGATGTCACCAGCCACCTATGTACAAGTGAAGATTCCAGCTGCACAGGCCCTTTCGATACTAAGAAGTTTTTGAAGGAAGGCTCATCATTTGCCAACGAAGTTTACTCTTCGAAGAATTTCACGTACCAGGTCAAGGATTCAGCCCTTTACTGTTCATTCTTTACTATCAACTCAACAAGTGAAGACGAGTTATTTTTGCTTAGAGTTGTTTACCCAAATGGGTTGGACACTTTGACAAATGTTGCTCTTCATTCGCTTGAAAATTTTGGCTGGTGCAGTTTGCTGCTATTTTCCGCATTGGTTGTTTATATTCATTTGAAAAAAGATAGGGTTGATCTCAACAATCCCATTACAAAGTCAATCTTGGCCAATTTCGGCTTCAGATGCATATCATCTTTGGCTCTTGCAGTTGGTGGATTGCATCAAAGTTTAACATTGAAATTCTTCGGCATTTTATTTGGTACTGGTGCGGGTCTGCTTGAGATTTTATATCTTGGATATCTTTTGAAGGGCTTCGATGCATTGCCTGGATCTGACTATGACATCCAATCAAAACACTATCTGCCTGTTCGCTATTGGGCACTTGCAATCGCCATTCCTTCCATTGTTTCCTTTTTCCTCCCTGTGGCTGCTCTTTGTTCAAGTTTGGCTCAAGCCTCATTTTTCTGCTACTCGATATACCTGTACATCAAGACAAGAAAGTTGTTGACTTCGTTGAATTTGAAATCGACAAAGCGTAGATCAAGAACATTATTCGTCTACTTCATTTTCCCGCTCTTTTACACAATATTGATGTTTGCCGTTTTTGCTGTCTTGATTGCATTGATATTATCCGTTTCGGCATCAAAGGAATCGTTCATTGAAGAATTAGGGACTAATACTTTCTTCTCTTCAATTTTATTGCTACTGGCCAATATTCCATACTGCTATGTCTTCTTCAAATATTGGTTATTCAAGAATGAAAGTTCAAGCGCAGGATTTGAACCTCTTGACACCGAGCACGAAGTTGAAGCTGAAGCTGAAGGTAAAGTTGTTTTTTAACCAAAAAGCTAGGTTTCTTTTTATACAACTTGAACTACTTCTCTCTTTAAATTGGGTCTCTTTTTTCTATATTTCCTTCATTTTCGCAAGTTATGCCAGACCTCTGCATAGCGGGATGGTAGGCATGATTTTTTTCAGTGTGCTACTCTGCTTCCCCAGTTTATATTCAAATGAAAAATTTGTTTTCGAGACTTATCCGTGTTCTTCCAAAAGGTATCTATCTATCCACTTGAAAACTGAAAGCATGAACATCTTCTCCATTAAAAACTAATTTCGTCTGTCAAACTCTTTCGAGCCCTATTCAGTTACGTAATCAAAAATTTGACTTTCTACATTTTCACCGCAACAGTATAAAAGGAACCAAAAATCCGCAATTTTTTTAGTTTTTTTTGCTACTCGTTAATTTCGTTTCTTTTACGTACGCCACTCTTACTTATTATTGAAAGTTCATATAATCGTTTTGCAACAAATATTGAACAAGACTATTCATTTCTTATCTTGAACTCTTTTCAACTCTGCATATATCTTTGACTAAAAGAAACGAAAACCTAGCCTTTATACTTATATTTATATATTTGTCTTACTTGTTTTGAGGATCAATATCCAGATTTATCCCGGTTCAAAAACAAAGCACGGCAAAATAAAGAGTAGCAAACACAAGATGTCTTTTGTTACCCTCACAAGGAAACCTAGAGAAATACCACTTTTTAAGAGGATGCATGTATCGAGGAAATGCTCTAGTCACGACTCGTTGAGTTCTCAACCTAGAGAGCTTCTTGGTGTTTCTGAGAAAGTTGATGACATACAGATAATTTTACCTTTCTTCAAGAAATACATTTCTAGCACGCTATCGGGATATGACTTTTATTTCAAATCACTCAATTTGTTGGACAAGATTGACAGGAAGGACGGACTCTTCTTGAACTATTTAAAACAGATCGGATACATTTATGATGTCAAGACGCTTAAGAGAAGCTTGTTGAACTTTTTGTTGATCATTACGTTCAAGTTGATCAAACAAGATGGGCTATTGGCTGATTTGATCTCTATCAGTAAAGTCTCCAATAACATCTCCAACAATAAAAATGATGTTTACTCATCGAAGATTTCAGACTCGAAAGTTTTGAAAAATAGATTGCTCTACAACAATTTGAATTCAAAACTTCAGAGGTTCGGAAAAAAGTTGAATGAATTATATGAACTTAGTAATTTCACTTCGGATGAAAATAACTTGTTCAATTATGGACTAAAACTTTTGTCTAAAGAATTCCCAGGATACCTTGAGTTCTTAAGAAGTGATAAGTTGATTAAAGACATCGAGTTTATTCATCAAAATTTTGATAATTCTACTTCGAAATCGACCATCTCTTCAAGTCTGAAGCCGAACTTAGATTTACAAACACCACCAACTTCACCACCATTGGAAACCAAACCACTTAGCCAAAACAACAACAAATATCAACTACCTCAAAAACCAAAATCATTGAAAATAACAAAAGTTGCAACACTAAAGAAGAAAAATCCTAGTAGATCAGGTGTATTACTCCTCAACAACAAGGAAAATGTTGGATTTAAAAGAATCAACCATAAATCTGGATTCTTGCCATGCACTATGTAAATGTGATTTTGGTTTCTTTTCGATGAAAGGATAAAATCAATACAAAAAGCATACGTAGTTTTTCTGCTGCTTCAAAAACTTGCAAATTGATGCTTTTCAAAAACTTTGGCATATTTGTCGGATGCGTCTCTTCGATTAAGTTGGCTCTGCCACAGATGTTTTGTGAAGTTGAACTACATTTCAGCATATGAATGTTAGCCTACTTCATGCTCACTCTTTACTGTTCATGGTTAAATAGCGACCATTTCTCTTTTCTTTTAGATTGATTCATTGAAAAATCCTGAATGCAGCTTTAATATCCAAATAATTTATCAAGTAACAAGAAACGTGAATAAATAGCCAAATAAATATATAAATAAATGAGTAAATAGTTAAATAAGTATTCAAATAAATAAATAACCCGAAAAAATGATAACACCAATCGAACTATCAGGCTAAACAATTAAAATTAAAGCTCTTTGACATCGATGCTCCTCATCTCAATAGTTCCATTATCAGATTCCTGAATAACATTGCTGTTTGAACTCTTTAAAGTAGCAGTTTCATTTTTGTTTTTCGCAAAAAGCTTCTTGATCAGTGTCTTTGGATTCAAATCTTGCAATTTGAAGGAGACAAACGGTAAGTGGCCATGCCTTTCTTCGTATAACATCAACATCAAAACAGAACTAACAAAGATCCAATAAACGTTGTATGAAATAACACTTCCATAAGTTGCAGAGTTTTGCCAGCCAAGTAATGAGTTGAAAATATCCCAACCATTATCAGTTTCTGGGTTACAGCAATTAACATGCCATACACTTTTGGTGATGTCATAAGTACCATGGCCAGAACCGTTTTCTGAAGCATCACCACCAGTGGCATGAACATATTTGAATTGTTCAAAAAACCAAACTGCTCTTGAGAACAATCCTGCAGAAATCAAATACAATACAGCTGTTGATATACTCAAAAACAATTGCAATTTTGCTTTAGAACCACCATAATACATCAATAACCCTACTAATAAACCGGCAATAATACCACAAATGATAGGCAATGGGAAACCACTAGCAGGCTTTCCAACTCCAACACCACAAACAAAAACAATGGCTTCTAACCCTTCTCTCAGACAGGTGACAAATGGTAGCCAAAACATCGCATAGTTTTTTTCAAAATACTTTGGAACTCTTTTGAACCACAATGAGAATCTTTTGAAAAGCGGGTGTTGGGCATTGTGCTCCAACTCTTTTTCTTCTTCTCTTTTCTTCAAAGCTTCAGCAATCTTCGCCTTCCATTTGCTCTCCATCTTGCTAATTCTTAACATACCGATTCCCATAACTGTGATCAAAATTGTTGCAATTAAGCAAAAACAGCCCTCCCATAGGTCTTCCGATTTAGACCACAAGTCTGAACCTTCCGTGTAGAAAATTGAAACAAAAATAATACCAACAGAGATACAAACCAGAAAACCCAATGCAGCACCGAGAAATACTTGTTTTCTCAATTTTTTACCCATGGCTTGACCTGGAGTCAACTCCCTTTTATCTTTTGTAAACACTGACTTGACCTTAGCTACCATGGACTTCTTCTCCAACACGACAGATGTTGATGATGTGCCCATAGCTTCTTCCTCATCTTCGACCACGAACTCATCCTCGGTTTTCTTGACAAATGCTAATAGGACTGAGATCACAATCACAGTTTCCAAGGCCTCTCTGAATATCACAAAGAAGATTGTCACGATGAAAACTTTATCAAGCTCTGATGTAATGGCCATTCTTTCTCTCGGGGTGGGGGGATTTCTAGTTTCTCGAAAGCAGCAACTGGCTTTTGCTCTGGATGATTGGTGAATAAGGACGATGCTTCAATACCAACAAATAAGCGAGCAATTTGGCTAAAAAAAAAAGTGAAGATGAAAAAAAAAAAACGAGTGATTTTACCGAGATTATGAGGAAACTTCAAAAAAGGCGAAAAACCTTCAACAATAGGGCAAAAGAAAAAAGAAACAGTAGCCAAATTCACATCTATAAATCCCCTTAGCTATGATGTGATCACTGCTAGCACTATTTTTGTTTTGACTCAAATATCTTTGAACGTTGTGAACTGCTCTTTTGAAGATAAAAGGTTTTGCAGTGTCTGTGTTCCCCAATTCCATGCCACTATCCACCTCATCTCTCAAATCCCAATAATGCATTTCTTGAAAAAAAAGTTAAAAACCGAAATTACGACCAAAAACAGTAATTATTGGACTTTTCAATTTAGGAAGTTATAATATCAATTTTCCCTTTCTCAATTCAGGTCGTGTCAGATACGCGTCAGATTAAGTGTAAATAAACCCACCTATTCGTCAGGGTGTAGAAGGTGTATATTACTTAACTGAAACGTGTAGGTCTGAAAGAAGCTTATTTGAAGATCATATCAAGATGCCATCATTACCAGATGCAGATATGGGTAAAAGTGAGGATGAGCGTGTGGACACAAACGTCGTTTCATCGCCAGCTAGGCAAGAGAATAATCACAGAGATACATCACCAGTGGAAACTACATTAATACCAGATTTGAAAACGACAACATTGAGCTCGTTTGACAGTGATAAAAACCAAGTTCAAGAGAACGGCGAGCCGAAAACTTATAAGCCGTCATCATCAGACATGTCTTACTATTACGATAAGTTGTTGCCGTTTAAATCACTTTTCCAGTGGCTAAACCATTCGCCGGTACCAAATGAGGATTTCATAAATAGAGAGTTTGCCTTTGAGTTCAAAAGTGGTGCATATCAGCGTTACAACTCATTCAACGATCTGCAGGACTTTAAAAGCTCGATAGTAAAGTCTAACCCCACAAGATTTGAGATTGGCGCTATATATTCGATACCGCCTAATCAAAGAAAAGTAGTCTCCAAAAATGTGTTGAAACCATTACAAAAAGAGTTGGTATTCGATATTGATTTGACGGATTATGACGAGATCAGATCCTGCTGTTCCAAGACACAGATTTGTGAAAAGTGTTGGAAATTCATAGACGTTGCTATTGAAATAATGGAGTTGAATCTAAGAGTGGATTTTGGATTCAAACATTTGATCTGGATCTTTTCAGGTAGAAGAGGTATTCATTGTTGGGTGAGCGATAAGAAAGCCCGTGAGCTCACTGACCCGCAAAGAAGAGCAATAATCGAATACATGGATATCAGCAAAGAAAAGTTGTTGAGAAAGCCGTATCATCCAATGTTGGAAAGAAGTTTCAATATAATTTATTCAAAATATCTTAAAGAGTTTTTTGAATACCAGGGTTTGAAAAATGAGTTTTTGTTGGCGAAGTTGACAGATTCAAATATTTTCAATAAGCTACAGCTAAACGAAATCAAGAAGTTTTTGGATGAAAACGATAACACATTATCTCCAAGTGAGAAGCTAGATTCGCTAGCAAAATTCATACCAAAGACATCAAATACCACAATTGTGCAGAAAAATTTGAAAAATTTCAAAATGGATTTGACGATGTTCTTATTATACCCAAGACTTGATTTGGAAGTCTCGAAGCAAGTCCATCATTTATTGAAATCTCCATTTGCCGTTCACCCAGGTACTGGTAACATATCAACACCGATAACTTTAGGCTTCAATCCTATCACCGATGCGATCAACTTACAAAACTTGATCCTGGCGAACGAGGAAGGCAATGACAACGATGCTTCATTATTGGCCTTCAAAAACTCTATCAAAGTTTTTGACGATTATTCAAGGGAGATCGTGAAAAACGAAGGGATCAAGAAAAGAGGAGGTGATCCTTTGGAATTTTAAGAAGGTGCATATTTATTATTAACACTATTTATCCATTTGTTTTTTCTTCCTGCAAGGCTTTACAATACTTCAATCCTTTTGTTCTCATGAATGATGAGTCAGTAGTATATAGTGTCTATAGAAGAGTTCAAAGTCGATAAAGATATGAAGAATAACAATAATCGTAAAAAAAAGGCAAAAATAGAAATATGACGAAAAGAAGACTACAAATAAATGAAGCTTTCAATACAAAACTCTAGACGTTAATTGAAGAAATCCTAGAATCCACTACCATAAGCTTCCATACTTACAGACTGGACAGTGCTGTCAACATTTATCAATCCATTGTTTTCTTTGATTCTAAACTGGATCATGAACAATAACGAATATAAAGTCTTCAAAACAGGAACCTCAACACCGTTTGATTCCAGGATTCTTATTGGGTTCCCTAAAATAACTTCCAACTCCATCAATTGGTTCTTTTGAACATCAATCAACATTGATGGTTTATAAAACAATCCATCACTAATACCCAACATCAATGGTAAAACGTTTTCAGGAATCTCGAAACCTTCGGATTTGGCTATTTTATAAATCTCCTTCATCGCTGGAACCATAATGGTTGGTTTTGAGTTTGCCAATGTGCATCTTGATACATCCATGTTGGCAAGGGCTGTACAAGTATTGACAGCTGCATTGTACACCAATTTTTTCCACCTCGTCAATCTAACATTGTCGTCGTACGTGATTTTGTTCTTTTCGTTTGAGTAAATGGAAATGTACTTTTCAGCAGCCAGAACTTGCTCTTCATCTGTGAAGTTTTCATTATTGAAGAAGCAACCCAAGGAAACTGTTTCAAACCCAGTTTGGACAACCTGACAGTTTATGTTTGATGATCCAATCAATGTAACTCCACTCAAAATTATATTGTAGGGATACGACTCATGAACTTCCTTTTCAATGTCTATCCCATTTTGTAGTAATATGATTTTAGAGACTCTTGGAGTGACACAACCTTCTAAGATGACATGAACAGGCGAAGGGCCATCTGGTATGTTTTTAGTTGAAACCAAAATGTAGTCAAAAGGACCAAACTCTTTTGAGGATTCAACATCTCTGACGATATGCTTTGGCTTCCAATTCCTAAACTCACCATAGTTAGCACTGTCTATATGATAACCTTCACTCAGAGCCTTTTCATAGTTTGACCTAACGATACATGTGACTTCACAATTCTCACAATTTTCATTCAAGTTTAGTGCTTGGATTATACCGACACCTCCTGTGCCTAAAATCAAAATCTTTGTAGGATGTACCGATTCCATTTCGAATTCAAAAGAGGAACACTTGGCTCACAACAGTGACAATAAAACAAGTGAAAAATAACTGATATGTTGCTTTCAATACTTGTTCAAGGCCTTAAGGGGACTAAAATTGCATAGGACGGATTTTGTTTTTTCCGTTTTTTTCATGCAGGCAAAAGTGACTCTTTATTTGTCATCACTTGTCACCATTATAGTCATAGCAGGTCGAAAAGCTACAAATCACAGCTGTTCCTCTTGACTACATCCTACATCCTACATCTTATCAACAAAGCAATCACTGCTTGTCTTGAGACTTGATATTGAAATTTATTAGTTGCAAAAACTTATCTCTTACGAGATTTAGTCAACCTCCAACTCTGCTTCAAGTCAAACTTGTTATACAACGGTTGAATTCTTTCATTCTTTTTAGCCTCACTCAACTTATCCTTATCACTATACTTGAAAAAATTAGGTGCACTTTCGATTAACCAATTTGGTTCAATCGCAGTGACACAATGCATGTATTCTTTTGTTGTTAACAACAATGTGTGATAGATCACATAATCGCATTGTTGCCTTTGAAATAGCGAGGACGATGGATGCATGTGAATTGAAGTCCTTTCTGTTAATGTTCTATAACATTCCTTAGTTGAATCCTTCTTGGCTGAATTTTTGAAAAAACCTGAAACCAAGGTTTTCCTGATGATATCCGAATCACCATGGCATGACAAAATTTGATGTCTATATCTACTCATGATGGTAATCAATTGTTTCCGTACCTCTTTCGCACGCTTCATTGATCTTTCATGGATGTAATTCTCTTCACACCATGTTTTGGAACAGTTGTTTTCCGTCCATGCTTGATAAACCTGTAGCAATGTCAAATGATCACCATGTGGATGACTGAACTTCAGCCTTTTGGAATCGGCCAGCTTTTGCTTTTCCTTTGGTCTATAGAAAATTGACTGCACTGACAACATCGCAACTATTGACAAAATCTCGTCAGAGCATCTATTGTCAATTGAAGATATTAACGTCTTCAGCAATGATGGTTCCATAGGAAAATCAGCCATCTTACGTCCCAACTTTGTGAGCCTACCATCATCATCCAACGCACCTAAAGTATACAACTCTTCCAATGATGTCAAAATGGTATCCTTAGGGGGAGGGTCCAAAAATTCAAAATCCATAATGTCATCGATCCCCATAGCTTTGAGCATCAATATAGTATGCGACAAATTTTGTCTTTGAATTTCTGGTATTGACTGACTCATCATTTCGTTATTGAACGCACTTTGTGTATACAATCTAAAACATTTTCCAGGACCTGTTCTACCAGCTCTACCTTTTCTCTGATTTGCTTGAGCTTGGGAAATTGGTGAGATAATCAACGAGTCCATACCTAACTTTGGATCATAAGCATTCAATTTGACAAACCCCGGATCAATAACATAGTAGATACCATCAATTGTGATTGAGGTTTCAGCAATGTTTGTAGCAACGATGACTTTACGTTTACCCTTTGGAGTAGGTTCAAAAATTCTTGTTTGCATCTCCGAAGGTAATGATGAATACACAGGTAAAATAATTAACTCCGGGATAGCACTACCCAATAACTTAGTTCTCTCAAACAATTTCTCGCAACAAGTATCGATTTCATCTTGACCGGTCAAAAACACCAAGATATCACCCGATGATTGAGTTGTATGAATTTCCATCACCGCATCAAGAGTTGCGCTTATATAATCCAATTCAGGTTCATTTGCATAATAAACCTCCACTGGAAAGGTCTTACCAGGAATATTGACAATCGGACAATCGTTGAAAAACTTTGAGAACTTTTCTGAATCCAATGTAGCAGATGTCACAATCAACTTCAAGTCTTTATTTCTCAGACATGCCCTTTTCAATAAAGTGAACAATATATCAGTAGCGATTGTACGTTCATGGGCTTCGTCAAGCATAATTACAGAATATCTCTTCATGTCAGGATCAACCAAAGCTTCTTTTTCCAACATACCGTCGGTCATGTATTTGATCAGTGTATCTGGACTAGTCACATCCTCAAATCTGATGGTGTAACCAACTTCTTGACCAACTTTACAACCCACCTCTTCTGCAACTCTTTTTGCAACACTGACAGCAGCAACACGACGGGGTTGAGTACATGCAATGATTTTGTTATTTTTCGTGAATCCCTCTTCAGCTAAATATTGAGTTATTTGAGTTGTCTTACCAGAACCCGTCTCACCCACTATAACAAGAAACTGGTTATCTTGAACAGCTTTTACCAATTTCGAGCGCATTTTGAAAACAGGTAATGATTCTCTTTGCTCTTGTATACTAAGAGTCGTCGTTTTACCCATTGACTGCTTTTTTATCTGTTTCTTCCATTCTGATTCGATAAGTGTGTATCTTGTTTGGGCGTTTTTATCATCAAACTCATCAGGTTCTTCAACTTTTTCAACCTCGTTATTTTGAAGTGAAAGAGGATCATGTTTGACTTTATTTTTCAGAGCTGTTTGCTTCCTCTTTTCCTGATCCATTTTTTTCAACTCTTCCTGTCTCTCATACTTCGCTTTTCTCACCAAAAGAGAGCCAGACTTAGCAGCTCTGCCCATGAATCCTTGTGGATTTTTTATGAGATTTACTGGTTGCTGTTTTTCAATTGACTTGATAGTTTCTCCATTAAAAAACGGTGGCGCTTCAGCAGTCAATTCAATCTCTACAGAAACATCTTCTTTTGTTTCATCCTCTTCAAACGCGGCATTTATGTCAACATTGCTTGATTCGATATATTTCGAGAATCCAGCTGATGATAATTGATTTGCCTCCCACCTTTCTTGCGATGTCATTCTCTTTCTGGGTACATTTGACACTTGAACAGATCTCCCTCTTTCATCATTCGATGCGTTTAGACCTGTTATTTGGTCAATATCTTTAGACGTTAATCCAATTTTCACTCCTCGGTCAGTTTCTTGCAAATCGATAATCTTCACAAAAACCTCTTGGTTCTCCTTCAAATCCAATGTGTTATTTCTGTTGTGTAGTAATCCATCAATTCTTGAATTTCGATCACCATTGACGAGTCTGACAAAAACACCAAAGTCTGTAGTGTTACTAACTCGCCCCTTGATAATATTGCCAACAGCTAACTCTCTACCACCAAGTCTTACCCTCTTACTGGATGAAAATTCATGTTCAGAAGATCCTGGCCTCTTGGATTTACTTTCATTGAACATATCAAGCTGCGACAACAACTTTGTTGATTTTTCTTGTGGTTTTATCATCTCATATTTAGCTTGCGGTTTGACTGTCAATTTATCAGCTTCTTGGAGTGACTTCAAGAACTTGTACTCAACCAATGATGGATCACCGAGTATTTGCAATTTTTCCTTCAACTCTTCTGTCGAACTTGACTCTTTCAACAGTATTTGAATAAACTCACTTATTGGAACAACAATCTCCGATCCACTATCACCTATACCCAAGCATGATGCTACTAGACTCGTTATGTTTCGATTCATCACTACAGTTTCTTCTCCTGGTTTATTTACAGAGGATAGAAGTGACGTCTGATATGTTTCATTTCTCTTCTTTTATGTGAAAAGATGAAAAAACATCATGTGGTGTATGGGTTTGAAATTTTACTGGTGTATAGATGTTTATATTTGTTTACAATCTCGAAACGCGACGAATATAAACAAATGATATCAAGATATATGTCATAAGAAATCATAGTCTTGGTACAGGAATAGGCACCATCAACAACAGAACTACACAATGGCTCCAAAAAAGAGAAGTTCACCATTTTCAACACCATCATCTCCACCATCCAAGAGGAAATCTTCGAAAAATGACACTGATGATGAAGCAAACACAACAACGTCAAAGAGAACTCGCTCCAAGAGGCCAGAGTCCACGTCCATTTCAATAGTCGATCAGCTAACAATGATTGATATGGAAGATTATACCGAGGAGGAAGCGCAGGAAACAACGGAACTAGACTCATCGTCGACGTCGACAACAACGATAAGTAAAGATTCAACGTATCACCCATCTGTAGTAGTGCAGGACTCGACTTTGCCAACATCCACCAAGAAGCGGTCCAAGAAGAAGCAGGAAAAGAGCCCAAAGGTCAAAAGCAAGAAGGTTAAGTCAAAAGAATCGAGTAAGGAAAATATATTGCCAGAACAGCTTGAAAGGCTACCATCTTCACCGTCACCTTCACCATCAAAGCCACTTAAGTCTAATACATCACTCTCAAACTCATCATTTTTGAGACCTACAAAAATTCCCTCACCGAATAAATCTTTTCAGCATGCGAACAGATCAATGATGTCTACTCCAAACTTCAAGAAGCCTCTGAACTTATCATTTAGCGGTAGACCTTCTACTTCAGTAAACACGTCTGGGCCAATTACAGAGCTGATGTTGAAACAACTATTTTTGAAAGGAGATTTGAAAGGTTTACTAGACTTGTTTAATGGCTTGACCTCGGATTCAAAAGTTGAAAAAATTATTAAATCGCATAAGGAAAAGTATGAGAAATCGTTAAAAGACTCAGAAAGTTTGATCGAATCATTGACAAATGAGGTTACAGGCTTACGAAATAAGCTTCAAGAACAAAGGCCAGCATCGGAAGATCAATTACTATTGGCCAAAATCAACTTCTTGGAAGTTGAAAATGAGGAACAAACCACACAGATGAAAAATATCATGGATTTCTCAGAGATGGTCACCAATTTGACTTGTCTCGATTATGTAGAAGAGGAAGACCAGATGATGTTCAAATTGAAGCAGAGTGGTAAAACGTGCTCATTAACGTACAAGTTGGTGATGACAAAGAGGAAAAACTCTGATAATGACATGACATACGTTCCCTTATTAGATTACGAAGATAGTTTAGAGAAAGATGGATCCGACAATGAGGACGACCGGGAAACAAGAGAAGAAAAGAGGCATAACTTGAAAGTATTAGTTGATACGTTACCTGAATACTTATTGGATCCGTTGACCTTCTCGTATGGGAGTGTGCATACTCTCTATACGAAAATCGATTCTGCATTGAATCCGCCTGAGTGAGTTGAAAATGGAAGCTTTATAACTGCTCAATTTCTTTTTAACCAAATTAGCTAAACCCTTATACACATCATTTTGAATTGTTCCTTCGATAATATGCTTGACTTGCTTTCTTTTGCATCGAACATTGATGCCTTCCCCTTACCGTTCACAAGGACAGGTAATTTGAAGGAACTCATCAGGTACTTTACTAATTACCTAGTTAGGCAGTCATAAATACCAGTATTTCAATTTCAAAAAATCAGTCTATTATTGAAAAGTACCCCATATATACATTGAAATACCAAGATTTATTTAACTAATTCTACAGCAGGCAGATGTCTATCACAAAATCTTTGCCCAAAAATGCCAGTGTTGCAGTTATTGGTGCAGGTATATCTGGTTTGAGTTTCACGTACTTTTTGAATAAAGTAAGACCAGATTTGCATATTACGATTTTTGAAAAATCCAATAGAGTAGGTGGATGTATCAAGTCAGATTCAATTGAGTTTCAAAAAAACAAGCTTATATTGGAAAAGGGTCCAAGAACTTTGAGAGGATCATCCGATGGTACGTTGTTGATCATAGATACACTATTACAGAATGGTTTGAAGGATAAGATCTATTCTATTCATTCAACATCAGATGGTAACAAAAAGTATCTTCTATCCAGCCTTAAGAATGCTGAGGATGAGTTTTTGATCGAGCTACCAAACTCTTTGGAATCAATGCTAAAGTTTTTGATGTCTTCACTTAGCAAGAATTCAATCAAATCTTTGATCAAAGAGCCGTTTAACAAGTCGAAGCTTGATTCTTCAAAAGATGAATCGATTTCAAGTTTTTTCAAAAGAAGATTTGACATGAGTATTAGCGAGAACTTGGTTAGTGCAATGATTCATGGCATATACTCTGGTAATGTTTCCAAATTGAGTATGAAAACAATTTTTCCAAGCTTAGTCAAAATGGAAAATGAGAATAAATCAATTCTTGTTTCAGTTTTCAAAAAGATGTATCAATCTTATAAGGATAGAAAAGATTTTCAGAAGTTAAAGAAAGATGACAAGTTGAGTAATAATAGTAAAAAAGTTGATGACATCAAGTTGAGTCAAGAGTTGGTTGATTATACTAATGTTATAAATTCACCAATGATTCCGTTCAAGAACTTGAAAAAGTACTTGAAGAACTATCCGATGATTGCATTCCCAAAGACTGGTTTACAAGTCTTGCCCAACTTGATCTATCACAAATTGTTGGAACAACAAAACGTTAAGTTTGTGTTCAATTCCAATATTTCCAAGATCATACCATCTAAAAGTAACATGTTGACAATAGACTATAATGATAATCAAGCACAAAACTTTACTCACGTTAGATCAACGATCAATTTGAAAGATCTTTCGAAAGTTATTGAGAATGAGAGCTTGCAAAGATCGTTCAACAAGTTAAATTACTCGGATATTTTGTTGTGCAATTTGTACGTTCCAAGAAAATCATTATTCAAGGAAGGCTTTGGATATTTGGTACCAAACTCAGTTTCTCCACAAAAGGATTACTTGTTGGGATGCATTTTTGACTCTTCAATAGAAACAAACTCACAATTGTTGTTCTCAAATAATCGAATTTTAGTAAGCTTGATTAACTATTTGAAGTTGAACGAAAAGGATTTCAAAAAAATGTCAATTTCAAACTTCAAAACCCAGAAGTCGAAGTCTGTTGAACTTGAAGATGACTACATCAAGTTGACATTCATGTTTGGGGGACACTACATCAAGGAGCATAAATTGAACCTACAGAACCAGTCCAAAAATCAAATCTTCAGAAAAATCTCAAAGTTGGTAGAGGACCAATTTCATATAGAAATTGAAAAAGACGAATCATTGTTAGAGGTAACCTATTGGAACGACTGTATTCCACAGTATGAAGTCAACTATTTAGACTTGAAAGACGAGATATTGCTGCAATTGCCCGAAACCTTGTCGATCGGAGGTATGTCTGTAAATGATTACAATGGAATTGGTGTTCCAGACTGTTTCATTGACGGTCTCAAAAACGCTTTAAAATACAAATAAAATAACGACAAAAATAGAAAGATAGATAGATATATAACCAAATGAAAGGAACAAAAGATTTCAACAAAATGGAATGAATAAACTGAATTTAACGAAAAATGGAGTTGAACTTAAAATAATAATAAATTGGTGCAAAATACACTACTATATTATACTGCTTTCGAACTCAAACGGGATGTTTGGGGGAACAAAGGACACTAAAGAGCGTTTAACGCCATAAAGCTGTAGGTTCGGATGAGTATGGATGGTAAAAACTTTAGTTGTTAGCTTGTTACTTCAACAAACCAACCGTGACTATCCAGTGATTGTTTCAATTTATATACAATTAGATATATTGTGTGGGGAAGTGAAATTTCGGTTCTTAGCTTCCCCACATATTCAATGGCCATTATTCACTGCTTACTCTTGGTGTATAAATATAAAGGGAGTCGCTAGATCTCTTGGTGTATCTCTCTTATTATGAAGTATTATCCTCAAGCAAATCAAGCATGTTTGACCCATCTCACAACTCATTGCCGCTAGCAACAATCTCACTCAACCAATCAAAAGACATCGAAGACATAAAACACATCATCGAGAATGTTTTGCCATTCAAAGAAGCCAAGAAGTCGTTGAGGTTGCCTAACAGCAAGGCTAAAGGCCACTCATCCATCTACATCAACGAATACTGCTATAATCATAACAATAAACAGATTTTTCAGACCATACATCCCCTGTTGAGGACTTTACACGATTTATTTGAGGTTGCTGTTAAGCTCTACGGAGATGCACGATGCCTTGGTGAAAGGATATGTAGAGATGGTAAGTATGATTCGACTTTCACGTACCAAACATTCAATGAGATACAAAAGAGGAGAAACAATTTTGGTTCTGGTATATTGAATATTTTGGCCAACAATCAATTCAAATCGAAGGATTTGGATATGAAAGGTTTCAAATTGTTATTGTACAGCTCAAATCGATTGGAATGGCTTTTGACTGATTTGACATGCTCGAGCTTCAGTATCACTAATAGCGCATTGTACGACACATTAGGCCCAGAATCATCTAAATACATAATTGAAATCACGAAAGCTCCAATTTTGGTTTGTTCAAAAGATAAGTTGGCAACTATTTTGAAGTTGAAACAAGATCATGGCTTGCACAATTTGATCTCTGTAGTTTCTATGGATGAATTACCCTCAAATGACTCGTTATTTCAAGAGTTCCTTAAAGTTGGAGTTGAATTGTTCAACTTCAAGAAAGTTGAAGAGATTGGGTCAAAAATTGTTCATTTACCTAGACCACCAACTGCAGATTGTATTTATACCATTTCTTTCACGTCAGGTACAACCGGCTTACCAAAAGGTGTTGTGATTCCTCATAAAATGGCTCTTGCAGGTATTACTTTTTGTCTTTTACAAGTTCATTTTGCAAGCCAATCCAACTATTTGAGTTTCTTACCGTTGGCACACATATATGAAAGACAAACAACTCAGTATGCCTTGATAATTGGTTTAAGTGTATCCTTTCCACACAATGGATTACCTTCATCATTAGTTGAGAACTTGCAGATTGTAAAACCATCACTGTTTTGTGCAGTTCCAAGAATTTTTACCAAGTTTGAGAGTTTGTTCAAGCATCATTTGAAAGATGTCAAAGATCCAGTTGAACGTCAAAAAGTCATTGAGAAGTTGAAAATGATGTTGGGTATCCAAAATATAGAAAGCTTCACCACTGGATCTGCTCCAATTTCGCCAAAAACTGTGAACTATTTAAGTGGCATTTTAAAAGTTGGCTTTGTACAAGGTTATGGTACGACTGAGACCTTCTCTGGTATATGTATGTCCAGCGATGATGACAATTCGGGATCATGTGGTTCTCTTGGTTTGACCTCGCAGATTCGTTTGAAAGATTGCCCCGATTTGAAATATTATACGACGGACAAGGATGGCAATGAATTAGACGAACCAATGGGTGAAATTCTTGTTAGAGGGCCACAGATTTTTACCAAGTACTTCCAACCAGGCATTGAATCAATCGATGAATATGGCTGGTTCCACACTGGTGATATCGGCAGGATCGATAAAGACGGGAAGATCTATATTGTTGATCGTGTAAAGAATTTCTTCAAGCTATCGCAAGGTGAGTTTATCACTCCAGAAAGGATCGAAAGTGTCTATCTCTCCCAAAACCCAATATTGACTCAAATATTTGTACATGGTGATTCTGTTAACAACTATCTTGTTGGTATCGTTGGTATAGATCCAGCCATTATTAGAGCTGCATTGCCCAAATTTGGCTTGGATGCTTCGAAGTTTGAGAAAATGTCCGACCTGGAGTTAATCAAGTTCTTGACAAACTCCAAGCTGTTCAAAGCTGGCTTCCTCAAATACATCAACTTTGAAGTCAAAGACTCTGGGTTGCAAGGATTCGAGAAGTTGCACAACATCCACATAGATGTTGAGCCATTGAAAATTTCAGACGACGTTATTACACCTACAATGAAGATCAAGAGAAATATCGCCAAAAATTTCTTCAAAAGTACCTTGGAGAATTTGTACACTGAAGGAAGCTTACTCTGGGACAACAACAAGCTTTGATTCTTGCCTCTTTCTTTGTTGTGCTCTTTACGAACAAGTTCACTTGTTTTTACCTCGCTGTTGCACTGCACAATTCATTCAGTCTATGCCTGAGAAATTTAACATTGGTGTGCTTACAACATCGTATCTCGCCCGCTTGACTTGACCTCTTGGGGTTTTCTGTGCTCAAAACACGTTCTGGTACCTTCTATTTAGAAGATTTTGATGTGTAACTGACTTTGATGTTATTTCCTCTATCTCCTTCAATACCATGATAGAAGTTCTTCACATTTCTTTTTAATTCGACTGTAAGATCACAATTTCCTTTTTTTCACTTGTACGGCCCGAGGTCGGCTAGAACAGATCTTCAAGTATAGCGCAATAGAAGTGATGCTTACTAAACTTCTTTGATGGAACTGTTGATATAAATAGTTGATCTAATCTTTTATACTATTGAAACTAAGTAAATAGCATTAGCCCAATAACTAAATTCCTCAAGCCAGTTTAAGATTTCAAGTTATGTCCGTTTTAATTTCAGGAGCCTCAGGTTTCATTGCCTTACACACCATTGATGTGTTATTATCCAAGAACTATTCAGTTGTCGGAACTGTCAGATCCCAAGATAAGGCTGACAAGATTGCCAAACAGTTCAAGGAAAAGTTCCCAAAGGGTGATTTGAAGTTCGAGTTGGTCAAGGACATCAGTGTCGACCACGCCTTTGATGATGCTTTGAAAGCCCACCCAGAAGTCAAGTACGTCTTGCATACAGCCAGTCCATTCTCGTTTGGATACAACACTGACAATGAGGAGGCATATTTGAAGCCAGCTGTTAATGGTACCTTGAACATGTTGAAGGGTATCAAAGAGTTTGCTCCACAAGTAACAAACGTCGTTGTCACTTCATCGTTTGCTTCAATTCTTACCCCAGCCAAATTTGGAGACGCATCGTTCATCCACACCGAAGAGACATGGAACCCAATCACTTGGGAACAGGCCAAGGATAACGAAGAGCTGGCTTATGTTGCATCCAAGAAGTTTGCTGAGAAGGCAGCATGGGATTTTGTAACCAACGAGAAGCCAAGCTTCAAACTTAGCACAGTTACTCCACCATATGTTTTCGGACCACAAGAGTTTGATGAAGATGCCAGCAAGGCAACTTTGAACACTTCAGCTGAAATTGTTAACGGTTTATTAGCTTCCACACCTGCCAATGATGTCGCAGGTAAGCCATACGAAGGTTTGTCCTTCCTCAGTGTTGATGTTAGAGATGTTGCATTATTCCATGTTTTGGCAATTGAAAAGCCAGAGTTGGCAGGTAAAAGATTATTCCCAACTCACGGTGTATTCTCAGCCCAAAGAATTTTGAACATCATTAATAAGAACTTCCCAGAGTTGAACGGTAAAATAGCCAAAGGTGAACCAGAGTTGTTAGATCAAGTTGAAAAGAACCTCCCATACTATGATATTAGCGTATCATTGAAGTTGACTGGTGCTACCATCACTCCTTTGGAGAAATCAATTGTTGACAGTGTTGCACAAGTTTTACGTGCTAAGAAATAGATATATATGTGTTCTATCTGAATAACCTTTTTTTGCATTTTAGCGATTCGAATCTAGAAAGACAATTGATTGTAGTGTAGTACTAAAGCGATGTTTAAGTTCAACATAATTCTATTTGGTGTATATTTAGGGTTGCTTGCGAATAGGCTGCTTCGCCGTTCTACTAGAACAATCACCACCACCTTAATAATTGAGCAGATAGTTTTGAGCTTTTCGATAGGCTTGATTTTCACTGTTTCAATCTTACATAAATTATCATTAACCAAAAGGCCATGCTAAAACAAAGTCGAAGGAATCAAATTGAGGAGTGACAACTCAAACCACCAAGCAATCGTAAAAAAAGACTTAATTAAAATTTTCCCCATTAACTTCTGATTTGCTTTACCAAATCAACAACAATTGTTTCAAGATCTTTTGGTTTGACATTGGCCAACTTGAGCGTCTGACTGTTATCGTAATATGGAAGCAGGGCTTCAATTTCCTCAGCTTTATCAGGTATACCAACAGAAATCTTACCTTGTAGATCTGGAAACTTTTTATTGATGATATTCAAGATCCCTTGAGTTGAGAACTTTCCACCAGCTACAAATAATCTCTTACCTTCTAGCTTTGGATTTTCGATTGCTAAAACGTGAAAAAGTGCGACGTCTCTTACATCAACGTACAACAACGCAGGACCCTTAACTTCTTTACCATCATCAGCCGGAGTTGTATCAAGCAATTTCTTAACCACTTGATTTGAAGTGTTCAAACTAGCACCCTTTGCATCTTCATCAAACTCTTGTGGTCCAAAAACAAATGGTGGAGTAACAGTGCTAAGTTTGAAGCTTGGCTTCTCGTTGGCTAGAAAATCCCATGCTGCCTTCTCAGCCAACTTCTTCGATGCAACGTATGCCGTTTGTTCGTTATCCTTGGCCTGATCCCAAGTGATTGGGTTCCATGTCTCTTCGGTGTGGATGAACGATGCGTCTCCAAATTTGGCTTTATTGGTAATTGAAGCAAACGATGAAGTGACGACAACGTTCGTTACTTGTGGAGCAAACTCTTTAATACCCTTTAACATGTTCAAGGTACCATTAACAGCTGGCTTCAAATATGCCTCCTCGTTGTCAGTGTTCAATCCATACGAGAATGGACTGGCTGTATGCAAGACGTACTTGACTTCTGGGTGGGCTTTCAAAGCATCATCAAAGGCGTGGTCGACACTGATGTCCTTGACCAACTCGAACTTCAAATCACCCTTTGGGAACTTTTCCTTGAACTGTTTAGCAATCTTGTCAGCCTTATCTTGGGATCTGACTGTTCCGACAACTGAATAGTTTTTGGATAATAACACATCAATGGTGTGTAAGGCAATGAAACCTGAGGCTCCTGAAATCAAAACGGACATGATTCGAGATCGATATGTATTCTTCTTGCTATCAAGTACTTGACCTTTGTTTCGCGAAGTGGCCAGAAGAAAGGTGAAGTCAAACTTATGTTTTATATAACGGCTACCTTAGATGGCGGCAACCTTTGGATTTCGCAATTAACGGGTTTATACATTCCAAAAATGATTAGTTTATAAGTCGCAACATCAAACTTCAAACTTCAAACTTCAAGCTTGAAACTTGAAACTTGAAAGCTTCCTCTATCATGTTTATGGCTATAACTCAGTTGAGTATTGTCGAATTAAAAACTGGATGAACATGAGAATGTAAAGGCTGCTTTCACTATTTGCGAGGAATCACTAGGATGAGAATAGATGCACAGCGGAGCTTGATAATTTAAAAGTTACAATATGATTCTCTGTTTTCAATGGAGATCATAATCTAGGATCAAATTGAAACACGAATGAAGTGCTTAGCATGTGGGTAAACGAATTGTAATGAAACGATGAATTTATTGGTACACAAAAAAAAGCGAGAAACCTGGTCACTTAATGATCGCCTCACCTGTAATGATTAGCTCTTTTCGAATCGACGAAGCTTACTTGAGAATATGAACCTCCTGGTCCTCCTCGATACTGACGACGTTCTCATCCTTAGATAAAGTGTCAACATGATCCAGTGGCAACTTGCATGTCAAGCCCTTGATCAACGAATACTCATGGGTGATTTCACCACCGATAGCATTGATTCCTTCCTTTAACTTTGCCAAAGTTGGGTCACTGATGGTTTCCTTGAATGTAATCTATAGATCGACACCGGCCAGTATACTGCTGTTAATATTGTTTGTCTTTTCTTGGGGTGGCGCTTGGTTGCTTTTTGCTACTGTTCAATAAAATGAGCGAGCTGAGTCTACTTACAATAAATGATTTCTTTTCTTCTGCCATGATGATTGATTTGATTGCTTTGAATATAATGCGATACTGATTTCCTGAAATCTATGAATCAAGCACTGAGTTATAATGTATTGTGTTTTGAATGCTGCAAAGGTTGCTTTGAGGTTGATAAGAGGAAAGGCGTGAGATCATGAGAAAACTAAAGTCAGGATTGACAGGATTGACAGGAACACAGTGTGACAGATTTATGACACAAATCAAAATCTGTTTCTTTACCAACAATCTAGGTAGGAACCAAGAATAACAAGCGGTATCCTTGTAGTCAAATGACCACAATTGACGTATAAGTCTAGATTATGCTTTCTTTCGAAAATGGGCTTGAAAATATGAAAACCTCAAACTTGAACCAAGATGCTGGCGCTTGAAAAGATGTGTCAAAATAGCTGATTGCTATATGAGACTTGCAGTTTCGAATTAGAGTAAAGCAATTTATAGATTGTAATGCAGACTCTTGAGAGTTGTGGAGATTGAAAACAGAATATAAAAGAAAAGCAGAAATACCTAAGATCAATGAATCAAAGTAGAATTCAGGAAGTGGAAACACAGGCTACTACTGCTTGCGAAATAAATAAAGTAACAAAAAAGTGAATAATTGGCAAAACCTTGTTTCGAAAGAAAAAAAAAGCATTTATAAAGTACAGTAAAACAAATAGGAAACAGAAATGAACAAATGAAAACTAAACAGAAAAAATGATCTCATCTGACAGCTGATGATTGTGAAAAGTGGTAGATATTTATCATATTCAACCTCAATTTCCTTCATTGACTTGAATTCCGTTATTGTTATTATCGTCATTGTTGTTGTTTCTATCATCATGCTGGCCGTCAGCATTGTTACCATTCAAGTTATCGAAATCAACGTTTTCCTGTTTTTTGAACGGAACAAATCTCATTCTCTTTGAGTTTCCATCACCATTGGTTGAATATGGATTCATCGGAAAGCTACCAAAAACTTCTTCACCAACATTTATACCAAAATTTATCAAATCTGTATACTTATTACCCTTTGAATCTGAGTCAGATCTCACGTATGGTTTGTGTTTATTCGTATCCAACTGGGACAATCTGTTCACGAGATCCAAATTGGACTTTTTGAAAGACGATTTACGTAATCTGAACTTTTGAGGGTCATCATCTCCATAGTTGACCTCTTCATCACCTTCAGCCTGATCTTTCAAAAGTTTGCTGAGAATTGATTCATCCTGTAGGTATTCGTCAACCTCATTCCAGTCGACCTCAATCCTTCTTGTCTGTGACAAATCTGTATTTTTGAAAACGTCAAACTTTAACCTTTCCCAATCGGGTGACACATCCTCGAATGCCAATTTCCATGTCTTATCATAGATCTTCTGCGATCTGGCCCTTTGCATTCTCATCTTCTCTTCTTCTGCCATCCATTCCATATGTTTCAAATCATCGGATGATGGTTCGTATATATGCCAGATTGTATAATGTGGTAATCCAATGACTTGGTAACCCATTCTCTTACACAACTTACCAAATGCCTCTGTTTCAGCATGTTTTTGAAACGAGAATGCAGGGAAATGTGCTCCACTTTTGAAAACCATCAGTTTTGCCAAAATCGAGACACCACCAATACCATCCAATTCCATCTCTACCTCAACGTCACCGTTTGGATCTCTCTCGTAGGCCAAGTGTGGTCTCCATGTGGCATATTCTTGGTAGCCTTCAACAATAACTGCATCTTCATCTAACCTGTCTGCTAGTTCGATACCGGCTTCACTTTCTTGCCATGAGTTCAAATCGTAAGGTTGTTCGTTACCTAACCAATCTGGCAATGGTCTCCATACATTTGGTACAATAACTTCTTTGTCGTGATGCATCAAATCTTCGATAATAGTTCCTGGGCATGTTTCAACATCAATATCTCTCCAATAAACCCAAGCATGATCTGGACGCAAAGCCGTTGATAACAACCAATTTCTGGCGATACCCATTAATTTTCTTCTCGGGCCTTGAGCTGCAAAGCCATGTCTGTCACTGAATGTTTGACCCACGACTTGACCAAAATCTTTTTCATAAATATTAATTCTACCAAATCTCTTCTCGGTGTCTGGATCGTTCTGTATTTCTTTCAAGTTTCTTTTCAAGTCTTTGATTGTTGAATCCGAAGTATCAGAGATCAAAAATGCAAGATCAATCAAATTATGTGGATATGTCAAATTCATCAAGTTGCTGAAAAACATAGGTAAATGAGCAGAAGCATCTCTCAATGGAACACAAAACAAAATCCTCTCTTCGTTATTCCAGCCCTCAGGTGTGGCTCTGTAGTCGTTCAAATCGTAGAACTCAATGTTCAAATTATCAAACCTACCTGATTTCGATTCAAATGAAGAAGGTAAATCAGGTCGATAGAACCCACTTCTTTTACTGTACATAGGAAGAGCCTTAGGTGGTTCGATGATCTTGAAGTGCTCCAATGCATTCAAAGCAGAGAGTGCTACTATAATCAAAACCGGCAACGTTATGTAGAGCCTCCACAATAAACCTCCAGCGCTTGAATTTTGCTTCTTCGATGATTGATCACTCGAGGTGAAAGATGACGTCAATTTCCGGACAGTGAACTGCTTGTTCTTCAGGATAGCATCTTCGTTATCATGGTACTGTATATCAATAGAGCTACGGCTCGTTGTGTTCCTAGAGTTCGTATGCAACTCACTATCGCTACTCGTATTGGATCTCGAAGATAGTGGTAGTATGGTATCTTCAGACATGATCAAAACCAGCTTTTTTTCGGCAAAACACAATTATCAACCAAATAGAGTACTGAACAAATCCTTTCAAACTAGCAAGTCAAACAATAGCCTGCTCTATTTGATCTCAATGATTACTAGTCCAATATATAGATTGAAACGTTGACTTTTCTATAGGCTTTTTTCTGTCTTCTCTGTCTGGTCTGTGGCCTTAGATTTTTTTTTTCTTTTTTTGACGATTTTCCTTCAAAATTGATCCGCTACATACGCTTTTTGTAGATTTGACCAACCAGTGCCCAAAGATCGCAGATGAACCAGCTCAAGTAACAGTAGTAGCCCCACAAATAGTTCCCAGCTGTCTTGGTAACGAAGAAGGAAAGAAAGGGAGAGTATATCTCATCAGACGATGCTAAGATAGCCAATCCATCCCTGGATTCCTATTTAGGGGCACAATTTTTTCTTTCCTCTTTTGTTTCAAAATTTCGCAAATCTCTTGTTGGATAATATTTAAAAGCAGCTGGTGGATTCAAAAGTAGGCTGGAATCTCAGCAACCTGGTAGATAGGCTCATTTTTGAGGCAGCGAGGCGATGTGTAAGGATTGTGTAGCTACTCGGTGTGCTACGGTTGTTGCCTTTGATAGAATCCACATTTGTATCAGTTTTTCTGGAGATGGTGCGAAGAAGAGGAAAAGCATACAAGAGACAAGAAAAGAACAGGAAAAGAGGGAGATAGAAAAAAATCGGAATCATATATATATGTGTGTGTTTATATATACTTGTTGTTTGTTTCGGGTGATAAAAAGAGATGTAGAGAGACTGCTGTGTGTGTCTAATGTGATTCTCTCTCACACACTCTCTCTCTCGCAGCCATCGTCTCAGTAAGAACAGCACTATGGCTTTGGGATATGTAAACTCTTACTGATCATACCACAGCCTTGCAAGAGGTACAAAACTGAAACCGGGTGTATCTCGTAAAATGAGCCATCGCCAATGACACCACCAACCAATCCCAACTGGCTGGAATACCAGTCTTTATGGACCCAGAATGCCATCAAGCCGACCAACCATAGAGTGGTTGGAATAGGCAAGCCTTCGAAATATCTGGACTTTCCCTTCTCGTCCTTTGGTAATGATGCTACGGTGACATTGAACCTTGCCAATCTTGTCAATCCGCATAACACCATAAATGTCAAACACAACACATCGAGAGTCGACTGCAAGCCAATGACAAAGCCAATTGAGGCAGGAGCAACACCAAAGGAGATCAAATCGGCCAATGAGTCCAACTCTTGTCCCATCAAAGATGACTTGTTTCTGATTCTTGCTACTCTGCCATCAAAAAAATCAGCCAACAACCCCAACACGATGAAGAAATGCGACCTTTGAAGGTAGTGCTTCTGATCCGTCAATGTGAATCTCAAACACGAGATTATCGAATAGAACCCGCTAAAACCGTTCATCAACGTGATGAAGTCGGCCATGTGCAAGTTTCTGATCAACGAGAAGTGCCTGTCATCGGTTCTGAACGCAACGTATTCCCCTTCTTCTGGTTCTGGCAACGGTGGTAGTGAGGATATCGAAAACAATGATGATGATCTTCTTATAGTAGGAGGCTTATCGCCGTTAATTATGGTGTTATCGTTGATTGACTCTGAGTCCGATTCGACCGCTGATGTTAGATCAATCTGTTCTGGCCCCATTGATCTTGTTTGACGGCGTGAAGACATTCTCTACTTATGTGTGTATCGGCTAGTCTAATCTGGAATTGACTGGTGTCTGGGATGTACTACTTGATGAGTTGCTAAACTACTTCTTGGAAATATCAGAGCTAAATTTGTTGTGTTTATTGCTACTGGGGCCCCGAAAATTTGGCGAAAAAAATATTAAAAAAAATCTCAAAAATGTGAAGTTCAAAAGCAAAGATGAGGTATTGAGTGTACAAAACCGCTTTATATATGAGCTATTTTGAATGCTGAATAGTTGGAAAGTATGAACTGGTAATTAGTAAGACAATTGCTCTTTTCCGTTGGTATTTGGGATTTTACCTAGCTTTCAGCTGGCGAAATACTCAGCTGAGCCTTCAAAGAGATTCCAAAACTTGCATGTGCTTATTGTGCGTGTTCCCTTTCAGCAAGTGCCACACAGCCTACTCGATGATTACAAACATGAGATGTGTGAGGGATAAACATGGCTATTGGACCATATTGAGGTGGGTTCATAGAGACCTGGGTCTTGAGTAATCTTGGAGAAAGACCGACCATCCATCTCATGTGAATGAAGCTATAGTGAGGGATAGCTTCACTGAAAAGTAGTGCGCTAAGGACCAATTTTTTACCTTAGCAATGAAACATGTCTAACACCCCTTTTCTAGGACACAGCAGAGTGATTAAATCAATCTGATTGAATGGTGAGTGAGGACTTGGGAATCTCACTTATATTAGTTCGTCAGCAGCTCATGGAGAATATGGTGGATAGTTGGTGGTTAAAGCATTTAATAGCAAACCACTCAACATAAGAGGAATCAAGGTGTCAAACAAACCAGATCAAAGCATGAAAAGAATAGACGTAATCAAGTCCATACAAATATTGTATGGAGTATACTCAATCTTGTTGTTTGAAAAGGCGTTTTATGTAGCTGGAGCTCGTGTTGAAGTTGGTTATGCTGGTATTAATTTAGGCCTCATTTATGAAAATTGGCCTCGATCTGGCCTCAACACCCTCGAGTACACATTCACCGAAGAGCTTCCTCCAACGCCGTCCAATGACATTCCAACAAGAACCAAATAAACTAGCACCGAAGTTAAGAAAACAATTGGGGAGGGAATCGAAGGGTTTGGCTGTCTATGGGCTTGTTACTATTCGCCAAAAAATTATGTAGTTGCTGTTAAAGGGTATAATTGGAATTGATATAGAGCTGGGTGTGAAGTAGCAGGCTTGAGAACTCATGAACGCTCAAAGCCATCAATATTTAGAGTTTGTAGACACTTCAGTCTACCTCAGTCTCCAAATCAGGATGCTTTACTACTTGCTGTTGTTGTTAAAATTTTTTTTTTCAATTTTTTGACTTTATCAACAGATCAGATTTATTGTTCAGTTTACTTTTATTTAACAGATTGAGTTCTTGTAAATCCTATAAATTCAGCGTTGGTGAAATCAGGAAAAGTGAAACCCTTTGCTGGCTCCAGACCTCCAGGAATTTTAAATTTGAAATGAATGTAACATTATTTGCAGCAATAATCGTTCTATTGTTCTTTTATGGAAAGATGGGAGAATCAGTTCCTCTATCAACTTTGAACTATGCTGCATTTTCAGCAAATAACATTACTATTGTCAAAGAGAAAAACAAATTGTTTGATCACACAGGAAGCGTTTATATTATGGCAACAGATGAGATGTGCGATGACAACCTTGACTTCGATGCAAAGGCTATTAATTCAACCAGAATGTTGAAGGACAGTAAAGTTTGTATCAGGCTCACATCAGAGCCAACCGTCGAGTTGAAAGATGGATTACAAAAACCAATAACACCATGTGTAAGTTCTCTTCACGGTGATGGTGGTAGTATTGGTAAAGGTCTCAGTATAGTCACATCAATAAGTGGATCGTTTACCCCAGCCTTAGCTATGCCGATATTGAACTTTCTTGATGTCAGCGGTGCATTTTCAGTTGGCTATTCAGTGACTTACTCGGTATCCATCAGTTGCACCGTTACTTCCGTAGGGGTTACTCAAATGTGGGCCACGCCTGTTGTTGGTTCAGTTGAATATCAATACAGAGAATACAGTAGAGGTTGGTTTGGAGAAGAGTATACCACTGAATGGTCAGACTACAATACTTTTTCGTTTCCCGTTAGTGCTTTACAACCGGCAATCGAGTGTTTATCCAAGGAATATGCTAGATGTAGTTTATTCGAGTCGCCAAACTTTGAAATTAAGAATTATGATCCAATGTCTCAATAGGTTTTTTTATATCTTTTGTTGTTTTTCATCCCACTTTATTGCCCTATTGCCTTTAGGTAGAAAGAACAAAACAGAATATTTCTAAAAGACTTGAAATCGTGCATCTTATGATCTCAAAAGCTGATTAAAAACATATATTTAGCAAAAGATATTACAATAAAAGATACAAACATAAACACACTTTGAAACAAAACCCAATTTTTTTAAAAAATACCAATTTTCCCATTTTTTAATTCAATGTTACTACCGCTTTTACTATCCAACTTTTCACTGCTTTGGCTCACACCAGAATCAACAACGTTTGGCAACGTCTTACATGATTCGTTAGAAACCATCGATGTGTAACTATCAACAGTTAATGGCGGAACTTTATCACTCTCATCCTCCTCGTTATTATTGCATGATGTGGCATTATCGCTGTCAGATTCATCATCTTCGGATTCATCGATTATCGCATTACTCAAGGAGTCTAATCTTGAGTTCAACAAATCTCCAATACTGAATTTCGGTCTGGTCAGACCACGGCCAATCAAATCCTCTTCATCATCAGTCGAAGAATCCTCTTCATCATCGTTCTTGCCAACATGCAATTTTGAATTTAACGAAGTCATTGATATCCCTTTACTTATCAGATTGATACTGCTTCTTCTCCTGTTCAAGAAATCGTATTTATCAATCTCAACAAATCTATCTATAGCCTCATCATATTCCCAAATTCTCAAATCTAACCCATACGGTTTTGGCTCAATACAGTATACAACCCCATGCTTGACTTCCAAATCTGTTAACATGTTCTTGGGTAAATTCATAAAATATCCCAATAACACTCTAACAATGACTCTATGGGATGCAATTAGCACGTGGTCCTTCAATCTCTCCAATTCAATAATTATTGGTCTCAATCTACTTATAACGTCCAAAATTGATTCTCCTCCCAACCCAGGATACCTGTAGTTGATTTTTTGCAAGATTTTATTGTTATACTCAACAGAATGATCGTTAATAAACGAATTCTTTTTTAAGCCATCAAGATTTCCTCTCGATAGATCATTAAGCAGTCTTAACGATTTCTTATTGTACTGGTCATCCGGAAAATATTGAACAGTTTGCACTGAACGTTGTAGCATCGACGTCCAAACATTAAAAGTCTGTTGATCGTTGATAGAGCTCTTCTTCGCTTTCTTTGTTGTTGATTTTGTTGAATTTGAGTAGTAATCATTTTCGTTGATAAACTGTTTATTCATCTGGTTGAACTTGAATTCATCTCTTTTATCTTTAATGAATTTTGGTAATGCTGCTGCAAACTTCAATCCTCTTGAAGTTAATCTTGAGTCTCCTCCAATTCTTTCTCTGATATTATAATGACTTTCACCTGTGGTTGTTAAAAATATCTGTCTGTCTTGCAAGTTGAAATTCAACAAGAAAAAAACACATTGTGACGATAAGAACCCGCTTATGTTGTATGAAGTTAATTTTTTTCCGGCGTTAATTATTTTACAGTATTGAATGTCAAATTCCTCATTGGCATCTTCCTCTTCGTCATCAATTGTTTCATAAACCTTTTCATAGTTTTTCAATCTACCTTTGAAATCATTTAAAGCCACTAAACTATCCATATCTTTATAATCAGGCCCTGATAATTTCAATCTGATGTTTCTTTCTATGATCGACTCATCAGTACATATGCTTTCCAAAAATAAAATGTTGAGTTTAGAGCCAGCTCTTTCCCTTACATTATTTATAATCCATCTTCTTCTTAATTTTGTGGTATTTGTTGCATCAAAAATTCCGATTGAACCGTTTGTATTCATCAAGAAGTCTAGCAAGTCATCTAATGTCTCCTTTGCCCATTGTTCTCTCTGGTTTAAATTTTCAGGATTTGTAGCGTCAAAAAAACTTGAGTCATGGACTTGAGTTGGCGTTGGACCTTGTATAGGTGTGGTGCTTGGTCTCATATTTTTCTGTCTTCTCACGTTTCCAACGTTGAAAGTCTTGGTCTCGTACTGCAACCAGTTGAGATACCTCTGCAACTTTTTGGTGATATACGATTTTCCCCTTGCTGGTAGTCCAACCATCACAATTATTAGCTTGTTGTTTGTGTCTGTTGAAATGTGACCATTTGGCTCAATAATCGAAGAAGTCTGTCCGGGTATATTCAACGTTGAGTTCAACAAGGCTGGTAGATTATTGTAGCTAACGTTGGAGGAAACATTCGACGAAGAATTCATAGTATTGAACTGTGGACTGGATGTATACGAAGACTGCTCACTTGTTGTGGTTGTGGTTGTGCTGTTCGAGCCTATCTCGAACCTTATCGTTGGTTTTATCGTCGTTTGATTCATCTTGATCAAGCGTCGTCAAACTGTGTGGAAATGACCTCTATTTTTCCAAAGAACGGCAAATGTGAGTTTCCTGGCCCTGCGATAGCAAGCAAATACTGTAGCTGACTATAATATATATGAGTATATATGAATATATATGGATATGCCTGAATTGAAACCGTTCTAGTCGATATGTGACTAATATTTGGAAAAAAAAAATGATTATACCACTATTTTTTCCGGATATATGGTTGAAAAATTTATGAAGGTGCAGGGGTTTTATCGCTCGTGTCTAAGAGTCAACAATAATGACTAAACCTGATGTCCAAATTCAAGTAAATGATATATTAGCCTGAAAGACACCTCGCTGAAGAATAAAGCTCACACTTTGAGTGGTATGTAAACCCTCAAAAGCTGAGGACTTGGCTCATGATATAAAAATCATTCGTATTCATCAACTGATGAGGTTTTGGAAGTGAAAAATATTTTTCCATGAAAAACGTTCCTCGAAAAAGCCCAGTTGTGCAAAGTAAATTCATTAGTAGGGCCGCCCAAAAAATTCAACATGTCCCGCTTACTAGAGGGAAGGAGCTGACTCCCCGCCTGACCGCCACTTCTTTGAGATTTTTTTATTGGATTTTTCCGTCCATAGTTAAGAAGAGGTGCGGTGCGAACCAGCATTTAGGGGAATATAAGCTTAAAAGAATATCCGAACTGTGAGTTGATTGGGGTTATTGTGTTCATTTTTACAGACACACAGCACCAATGTTTCTTCGAGATTATTGAAACTGGCAATTTTATAATGCATTTGGTTCGCTTCATCTGGTGTTATGGGTTTTGGTGTCTCAACTTCAACTGTGGGAAGCCAGCTTGGAGTTGAAATAAGTGGAGCTGCCTAATGGAGAAAATAGATTATCCGTTTTTCGTGTAAATATTATGTAAGCTATTACTTGGGGGAAGAGAGGCCTCCGATGGGTGGATTGACAGTCAAGAAACATGGGGTAGTGACGACTGGGTAGGTGCAAAGTGGGTGTGTGGACCAGAGCCATAGTGTATCGGTACTGAGCGGTTCCCAAAGCTGGTCTATGTCGGATTATCATTCGTGCCTACACTGTCCCCTCTAAATCGAAGGAGGGGCTTGGAGATCAAACTTTCGTCCAAATAGACCGTTGCTGAGAGGTTGGACAAGTGCATCTACAGAGTGTATCTACAGAGTGTGTAGCAAGTGGAATCTCGAGCAGGTCAGTTCCACATTGTCGAGATTGCCTAGTTTGAGTAAAGAAAATAACTTGAATGGCGTGTAGATTAGTTTTCTGACCTTTCTTGAGGTTGGAAAGTTGATTAGCATAAAAAAGCAATAGTTTTGAAAACGAACAAAACAAATTAATGAAGTAGAGTTGTCGCAAAAAAAAAACATTAAGGCGAAAGAAGAATCATTTGTGTCTATCATTTGTTGTCAGAAACATTCATTTTTTCCAATCTGGCATTGAGTTCAGTTTCTGGGTTCTCTTCGTTTGATAGAGCATTGGACATCGCCGATGAACCTTTGACATCTTCCACGGTTTGATTCAATTTTTCCTCACCCACCTCTTCTACCGAATTATAATTGAAGACGTCACCGTCCAACCTAATAACCATACATGTAATATTATCCGTAGTCATCTTATTCATGGCATAATCGCACAAGATTTTGGCAGCAAAATTTGAATCTTTCACCTCTCTTATGATGTCGCAGGCTTGCTGATCCGAACAAACGTCCCATAACCCGTCACATGCCAATATAATGAACTCATCTCCAGATTTGATTTCTGTAGAGGTTGTGTATGGATTACCAATCACTAAGTCTTTCATATATGAATCACCCAATGACCTTGTGACGGCCAACATACCATTTACTCTTGATTTGATAACTACCCCCCCTGCTTTGGCAATTCTATTCTGTTCGTTGATATCCGACCCTTTATGATCATACGCCAATCTAACAGCTTTGCCATCACGGCATAAAACTACCCGCGAGTCACCAACATTTGCAGTGTACAACATCCTCTTATGGCTTTTTGTTGGAACAAAATCAAAAGGCGTCTCATCACTACTTTTAACCACAGTTGGATTGAAGTTGGACTTGAAAGGTGATGCTATATCCAACTCCTCCCATCGTAAGATCGCTACAGCAGCGGTACAACCACTATTACCAGGGCAGTTTTCTTTGATCAAGCTGTCTGCCTCAACAAATGAGTTGTTCAAACTTATCCTCAAATCGATGGAATCGTCCTTTAAGATATTTCTTTCAACTATTGAATGTAAGTTTGATCCGCACCATCTTGCAGTTTGTTTACCAGCATGACCATCAAAGATGGCAAAATATCCCCAGTCCAACCTTTCGGCAAAATTTGCCACATATGTATGAACGTCCTCCATTGTTGGTCTATACTTGCCATTTTTATTCTCTGATATGCCAACATCAAACGACAATCTATAGCAAGGGTTATTCACCTTTTCCGAATCCGATTGTCTCGGTGTGTGCTTGATGGTCTTGTTCGGTGAACTTGAAATCCTTGGAAGCACATAATCTTTGCTGTTCGATCCACCTTCGACTGAGTGCTTGGAGTTGATTGAACCTGCTGAAAAACGCTTCTTGAAAATGTTATTTAGTATACCTGGTGTTTCACTCGTCACTTTTCCCGATTGGTGATCCGCTTGTGGCAATAAACTCATTCCCTACTGTGATTCTTTTGCTGTTAACTCGACTGATGCTGTTATATATGTTTTTTCCAGTTTCTCTCCGATCTCTTGTTATCAATCCAGCGACAACAAATGCTTATAAATCTAGCAACTTTATAATTAGAATATATAAAGTTTTAAAGCTATACACTATCACCTCAATCGCCAATATATATATATAGACAAGTGTATAATTATCTATATGCAAAATCGCCTCAGATTGACTTTCAAAAATATTCTATCAGATGTAAGAATACTCCTTTGCTACTTGGTCTTAACAAGTTTACAAGCAAATCAACTCGAAATCAATAAAATGATGTAACCAAGTTTGGAAAGTTTAAAAATGTGCGTACAAAATTCAATTTTCCAATTTTGTTCCTTTTTTTGTGCTTCATGTTTTTATGTTTTTTTTTATCTTTTATCATCTTTTGTTTTATTATTTTGTCCACTGTGTTTATTTATGTGATTATGTTGAAGCCATTTATGATCTTTACATTAACAGCCAAAGTTAGAACAATTGCCACATGAAAGGTAGATAGATATACACGTTTGTATCCCTCGTACTCCGTAGTGCCTATTTCAATAACTGTTAAGTTGAGCTGAAAACAGAAAAAAAACAGGATTAAGGGCGGCGTCATTTACCTTATAAGCATCAAGTAATATATTCAACAATTAAAAAACATCTAAACGGGCGTGTGGTCTAGTGGTATGATTCCTGCTTTGGGTGCAGGAGGCCCTGGGTTCAATTCCCAGTATGCCCCGTTTAAATTTTTTTATTTTCTTTTTATTTTTTTTTTCTTTATTTTCTTTGCTATACATTCCTATTAATGATCAAATTAGACACACACACAAGCTTGAAAAGGAAGATTCAAAAACTGAACACACTTCTACTTCTTAACGGCCCTTTCGCCAGGAACGTAAGGAAACTTCTCACTAAAATGGCGTGCAATATCACCCCTAGTACAAACCCAAACCCCCTCTTTCTCGCTTATATACTTTAAGAAGTTGGCCAAGGCATGGGTCCTTCCAGGCTTACCCAAGATTCTTGAGTGCATAGGGATGTTCATCATCTTTCCACCTTCTTCGTACAACTGGTCAAATTCTTGTTTCAAATAATCCTCATAGATATTTGCACCTGGAAATCCAGGACCTGGCGAAGAGCTGACGAATTTGTAATCGTTGGTGATATAACAATATGGGACCATCAACATTCCTTTTTTTTCCTCATCTGGTAATTTAGCTTCCTGTGGTAGGTCTACCCAGTAAGGAACGTCGTCCGAATAACAATCACTCTGCCATTGCAACGGAATCCCCAACTCTTCATGCGCCCTGTGGGTCAACGCTGGAGTTTTGATGTTACCTCTTCCAATATATGCTCCAACTGGGGCAACACCACAGACTTCTTTTATCAACAACACAGCTTTTTTGATCATCTCCACCTGTTCGTCGTCACTGAGACCACCCCATGTGATCCAGCGAAGGCCATGGTTGGCAACCTCATGGCCGTCTCTGATACAAGCCTTGGCAAACTCTGGGTTCTTCAAGAGGGCTTGTGCAACTGCATATATGGTGATTGGAAAGTTGAATTTCTTGAAGGCACGCAAAATTCTCCAGCAACCTGATCTAGAACCGTATTCGAATTCACTTTCACTCATGAGATGTCTACCCCCAACCACTTCTGTTGTTGGTCCACATTTTTCCCAGATGTACGATTCTGATACTTCATCCCCATGTAAAACATTACGTTCACCACCTTCCTCGTGGTTCAAAATGAATGAAACAGCAATTCTTGCTCCATTTGGCCATTCTGGATCAAAAGACTCCTCACCGTAGCCTTTGATATCTCTTGGAAGTTCGTATGGTGGTAGTTCACCATATTCAAAGTTCATTGTATCCATTTTTTGTACACTTGGATGGTTTCCATGAAGAAAATGCCGGTGATCGTCATCCCAATTGCTAAGCTAGTTCACTTTATATAGCTGAAGTGATGAAGAAAAAGAAAGCTGAACTTCCCAAAAGGTGATTTCACAAAATGATAAGGTTAATTTATCATAATCTATCGGTCCCAGTCGATAACCAGTTTGGCTACTGCTGATTAGAAAGAACAATACGGCTTGTTTTTGGATATTTACAAATAAAGAAATGTCGGAGAATCTCCGACACCCATTTTATTATAGGTCGCCGATCGAGTTTCTGAAAGTAGAAGAGTACTACATAATATTGTTGATAAGAGCTCAATTCGATGGCCGAATTTCTGATGCGTTCTGAAAAACTATTGTGGAATTTTCAATTTACCAACATGTTCAGCCAATAGCTAGTTGTAGGTATTTTATCTGCCCACAGCTTCAATGGTATATAAGTTGAAGGCAATTTACTAGACAGTATGGGCCAGGTTCTTCAAGTATAGAATTATCATAAACAGTAATGTCAGTCTTTACATTTGATGCTAAGGATGGAAATCCAGTTACTACTGAGTCAATTGTTAGTTTATCTACCAAGTTAGGATTTGAAGAAAAGAAATCTTCGCTCGAAGATTATAAGACGCTATTGGCCGTTTTCCATGATTCTGCTCAAGATATAATGGAGATGGAGGACTATTTCATTCCTGTTGATTATGAGAGATTCCCAAGGGAAAATGTTCACTCACCAACAGCTGAAGAAAACGAATTGGGGGCATGGGCAACTTTGTGTGATATAAAGGATCTCAATGAAAATGAGGGTATATTGAAGAACAAAACTATCGCTATCAAGGATTGTGTTGCCGTGGCAGGAGTTCCAATGTTATTAGGAACCAACTCAGTAAAGGGATATGTCCCAAAGATAGATGCTACAATTATCACCAGAATTCTTGAACAAGGTGGAATTATAAAAGGTAAAGCTGTTTGCGAGAACCTATGTCATTCTGCGACTTCACATTCTGCGGGAACGGGTGTTGTCCACAACCCGTATGCTTATGGCTACTCAACTGGAGGTTCAAGCTCAGGATGCGGTGCTCTTGTTTCTTCTGGTGAGGTTGATTTCGGTATTGGTGCCGATCAAGGTGGTTCGATTAGAATTCCAGCTGGCTGGTGTGGAATTGTTGGTTTGAAACCAACTTTCGGGTTAGTTCCGTTTACTGGATGCCTGAGTAATGAGCCAACCAACGATCACGTTGGTCCAATGACAAGAACAGTTTTAGAGAATGCGTTACTACTCCAAGTAATTGCGGGAAGTGATGGAATTGATGATAGAGGATACAACTCTCCAATTTCTCCGTATTATGACGATTTACTAAAGTTGGAATCCCCAGCAGATCTTACAGGAATCAGAATTGCTATATTGAAGGAAGGCATGGATCAAAGATCACTTGACCCAAGAGTGAGAGAATCCGTCCACAATGCAATCAAAGGATTCGAGAAACTAGGTGCTACTATTGAGGAAGTAAGTGTTCCATTACACGCAAAGGGTACTTTGATTTGGACAGGAATATCAAAAGTAGGAGGATATCTTTCAAAGGCTGGTCTTGCATTTGGAAGAAGAGGATTATCAATGAACGATCTTATGGAAAAATTCACTTCTTTCGAACAAGACAACTGGGACGAGCTTTATCCATCGTCTAAAAACATTTTTTATAATGGTCTATATGCAATCGAAAAGTTTCCATTACTTGTTGGAAAGTGTCAAAATCTTTCGTTCAAATTGAGAAAGGATTACGATGAAGTCTTGAAGGATTATGATGTAATAATTTTACCTAATCTTCCATACATTGCCAATGAACACACCGTTGTTTCTGCAGATGCCACTCCATTGGAGTTATTGGGCAAACAGATTGGTTTGAGCGCAAACACAGCTCCTTTCAATCAATCTGGTCATCCATCCTTGGCATTACCATGTGGTATGCTTGATATTGAGGAAGGAAGTTTAGCAAAATCAGGGAAGAAACTACCCGTTAGTCTTCAAATCGTTGGTAAATGGTATGATGAGAAGACTGTTTATAGAGTTGCGCATGGCTGGGAGTCGGCTTATAATTGGAAAGAACTTTAGTTGTATCGTATAGGTTTCTAGCATTTCTTTCACTTTCGATCTCGACTAATCCATTTGTGGTACCTTGAATGAATAGAATTTGAACTCGAAATAACAGTTTTTTTATATGCTTCAATAATGTTGGATAATACTATTCATATATGCCTTCTAAGCAAATTTTCACAAAACACAGTATGGAACTTTTATTGTCTTATTCATCAAGACTCTTCACTCCTCTATCTCTTATAAACAACGAAGATAATAAACAGGTTGCCATACACGGAACCCAGTATATGAAAATAATATGGATAGATTTCATCGACATATCCTCGACGCTCTGAATTTGCAGCGAATTTAAACTTGTAAAATCCTTGGTAGAGAATATTGAGTGCCTCAAATAGTCTTTGTACGATGAACTCAAATTACTGTTAACACTTATCTCTTTCAAGAACACAGTTGAATAAATCAACGAGGATATGGCTAGCCCTACAGCACCACCTAAAGACCTTATCACATTTCTGGTTGATATTACAACTGCTCTATCCCTTTTGTATGAATGTGCTTGAGCTGCTATCAAAGTCGGCTGAAAAGTTAACCCAACACCAATACCATTGATAACCAAAATTATTGAAAAAACGACAGGACTAGTAGAACTTGTCAATATCAACAAGAGTCCCGTCGAAAGGGTCCACATAAAGTATCCAGTGTTGACAACAAACATGTATTTCTTTTTCCAAGAAATCAATCTTCCTGACACAACTGAAGCTATTGCCTGTGGTAGAACCATGCATAGCAAAAATGTAGATGAGGTCGTGGTTGAATAAGCTCTAACTAGCTCAAAGTAGTATGGGTAATAATAAAGCATCGAATAGTAAACCATGCCGAAGAAAAAGTTTTGGAACAATATGATTGCTAAATACTTGTTCTTGAATAAATACAACGGAATCATCGGAAGAACAGCAACTTTCCATTCCACATATATGAACAGAATAAAAGAGCAAAACGAGAAAACGAGCATAATGATAACCAATTTCGAATTCCAATCATATGTGGTTCCTCCTCCACTTATCGGAATAAGTAGAAGAATAATAAAAGAACAACCAAAAAGAAACCCAAGATAATCTATCTTCTTGATCTTCTCTTTCATTGAAACATCAAGTCTAGTCCCAGGTATGATATACCATATCACAGATGTGGCGATGAAAACCGTTGGGCATAGCATGTAGTAATAATTTCTCCATGATGATGTATGTGTAATAAATGCGGATGCCAAAAAAGGTCCAATTGCATTTCCAAGTCCTACACAAGAGCCCAAGATTCCTTGGTACTTCCCTCTCTCTTCAAGTGTTACAATATCGGAGACTATAACCATGGTCAACGAGGTAACTGCACCATTTCCTATACTGGCCATACCCCTAAAGATGAATATTTGGTAATCGGTCTGTGCAAATCCACAACCCAAATCAAAGAATGACAACATTAACAATCCACAAATCATGACATTTTTTCTGCCAAATATATCAGCCAATCTACCTACGATGACCATAAATACACAGTTCGCAACTAAAGACGACGTACCGACCCAAGATATTGATGCTGAAGCATCCAAGTCTTTCGCGATATATGGGACCGCAATAGTGATACCAGTTTGATCAACATACGTCAATAGCAATGCAAGTGCCATCCCAAAAAACACAATCAATAGTTTTTTTTTTGGTAGAATATTATCATGAGCATCACTTATCTTGTTGAGGATGTTTTCCTCTCTCTCATCCGAAGGATCATCCAAAGGTGTTATTGTTGTTTTGATCCCAAGTTTCTCTGTTTCTTGATCCATTATTTTGAGCAGGTAAGGTTTAACTTTGGCAATCAAATTCAGAAGATATAATAAACAACCATATCAAGTTATATTGGACTGGTTCTCCTCTCCGAGCATGTCGTTTTTCATAAATTTTTTCAAAATCATTCAGTTTTCAGTTATTTCATTGCTAGATACCACGAGGAGTAAATAAAAGCGTCGAAGCGCCGACATTCATCAACCAAATCACTGGTATCATGTTTCAGTATATTGAAACTCACGATATAAGTTCAGAACATCAATTTTAGCTGTGCGCTTGACTACTGATATTCCCAATAGGGAAGATCTGTAGGAATATTTCATTCTGGCTTGTCGGAGAATCTCCGAAAGCTTGAGATTAATTCGATTATTTATCTTCTCTTGAAGTTCGAAAGATAAGACTTCAAATAATCATGAGACGTTCGACAATGGTGAGTAAGGTGGATTTTTGAGAAGAGAAGAAAAGGATAACCTCATGTTGTGTAAGTGGTCTTTGTTTTATCTTTAAAAACTAAACCAAATCATATATAAGCGTGAACAAAGTTCACTTCTTTTCAAAAGTTCATGATAAAAGTTTCAAGAAACCTTGAAAAAACATCGAGACATGATATCAAAAGCATTCTTGAAAAGAATACAGGTTAAGCAATCGGCCGAGAAAGGCTTTTCTTGGTATAATGAGGATTTGTTACCAACCAAACCTAATCAACAAACATGGAGAATGTTCAACTACTTCTTTTTTTATCTCACAACAACGTTTACTCCAAGTTCATACAATCTTGGTGCGACTTTGATCAAGATGGGGTTGTTGTGGTGGCATGGTTTGATTGCAGCAGCTATAGGATCTATTATCTTGACTGTCGTATTGATCGCAAACTCGAGAGCTCCTTCTGTATATAAGTTGGGATTTCCTGCATGTGCAAGAAGTTCAGCTGGTATGTATGGTTCATTTTTCTGGATCTTTATCAGAGCATCAGTCGCTTGTATTTACTTTGCTGTTCAGACTTTTTATGCTGGTAAGCTAATGTCTGTTTGTTTGCACTGTATATTTGGTTACAAATGGGCAAATATAGAAAATCATTTACCTGCAAGCGCTGGTATAACTTCTAAGGACTTATTGGCTTTCTTCATTTTTTACATTCTCCAGTTCCCATTGATGTTTTTACATCCAACTGTTCTGCGTCATTTGTACACAGTCAAGGCCTTCTACACCACAATTTCATTATTCGCTGTTTTTGGTTACTGTTGTGCCAAGGCTGGTGGAACTTTGGGATCACCTGAATCATTGAATGAGGGAAGAATCTATGGTAGCGATTTGGCCTGGGGATTTATCTCTGCTATCAATTCAGTCTTAGGTGCTTTGTGTCCAATTTTGATCAATGCCGGGGATGTTGCAAGGTATTGTAAGAAGCCAAGAGATACTAGCTATATTCAATTCTGGGCAATAATGTTGTCCAAAGTCATGGTTATGTTTCTTGGCTGTGCGACTACATCTGCTGCAAAATCATTTTTGGGAGTAGCTTATTGGAATGTTTGGGACTTGTATGAAGGGTTATTGGCATACAGTTGGACTCCAGGGATGAGAACAGCAATGTTCTTTGCCAGCTTTGGTATGATGTTGGCTGTATTGGCCGTCAATATCGGTACAAACTGTTTACCAGTGGGAGCCGATGGTGGTAGTTTGATGCCAAAATATTTGAACATCGTCAGAGGTCAAATTGTCTGCTGTATATTGTGTCCATTATTGGTGCCTTGGAAAATCATCAGTAGTGCATCAAGCTTTCTCACATTCTTGGGATCATACAGTGTTTTGCTTTGTCCAATGGCTGCTTGTATGATTTATGACTACTTTTTTGTTCGAAGAGGAAACCTTCATATGCTTTCCTTTTATGACTCTGACAAAAGTAGGGGTGCTTTCTGGTATAACAAGTACGGAGTAAACTGGAGAGCTATGGTTTCTTGGACTGTAGGCGTCGGTTTGACAATTCACGGTGTTGCAGGGAGTATCAATCCAGGAAGTGTCAATGAGGCTTCTGCAAAAATCTACAAGCTAGGATTCATCCTTTCTTTTAGTGCCGCTTTCTTAACTTTTGGTGTCTTGAATTACTTTTTTCCAGTTGCTATTTTACCAGATGGAAGATTTGGAAAAGACTTGAAATTTGAGGAGTTGGCTGCGACGGGTGGATACTTGGAGCTGGAATCGTACTCTGATATATTCCTGATGGGCTGTGCATTTGATCTGAGTGACTCAATCTCATCAGAAGATGAACTATCGAGTGGCAAAATAATAACAGAAGTGTACAATGATAAAAACAATACTGACGTTGAAGTAAAGGAGGTTTGAGGTTGTCTATCTGCTTTTATGGTTGCAAATTTGTTTGCTTGTTTTGTGTGCTTGGCTTTTTACCCAACAATCTAATTCTTCTTTTGTTTATATCCTGATTTTCCCGAAAACTTTCAGCTTGCTTTTTAACATTCATTCAAAAATCGTTTAAAAGACTATCTCTGAGTTTGAGAAATTTACTTACTTCTTAAAGCTTTGATGGTAATCGAAGATGTGAGGCAGATGCGGATTGGAATATCAGACTGGCCTCTTGTAAGCTATCCAACCGTTTAACCATAAATAAACTCGCCAAGCAAAAACAATCTGAAATTGTCACTTTCCAAAACACCAGGTTCCCAGACTATTCAGGTGACTCTTTCCATTTTTTTCGTTCAGTCCTAATAGTACACTTTTCATTGTTCATCAAGCATTTTCCCCTTTGTAAGAGCACAAAAAAAATTGATTTGAAACCAGTCATGTTAGCCGCCTGCCGCACGCAAGATAAAGACCGCTGATATCGTCCAACATCAGAACCAACAACCAGACATAGATACTCTTTAATTTCTCAAATATGGAAATCAACTACTTGGTCAACCCAACAACTACATCATATTTTCAAAATAAAAATGGAGAAAGCAAGAAGTTGAGCAACTTCAAAAAAAAAGGAAGTTTCGCCAGAATTGCATGCAATAGGTGCAAGTCGAACAAGAAAAAATGTGATGGTGGTGACATTGGCGTGCGATGTTCACCGTGTCTCAAGTTGAATATTGAATGTGTTTATTCTGCTTCCAAAAAGGATCCGTATGCACAGGTGTTGGAAGTCAAGATTGGTGAATTGGAGGAAAAAGTAAGACAACTTGAGCTATCACAGAAGAACTATCAGGCAAATATCCACAATAATCTATCACACATCTTATTGAGAGAAGATCCAATAACTCAGAACTTATCACTATCAGCAGAAATGAGTCAAAACTCATTTTTTGGATCAAAAAATGGCGACAGCATCAACAGTCTATTGATAGATCCAATTCGACAGCAATTCTTTTCAGAAGAGAGTGATAATCAAGGATTTGTTGATATATACATCAAAAGAATAGCAATAAGGTATCCTTTTCTTTCGAACGTTTATGTTCAAGAATTAAACAGGGAGTCCTTTGGAGTTTACTCGAAATTTGTGCATGGTGAAATGATCGAGGACGATTTAAAAATTGACTTCTTCATACTATTGATGATCTATGCGATAAGTTCAAGGATCAAGTCAATGATTTCTGGGAACAAAGAGGATATGACACATGAACTGATATTTCAAGTCGCGATCTCACTTGATCCGAAAATTACTTCTCAAATCAACTCCATTCGTAACATCCATTGTCTACTATTGGTCGTTATATACTTCTTAAGATCGCCATCAGAGTCAGACTTGAAAATATGGCAATTGATAGGTAGTACAATCAGGTCATGTGTTGAATTATCACTTCATCGTAAGGATCCAGTTTTTTTGAAGCAGAATCCTTTTGAATATATCATGAGACAGAGAACGTTTTGGAGTGCATATTCGCTAGATAGAGCGATCTCTTTGAGTTTTGGCAAACCTTTTGCGTTGAGCGACAGAGATATTGACATCGAACTACCGTTTGATGTTGATGAATCTATGATGAACGATCGTGAACTTTTATTGAAGTTATTCGGCAACAGTACTTCTTCTACTAGCAACAGTTCGTTGTCAATGGCCATCCACTATTTTAGATTGAGAATAAATGATAGTAAAATTCATGACCAAATTTACAGGGTTGATATTACAACAGATGTTATTCCAGAGGAAAATATTCAGTTTTTGAAAAAAGAAGTCAATAAATGGATAGAAAATGTTCCCAAACTGATCAAGGATGAAGAATTTGAGTACTTGTTGTACTTATACTATAAGCAGATGAAAAGTATTCACCAACCATTCTTGAACCGTTTGCGAAGAGGTGATCCCCTATTGATAGAATCAATAAGTGCCTCAATCAAAATATGTGAGGTTAGTGAAAAAATCCATAGTTTTGGCAACTACAGCCATAGTTTTGTCGGTTTGCAAACAATATACGTTGCTGGGATGACAATAATTTACAGTTTGTTGACCGACAAGTTTGATTGGAACGAATCAGTTGGTGCTGCGTTAAATTCTTGTCTTGCGGTTTTGAACTTGATGTCGCAAAGAGCAGAGGAAAAACCAACGAAATATATGGATATCTTGAAAAATTTAATTTTAAAGTTCAACCCAAACTATGTCTTTGATATTAATGAGATTGTCATCAACAAAAGCGACTGTCTTGACTATAACTACTATGAGGACTCAAATTATCCATTAGACGATGATAATATGGATTTGTTTTTTGATTTTTCAAATTTTGTTCTTTAATTCACACACCAAGTTGAGTTTTTTTTTTTTACAACCCACAACACACATTCAATCTGAGAATTCAGGCGAGGGTTTTTGACATCTTCAATAAAGTTGCTTCGTATATTGCTTTGGATAAGCTATTTCTTGGTATGGATTATTTACTTCCCATAAACTTGTAGAATTACCCACATAGAACAGTGTATAAAGTTGACAAGAGGAATAAGCTTTTCTTGATCCAGTGAGTTCATTTGACATGAACGTTCATTTTTGGGGTTGCTAGATTTTTCAAGAGATATTACTATTGCATTGTTTGTCTATTATTGAATGAAGTATATAAACACCCTCACCAAGTGCTTTGATTTTCGAGATTTGAGTGATTCCTCAAAAATTGGCCTTCTTCCTTGTCCGTATATTTTCAACTAAAAGCTCATTTTAAGACCTCATGATTTTCAAAAAAGGGAACCATAAGTGGTGAATCAAATATGACTAGGCTATAAGTTTTAGATTCATTGCAAGAAGTTTACATCTCAAACAGAATGATGACGTATAGATATTTGGCAAAGATGTTAGCTGCTTTGTAGCTTCAGTTGGCTGGCTTGCCTTGAAAAAAAAGAGGGTAGAAATCGTGTACTCAAGATTGTCATGCTTTCCTCGATCAGTTCCAGTGGGTATGGGCAATTTCTACATATAATTTCAAATGTCTCTTTCACTGAGCGTCTAGAAAAACTTTATTTGCTCTTTCATCATCAGAAAACTTGACCAACTTAAAAGCTCAAAATAGCAAAACTTTGGACAAAATTTGGTGACTGATTTTTATAAGTACACAGCAATTCCTCGATTCTAAGAAGAGACTTTAACGGAAGAACGACTTTAGTAGATAATCGAAATTTGACTCTAACTAGTAAAGAAAGGGCAGAAGTAGATATATTAATTTTCAAGTGTCATAAAATAGTAAGTAAAAATGTACAATCTTTTTTAATGTCATCTCGATGTGAAGCAACAACCTCAACTGAAACAGATATTTTCTCTTTATCCAAGTCCTTTTCGTTGTTTCCAACTGATTTATCCTCTTCCGTCGTATTCAACTTATCTGTTAAGGCTGGGGGTAGTTATCGGTTCTTCTGCTTTTCCTTTACCTTCTGCTTCAGATTCACCATGTGCATTCCCTTCAATGTCACGTACAAAGAAAAAAATAATCAAAAAACTAACACCGTAACATGCTAATGGTAAGTACATGGCGTTTCTATATATTATTGCCAATTCGTCTTTAGGTGATATCGTATTTGAATCTCCAACAATAGATGTGATAGCAGAAAGTCCAATCGAGCCCCCAAATTGCCCCAAAGTTAAGCATATACCTGAGATAAGACCCTGCATTGGTAAAGGAGTAGCCAACATGATCAAGTTCAAATATGTCACAAAGTAGATGTTTGATCCGCCAGAAAACAATATTATTCCTGGTAATGCATACCTCCAGTATGCATTATGAGACGTATCCAATCTTGTGATCAATAATATACCGACAAACCCAATAAGAATCCCGATCACACAAACCTTTTTCGGTGATACCTTTCCATAGAATGAACTCGCAGCAATAGTTGCGACCATCATTGTTACAATTTGTGGCACAAACTTGATGGAGGCAATCAAAGCACTATCACCCTGAACAAATTGAAAGAACTGAGCCATTAATAAGAAAATTCCAATAAATCCAGAGTTGAGAAAAAATGTTATGACTGGTATTGATTTGAAATTGGTGATTTTCCACATTGGTTTGGGAACCATCAAGTCAATACCCTTTCCTCTAGTGCCACTCAAAACTACATTTTCCCAAACAAAAAATGATGATATCAACAAGATACCAACAATGATTGGAACGTATGCTCTGGGACGTTTCCACGATTCTCCAGCTTCGCTAAACCCAGTGACCATTAAAATACCGCCAATGACAAATATGAAAACCCCAAAAAAATCTAGCTTTGATAATTGGCCCAGATTATTTGATCTAATTGAGTGCCCATTTTCATCCCTTTTTGGTCTAACAATGAAGAACAGTAGACAGGAACATGCAATTGAACAGGCTCCGGTTAACCACAAGATTCCTTCGAAGCCTATCCTAGAAACACTGAATGCGCCACCGATGATCAAACCAACACCCAACGATATGACAAGTAATGCGCCCAAGTAACCAATTGTTGTGGTCAATTGATTTCCAGTGAAGGTGTTTGCAATGATGGCAAATGATGATGGAACTGTAGCAGAAGCAGCGACACCTTGAAGTGCCCTGAATACAATCAATACATAAATATTATTGCAAGCTGCTCCAATGATGGAAAAAATCCCCAACATGAATAAACCGGTGGTAAAAGTTATGTCATGGCCAGCTATGTCACCAATTCTACCAAACAACAGGATGGTGCTTGCAAAGGTGATAGCATACGCTGACATGGTCCAACTTGCTAGTGAGTACTCAATGTCAAACCTGGTTTGGATATCTGATACTGATGTTATGAAACTTGTAACGTTCACAGTGTCCAAAATTTGTGAGCCTGCAGTTAAAACAAACAAAAGAGGCTTGGTATAAATCATTAAACCAAAATCATTAAACCAAAATCATTTCTGAAATGGGCTAACATGCTGTTTGTGCTTATTGATGGCATTTAGTAAGTAAAATGGCTTTATAAGTTGGACTTGTGGGTTAAACCATCCCTTTATACCTTTTGGACCCTTAATCCAAAAGCCTAAAGAGGAAATGCTTTACTTAAATGGAAATACCGTAGTTAAGAAGCACGGAAGTAAGGGATTTTACTATTCAAAATTTCACTTGAGTTTGGAGAGAGAATTAGATAGAAGAATCTTTCATTAGCAAGCTTGGAGTAGTATAATGTATTTGTTATCGCATGCTTCTGTCCATCCGATGAATAGATGAAGCTCCTGAACGCAAGCACATTTGAAGGCCTTCCAGTTTTGCTGCTTTTGCCGTCTCCCTCTAACTTGACTTCAAAAAGTTTTGCCCTTTTTCCAGTAGAAAGTAAATGTCAGGCAACTCAATTGAAAGATTGCATCGGTACAATCAGTTGAATCCAACTATAGAAATTGAAGATATATCATGCATGTAATGTCAACCTCTGCAGCATGATAATATAATCATGTTATGGAAAGCCTTAGCAGTCGACTGCTCCCTTTCAATTTACACACAGGCTCTCAAGAAAATAGAAGTAAGTCCATTGAAAGAATGAGCCTCTTTGATAACCAATCATGACAAAATGATATTTGTTGAAAAATTCTTTACGACAAAAGTGTGATTTTTGATAAATAAGTTGAATTAAACGGAAGCTATGTATTGAAGAAGAAATCCTAAACCTTTTCAGGTTTCTCGGCAGAGGTTGATGCAGTCGATCTTCTTTGCTTGGCCAATTTTTGTGAAGCAACGATGTTGAAACCGCCTGTCAAGACCTGTTGAACCTCCTCTAATTCTAAATTACTCAACTCTGGGTAACAGAAATAAACAAAGACAAATGAAACTGCACACAAACCAGCAAAGAAAGAGAAAGTACCAGTTGCTGAGATATCTTCCAACATTGTCAAAAACGTACATGCAATAACCAATGAACCAGCCCAGTTGGTAGCTGTGGCATATGAAGTTCCAATACCTCTGATGTGTTGAGGAAATAGTTCAGATTGTTGCCATGGAACATTACCAATTCCAACAGCATAAGTGGCGGCAAATCCAATCATTGAAATGATGATAACAATACCCCATCCTGTTATACCGGTTTTTTCAATAACAACACTGGAGCCTTGGAATTTAACACCAAGGAAATGAAATGCAATGGCACAGAGGACTAAAGACAGACACATACCTGGAATACCAATCAACAAGATACGACGACGACCAATTCTATCAATGATAAAAAAGGCAACAATGGTGAAGACAAAGTTGGTTGCAGAAATGATGATTGAAACAGCAGTTGAATCGTTGAAGCCAACAGTCTCGAAAATCGTACCAGAAAAGTACACAAGCGAATTCCAACCAGTGAATTGCTGAATACCTTGTAAACCACAACCAATAATCAAAGCCCTCAAATTTGATGGAACTCTGTGTATTTCTTTGATACCATTCCATGTTTGCAGAAGGATGTTTTTACCTGGTAGCGATTGATTCAATGACGAAAGCTCACTGACTTTGAGTTCGATCAATTCATCAGTGGCCGAAGAGTGAGTTCTTTTGATAACAGCTGCAGCTTCTTCAAACCTCCCCTTCGTAATCAAGAATCTTGGAGTGTCCGGTAAGAAGAAGAAAAGGGCCATTTGAGTGGTGGGTGGGATTAATGCTAAACCGACAAGAATTCTCCAACCATTATTGACGTGGGTGACACCAGCCCCAATAGCATAAGCAATTAACTGACCACCTGTGATGGCCAAAACGTTGATGATGACCAATCTACCTCTATATTTGCTTGGTGCCAATTCGCTGATGTATAAAGGTGCAATCAATGAACCAATACCAACACCAAAACCCATGACAAACCTTCCACCAATCATAACCCAGAGAGAGTGGGCGCCGACTTGCATTGCAGTTCCCACAATGAATAATACGTTGGACGCAATTATGACAGGTCTTCTACCAAACGTATCAGCACCGACACCGGCAAACAAAGCAGCAATCAAAGCTCCCAAAGATGTAGCAGATGTTATGAACTCCTTCTCACCGTACGTGAGAACCTTTCCCAAGTCCGTTCCTATGATTACCAAAGCAGATGAAACGTATCCTGTATCATATCCAAACATAAAACCAGAAATCGAGGCCACAAAAGTCAACACAAGCACAAGGCGTGATGGCTTCGAGTCGTGGAACGTCATCAAAAGAGAAACGTCATCCTCGTCATTGTTGGGCTTTATTATAGCATCAAACGTCCTGACAGACTCGCTCTCCGATTTGTTCGTGTATAGTTCTGTGTGTTGTTGTGGCGGTTGTGTCGACGATGACATCCTTGTGAGTGTTCCTTCTTCTTCGCGTTGAATGAATCTACCAGCTTGAAATGTGGTTGTTGGGTCCATTAATATACAGAAATTTCAGTGATGAAATATTAAGCGCTTTCAAGTAACTATTCGCTTCTACGCCCCAGGCAAAACGAATGTGTGATTTAACTATTCAGGTTCAAATGTACACACCAGATCAAATCCTCAACCTCATGTTAGGAATCCTGTGTTTATATATGCGAAACAGGATCTTGCGTTGAATACGAATTTTTCCAAAATTTTCTTTTCCGCATTCGAATGCACCGGCCAAAATTCCGAGAATATTTCCTAATTGGGAACAAGGCTGAGGCCGCACGGCCAAAATCCCGAGACGGTTCGAGCGTGTTTCGTTCAATTGATATCCAAGAACTGATGCATTTCATTATATAAGCATTGGGGGAGGGAGGAAGTGGAGCCGAGAGAGAGAAAAGAAGAAGTAACTATAGATATTTTCCCCTTTGCAGGATTTTCAGCCATGATTTTTTGAAATCGAAATCGACAACCTCTTTGCAAAATGGATGCGACAACAACTCATTGGCTGTTGGGCGGGAGTTAGGTTCAACGATGAAGCATTGACTGATGAAATCTTTGCCAAGATCCGAGATATTCGGCAAGGTTTCCTTGGGAATGGGAGGTGCTAGGTTATCACCAATCATAACAATGGCGGCGGCGGGCTCGTTGATATTGGACCATGGCCTCCGGCCCGCAAACATCTCCAAGACAACACAGCCCAAAGACCAAATGTCGACCTTGGCACTATAGCCTTGCTTCTTGTTTTTAATCACTTTACTGTTGATGACCTCGGGAGCCATCCAATACACCGACCCTTTCATCATTTTCATTTCCGTGTCGTTGGTGTAGATATCCATGCTTGTTGTGGACATACCAAAGTCTGAAATTTTGCACACACCGTCGCTTTCCAATAGCAAGTTATCAGCTTTGATGTCACGGTGCAATATACCTTTTGAGTGCAAGTATGACAAGCCTTGCAAGACCTGTCTCGTCAAAAACCTGATCAACTCTTCGTCAAATCTGCCATACATCCTGATACAGGATCCAACAGAACCACCTGAAACATATTCCAAAAATAAACTGTAAATGTTTCCCACTTTCTCAAATCCTAAATACTGGACAACATTGATATGCTCCAAGTCTTTCAAGGTTTCCACTTCATATAATAGAGCACTAATGACTTCATTGAGTCTCTCGCTAATGACATTGTCATCGGATATTTCCACCTGCTTGACAGCAAGCATATCCCCAGTTGTTAGATTCAATCCTAAATACACCTTACCGAAGGTACCTTTTCCTATCAATTCACCTTTGATCCACGCGAACTCTTTATTATCTTTACCATTCTGTGTGGGCAACCTTCTGGCATATGCGGCATTCAACTTATCCGGAGTGACTTCAACAACCCTTTTACCCCAAAGTTTAGTACTTTTTCTTCTCAATAGCAGACCTTTACTGGCCTGGTCGCTGAACTTCTTCCTGGCTTCACTCGCTTCCTTTGCAACAATCCGTATTGTTTTCATACGTGGATTTCTTGTCAAAAAGTTGACATTTTGGCTTGTGAGTGGTTTATCGGCATTTGAAACCTTTCTTTGAATTGTTGGTCTTCTTTTCATAGAAGAAGAGGGCTTGACAACCTCCAACGGAGGAGGATTAGAAATTACTGGTGATATCTGAGATGGCTCAAATATAGGAGACATGATCTCACCAGCAATTGGTCTATCAAGATCTGTGTTTGGGAAAAACTTCTCCAAGTTATCATAAACAACTTCAGCCGGTGGTCTCACATCCATTGACAAACCTTTAGCCTCTGAAAGATTTTCATTTGACTTCTTACTCAGTGGGGGTTTTGCCCATAAATCATCATCTGAATCTGAATCATCTGATTCTGACAACGTTGGAGCACCTTCAAATGAAATAGCATTTTCTTTGAAAGCTGAGGAGGCGCTTGAAATGGATGCCCCACGACTTAATGATACAGTTCTTTTGAAATTCGTGTTTACCGATGGTCCACGTTTGATAGAAGCAGCACCGTTGTTGGTCAGACCAAAATCATCTTTCGCCTTGGATTGAAGATTCAGAAGTTTTTCGCTTTTCTCTTTCTCAGCCAAAGCTACTAAGCTAGGAGGCAACTTTCTTTTTAAAGCGGGCGTCTCTCTAGATAGAGCGGATGATTGCCTAGTGAGGTCTCCATCAGAAGTTAAAGTTGATGGGGGTGGAGGGGCACTTCTCCTAGCAATTATAGTAGAGTTCTGAAACGGAGAATCCCTGCGCTTATCAAAATCAATTTCACCAATACTTTCTTTTCTAATAATGCGAAATGTATCGGCTTTAGTTTTACTGTGATGATCGTCATCTCCTATGCTCGGTTGGATGCTTGGAGTTATTGAGCTGGAGGAGGTTGTTGAAAGTGCCGAGCCTGACGATGACGTGGAAACACTGGAAAACCTCGTGATAGGCACATTCTGCAGTTTGGCTGTGGATTTGGGATTGTCTTTGTGAGCTAAAGTTGCCATGATCACAGGGGAAAAAGTGGTAGTTTTGTGACTCAAATAATCTGGAGCATCAGCTGCAACATCCAATAAGTGTTGAGGCGTCGGTGGATACCTATGACCTTCATTTTCAAACGAGTGGGAAAGTGATGATAGGGTTGTTGAGGTAGATAGTTGAGGCTTCAATTGGTTCTTTCTCTCCTTTAATAGTATTTTTGTTTTACCACCACCATAAAACTTGAGCTTAATCAAGGTGTCAATTGTTTGATCATCCAACTCATCTCCTTCGTCAGAGCCAAAGTCAGTTAAATGAAAAGTGCAATCAGACATTTCCATATTTAGCCCTGAAATGAGACACTTTTTTAAATCATCAACATTTTGAATAGATCCAACATTTATTGGAATAAAACTAATATTGTCTCTTGTGATCAAGATGTACAAATCCGAGTTCATGTTTTTGGAATTTGGATGGAAACGTCTATCAACAGCAAATGACAACATGGATAATTCATTGACAGTTGTGTCTTCAGTTGTCGCTGACGGTATTTTGGATAAAGTCGAGCTACTTTTTATTGAAGACAGTGAAGTCAATAATGGTGTAATCTGATTGTTTGAGACAGTTGGGACCCTTATACTTTGTGTTGGGTTAATCGTTGACGAAGCAAGTTCAGTTTTTGATTTAGTTTTTAGTATAGACTTCTTTTTTGTCAACTCGGTGGGTTTTTTAACTGGCAGATTATCAACTGGGCTTGAAGATGAAGATGACTTCTTCGATGATTGATATTGATTTACACCAAATCTAAGCTTGTTCATAAGGCCCTTCTTGACCTCCCCACTTGGGGAATCCAGCTTAGCGTTCAGAGTAGGAGATGATTGCCTAGATCCTGTTGATCCACTCCTTTGATGATTTCCCGAACCAGAAGAATTATTAAAAATCGAGCTAAAAAGGGATGATTCTGACGAATTTGACTTATGATGCCTTCTAAATATACCATGCGAAAAAGACGCAGGGGATGTTGGTGGACTAAACTGTGTGTTTTCAGATCCTTCAATAGTAGAAAATGGTCTGGGAGGAGGTTTGGTGCCCATTTTATTGGTTCTTCGAGGGTTTGATGTAAGAAACAGGTTTTCAGTTTGATGCTTTTTGAGCTGTTGCTTTTCAGATATGTGATCACTCAATGCTGGTGCTGAAATTGTAGGGGTTAGATCCTGTGAGCCTGGAAGAATAGGTATTTTCCTGTCTTCATGTAGTTGGTGTAATCCTGACGAGTTTGACTCCAATTCTGAAACTATACTATTAACATCACTTCCTTCATCATTCTCGTACATAAAAAAACTTTGGCTCATTCTGCTGCTCGAATTTTCAGTGTTTGGAGATGACAGCTTGATAGTAGCTTCAGAATTTGGCCTGCCCAATGTTTTTCTTAGTAAGTTGATAAACCTTGAAGGGGTAGATTCTTGACTTGAGTCTAATCCTGCTGCAAATTTGCTTATCTTCTCATAGTTCGCCAACATCAAGAAGTTCTGATTAGTCACCTTTTGAGTTCTGAATTTCTCCACCCAAGAATTGTTGAAGTTGTTCAATGTAAGCCAATATATCACATGCTCTGTTGTCCAATCGTCAGGAGTGGTCACACTAAATGGTAATGAAGATTGTCTCGAATGTGGAGAGTTTATCATTTTTCCTCTTTGAAGCTTTTTTGAGCTCGAGGAAGTTTGTGATGTCACAGAGTTATTATGCGAATGATTGCCATGCGACACATTTTCGAGGATAAACTCATTTGGACCGATCATCTTTGAAGTTGTGGTGAATCTACTCATGGATGGTTGCTCAGAGAAACTAAACTCATCGTAAAAGCTCCTCGGTGGTTTAGCAGGAAGAGGCGGTGGTGATGCTTTCAAAAAGCCAAATGTTGGGATACTACTCAATGGATCATCTGCAGTCCTTGATTGCAATGGAGTTGAAACTTGTTGGATCTCTTCATAAATGGGTTCACCAGTCGATATATCTGGGTGCTGCATACTCGGTTCCGGAGATTTCTCAAACTGTTGCAGATATTGTGTTATGCTTTCTTCATTTAGATCTGTAAACTTGAAATTTTCCATGGAGATGTTGACTTCAGAACTTGCACTATGAAATGTTGGACTTTGACTGGAAACTACCGACAAGGAGTTATCATTGTTCATTATAAAGCTTCCGCTGTTACGATGCGGAATAAAACTGAATGCATCATCGCTAGAAGCCAACGAAGAAAGTGTATTAGCACGTTGGCCTTTCAAAGGTGTCTTATGATTGAATGCCTCCTGGTTGGGAAATGGTACGTTGTTCGAGGGCAGAAAAATCAGGGAGTCCAGCGAGGAGTTGTAAGGTCCCAAACCCTTCAGACTATGGAATATTTCCAAGCTTCTCTTGGATTGCAAGCTTTCCCCTTTGAGGTGTTCGTCAGGTGCTTTGGAGCGATTGCTTCCATGCGATGAGACTCTCTTCTCAGGCTTGACCAAAGAAGGGTATGGCGATGAGGTGTGATCGTTCAGATATGATTTGTGAAGAGTGTTAGACAAATGATTCGAGTTTAGACTCGTGGGTATCTCATTATATATGAGTGTATCAAGATCTTTCTTGCGATGCAACTTCTTTTTTGGCATTTGGGCAGACTGATTATTCGGTAATTGGATTTGACCTCTACTCCGGTAAAAACTTCTTTCTATTTAACACTATCGCAATTAACCCTTGACCATAAAAGTCCATACAGCTTCACAACAACCAATGCTGTATATCTTAGGACCTCTAACCTACCTCTCTCCTACTGTTCGATGCTATCAGGTACTTTATGTTTGGTCCAGACAACAGCCCTGATATTTTCGAAAACGCAAAACGGGCTGTAATAAATTCCGCTTTTGAACTGAATAAAAAAAAAAAATATGAAAAGTTTTTCTATTCAGTACTAGATAATAATATCAAGATCAGTTCAAAAGATAGTATTTGAAGAGAAACCAGACTCGAAATCAGTGTTATAAGAGTAGAAAATGACGGTTTCAGAAGTTGATATTTCAAACAAGAAGAGAAAGGTTGAAGAATCGGTGTCAGTGGTTGTTAAACCTTCGAAGATCTTTTCACCTTTCCGAGTAATAGGTAATGTGACAAACGAAATCCCATTCGCAATTGGTAGCTTGGGTTCTTCATTCTACATTGCAACAAGTGTTGGCCGGTCATTCCAAATTTTTGATGCTAATACGTTACATCTTTTGTTTGTTTCAAAAACACAAACTCCATCGAAGATCAATTTCATCACCGCACATTTCCATTACGTTTATTGTTGTTTTGGTAATTATGTTGGAATCTACAGAAGAGGTGGTTTGGAGCATTTGATCAAAGTGGACACCCCAAAGGATGAACCGTTGAGCAGAGTTGTTGTATTTGGTGATTTCTTGATTGCTGCAACAAAGACTCAAATTTTCATCTACAAGAAACCAACCGGCTCGAAGTTGGCAACAGAGTTTTACTCAAATATAAAGATCAATTCATTGGATGGTGAGATCGTTGGGTTACTTCATCCTTCAACCTACTTGAATAAAATTGTTGTTGCAACAACTACTAATATCCTTCTTTATAACATCAAGACCACAAAATTACTTTTCACATCAGAAGTATTTGAAAACACAATCACCACCACAGAGACTGCCCCAGTCTTGGATATCATTTCAATTGGTTTCAACGATGGGTCATTTCAATTATTTAACATCAAGAAAGGTAAGGCTTTGAGAAAAGTCTCAACTGGTGCCAATAATGCCAAGGTTACATCGATCTCATTCAGGACTGATGGATCCCCCCATATGGTTGCATCTCTTTCTAATGGTGATTTGTTCTTCTATGACTTGGATAAGAAAGCTCGTATTCACGTTTTGACAAACTCTCATAAAGAAATTTATGGAGGTGTGTCAAAGGCTCAATTTTTGAATGGTCAACCGATTATTGTTACCAGCGGTGGAGACAACCAGTTAAAAGAATACTGTTTTGATCCTGCATTGTCTTCATCAAACTCTTCAATTGTTTCACCTCCACGTCACTTGAGGTCAAGAGGTGGACACTCAGCACCACCAACATCGATTAAATTTGCTGATGAAAAGAGTCACTTCATTCTTTCTGCATCAAAGGACAGATCTTTTTGGAAGTTTTCAATGAGAAAAGATGCACAATCGCAGGAATTATCACAACGTCAACAAAAGACAACTAAAGATGGAAAGAGGGTTGCTGGTGCCACTTTGAAGGAAAAGTTTCCAGAGATCACATCCATTGCACAGGAAAACTCAAGGGAAGGCGAATGGGAAAACGTTTTGACCACACATAAGGATGAAACATTTGCAAGAACTTGGGATACTAAAAATTCAAAAGTTGGTAGATGGCAATTTCAAACTATTGACAGCGGAATTGCTAAGGCTGTTTGCATCTCACAATGTGGTAACTTTGGTTTGGTTGGATCATCAAACGGAGGAATTGGTGTCTACAATTTACAAAGTGGTATCATCCGTAAACGTTACACATTACATAAGAAACCTGTTACTGGTATCGCCATTGATGGTATGAACAGAAAGATGGTAAGTTGTGGGTTAGATGGCCTTGTAGGATTTTATGATTTCACCAACTCCAAATATTTGGGAAAGTTACAACTTGATGCCCCAATCACTCAATTATGCTATCACCATTCTTCTGATTTGATAGCGTTGGCGTTGGATGACTTATCAATTGTCATCGTTGATGTCGTCACTCAACGTATTGTTAGAATTCTTTATGGACACACAAATCGTGTGACTGCATTGGATTTTTCACCAGATGGTAGATGGTTAATCACAGCATCTTTAGATTCAACTTTGAGAACTTGGGATTTACCTACTGGAGGGTGTATCGATGGTGTCAGACTCCCAAGTGTCGTAACTTCAATGAAGATGTCTCCGGCTGGTGATATGTTGGCAACTTCACATGTAAACGATAATGGTATCAGCTTATGGACAAACAGAGCTCAGTTTAGAGCTGTTTCAACAAGACAGGTTGATGAAGAAGATTTCACAACCATTTTGTTACCAAATGCTTCAGGTGATGGCGGTGCAAGTATATTAGATGGTGCATTTTCTACCGCTGCAGACCAGGAAGAAGTCAATGAGGACTATGAGTTAGGCCATTATGAGTCTTTGAAACAGATTGATGAGAGCTTGATCACTTTATCATTAGGTCCAAGGAGTAAATTTTCAACCTTGTTGAACTTAGATACAATTAAGCTACGTAACAAACCAAAGGAAGCACCAAGCAAACCAAGTGAAAGGTCAACTCCATTTTTCCTCTCCTTATCAGGTGATCTGGTTGGCGATTCGGCAAGTGTTGCTGAAGGTAAGCTGTCCAAAACTGGTTCTCAAGTAGAGGAGGCGGAATCGAAACTTGCATTATTAAGAGGAGATACAAATAAGCTTTCATTTGAGAGCGAGTTCACCAAGTTGTTGAGAATCTCATCCAAATCCGAAGACTTTACCCCATTTTTGAACTACCTCATTGAATTATCACCATCTTCTGTCGATTTGGAGATTAGATCGTTGACTTCAACACCACCATATACAGAATTGATCGCATTCACAAAAGCTTTGATCCAAGGTTTAGAGAAGAAAGAGAATTACGATTTGTTACAAGCTTTTATGAATATGTTTTTGAAGTGCCATGGTGATGTTATTTATGCGTTGAAGGAAAACGATGATGACCACAATGACGACGACGATGATGATGAATCACCAGCCGATGAGTTATTAGAGGTGTTAGAACAATGGGAATTGATCAACAAGGTTGACAATAACAAGATTGATGAACTAGTCAAGTATTGTTCCGGTGTCATTAGCTTCTTAACTACTGTTTGAAGTGATGGAAAAAAAAAAATTTATATAGTTCAAACAGCTTTGAAGCTAGGTAACTTTACGCAATCTAAAGTTTTGCTGTCAAATAGGATAGACTTCGCAGTATTTCAATCAATATACTTTTGATTCAAAATTGTTCTTATTTTCACACTAAACATAAAAGGGGAGAAGAGGATTACAAAACGGTCTCTATTGAATGTTGATGATTGATGAAAAAAAAAAAATGCAAAAACGATGATAAGTAAACCAATCCAAAGCTGATACCATAAAAGCTTACTTGAAGTAAACATCCTTCAGTAAGAAAGAAAGATAAAGACCAAAAAAAAAACAATATGAAATCATTGTAGAATTCTTTGTACTGATCTTTCTTTTGAGTCCTTTCTCGTAGACATCTCTCCTCTGATTCATAAGATACGAGAAGAAGGAACACAAAACTATTCGACAACGTCCGACTTCTTTTATCGACCCATAATGACCTCAACGATAAATGACAATAATAATGAGGGTAAAAATAAAAATAAAAAAAACATGCATACGAGCTGATTAATGACGGTGACACTAGCACAATAAATAAAACAAAAAATAACCCAAGCATATCATTTACAAAACCTCAAATTTAGATTCATGAGAAGAAAAAAGTGCATGAGTGAATCTCATGTGTATTTCCACTCAACAATAAATAACATAGCTCAATCACTTCGCAAGTGAGCTTGTCGAAGAAGAAGCAGAAGTATTTTTACTTACATTACCCACTCCATGAATTTTTCTCTCATGGGCTTTCATATTATCATTTCTGTTGAATCTTTTCAAGCATATGGTACATTCAAAAGGCTTCTCAGAACTATGACTTCTCATGTGCCTCTTGACATGTTCAGGTCTATGAAATTTACCGCCACAGAGGGGACATTCATGTGTTTTTTTCTTCTTCTCTTGTTTTTTGAAATTATTATCTTCAATTATTTCGATTGGTAGTTGTTCTTGATGTTGAATGATGTTTGGATGTTGAGAGTTAAAATTCATCTCGTTAAACTGTTGATAAACTGCCTGTGGTAGAGATGGGTTATGCTGATGAGATGGTTGGAATGGCTGGATTTGTGGTTGTTGTTGAAGAGTGGTGGCGAGATTCATAGAACTTCTTGATCTTGACATCAATGTTGGATTACCAGATACATAATTATTTTGAATTTGTTGTTGTTGATGTTGATGCTGGATCTTACCATTAGACTCGATCAACAAAGGCAAATTAACCAAATCATTCATACTTTGACTTGTTATCAATTTATCAGCCAACTGTAGAGACAAATCAGCAGCTTTTAGAAATTCGTTACTAGTATCAGCTTCTTCACTATCCTCATTGTACTTAGGATTATTGAATCCCATCATGAAATCCGAATTACTCTTCATTCTTTTATGTTGATGGCTTGTGTGCACATCATCATCATTATCATCATCATCATCATCATCATCATCATCATCATCATCATCATCATCATCGTCGTCTTCATCGTCGTTATCTGTTTTTTTTCCACGATGACTTTGGTCCAACTCTTTGCCAGAAGAATCCTTTCTCAAGAGCATATATGGTGAAATATTATTAGCATTAAAAGAATGTGAGTGTGATAAAGTTCCAGGGGTTCTTAGGTGAATTTGTTCTGGACTGTTTCCGATCTCTCTTGAAACTTTTGGTGATAAGAAAGAGGGTGGAGTGTAAAATGGATTTGAACCACCACCATTTGCAGATGTTGGCACTACTGCAGCTGGTGACTTTGAATTATTGTTATATAATGAGGCAACGGCCAGTGCATCTAACGATAATCTTGACTTTGTCCTTGTATGACCTTTCCTCCTCGGTGTAGTTCTGGAGGGTGTCTTTTTCAATGGTGTTTGTATAATTTCTGTTGTTGATTGTCTTCTAATTCTCAGTGGAGTCAACGCTTGGTTATTCTGTATCTGCGGAGATATTAAAACGTGTGATTGTAAAGACTGGTTGGAAAAAGAGTTCGTCAAAGAATTCGATAGTGGAGGTGGAATCGAATCGTATGACGAAACGCTTGAAGTTGAAAATGATTCTGGAATTGTGGAGAAATTTGGGTCGAATTGAACAGCTGGAAATAAACCTTGTTGATGAAGCTGATTATTAGCAATCAAAGCAAGCGAGTTTCTCGATACCGCCTTTGATAATTTTGAAGTTAGAAAGCCCATAGAATTGTTGTTATCAAGTTGGGAAGGGTTGAAGTTGAAGTTTTGCGAGACTGGTGGGTATTGTAAATTTGATTGGTTTGTATTGGCTGACACAGGAACAATTGGTTCATCACCTCCACCGTGGAGCGCATTTTCTTGCTGCCCCGTCGATGACATCGGGTTTTCAAATCCATTGAGGAGCATCCCTTGGTGATGATGTTGATTGTGATGATGATGGGGAGGAGGGTTGGAGTTTTCAAAACTCTTTTGTTGCTGTTGCTGGATCTCCAACATTTTCTGTAAAGCTTCAAAGTCTTCTTGAGTATTTTTGTATTGATTTGAGTCGTAAGAAGTTGCTGAGTCATTAAACGTTGGTGTTCTACTCATATTTCGGGGACGAGAGGGGCTCAAGCCAAGGGGAACGAAAAGGAAGCCTGATCGAAAAAAGTGGAATGGAAACGAGCAAGAGCAAAGAAGCACACACTCTCAAGCGGACAAAAAAAAAGCCAACAAAAAACTGATTGGATGAGCTGAGCTGAGTTGATTTGACCGGAGCTTGGGTAGCCTGGGGTTGAAGCAACAGTTTTTGGGTTTTTTGACAATTTTTTCTCTTTTGAATTCTGAGCCTTGCGATAGTCAGACAGGTGTGGTGTATGTATGTATACTCTCCTTTCGGCTTGCACTAGGGTGAGGTGGTGGTTACAGCTCCTGGAGTGTCTGGATGTCTGGATGTCTGGATACCTGGATATCTATATTCAACTGGCTGACTGTGGAGACGAGTGGTCGAGATGGATGGGTCTTATTCCATAAACCACAAACTGTTGATGAAAAATAAAAAAAAAATAAAAAACTCTTGATTTCCCCAATTCGGTAAATTGAACGCGTTGGTTGCAATTCAGTATCTAAGGAAAAAAAAAAATTTTGGTTCGACGACGTTATTGGATGGTGTGATATATAAAGTGAAGATGTGCTATATATATCTCTTTCCGTCTGTATCTATGTGCTGGAACACTAGCTAATCGAGAGTACGTCTTGGGTTTATTGTGAGGTGAGGTGATGACGGCGGTCCAGCAAAATCGGATCTGTGTGACTGGACTAATGGGACTAGATTTGGCTAAAGGTTAGTAACGTTGAGAGGATCTAAACCAACAAAAGTGATACCAGTACCACACCTAGCACACTTACGACAATTGATACGTCTAAAATAACTGCTCAGGCTTTGAACGATATCCGGAATAGATAATATTTCAACTCGTTATAAATAGGCAAATACTACACAGATACATACATACATATGTACAGAAGTACATACAAAGATCAGAACGAAAGAAATCGAGAAAAACGAAAAAACGTTGAAAAAGCCAAAAGGGCAACAAAAGCCGAGAGGTTTCCGAGAGCGATCCGAGATTCCGGGAAGTCGTAGGCGTGAGTGTATATTGCTATACACTACCAAATACTATTATACACCCAGATGGATCTACCAATAGCCCATAGCGACACCTCCTGTATTGCCAGTTCAGATTTGGCGTGTTGTGTGTTGTGTGTTGGACCCCTATATTTTGTAGCGATTGGTGTGTTGTTTTGTTGTACTACAGCTCAGCCGCCCACAACCCACCGCCCACACATACGCGTAAAACTCACCAATCCAACCGAAAATACGTTATATATAGATACATGCCGATTAGCCAAATGATCTGGAGCTTGTCTCCTCTCTTCTGTTTTCTAGATCGATGCATGTTCATTAATCAATCAGTTACACAAATTCTATTTTTACCTCTGTATTTACCCATCCACTCATACGCTGACCGTACTTACCCTCTTGGATTTCCCACGCGTGGGTACACGTCCTTTGATGTGTCACGTCGTGTGTGTCGACTCGACTCGACTTGATTCGACTCGCCAGATAGTCAGTCAGTCACCTAGTGAATATTGCTACTTAACCTGTTGACAAAGATGTGGCACAAAATACCTAGACAGTCCATGACTCTTCTTTAATGTATAAAGGGTAAAGACCGTTTTGTGCTCGGTGTTGTATTCTCTATTCCAAAGCTAAGAATAAAAAACTCTTCCCCCATAGTACATACTACGTACCGGTTTTTCACTCTCTCTTCCTACCGAACATTCATTGAAAAAGGCATTGAATATTACCAAACTATCGTACACACACATACTCTCTCTCTCCCTCTTTCGCTCTAGTCCCTCTTCGAACTCTCGCATCTAGGGAGAATTCAACTATCTAACTGGCAAAAAAATCAAAAAAAACACGGAAGAGAGAGTTGGTGTGTGGGTGCTATTCATGTTTTTTTCCAGGTCTGTGGGACAACCAAACCTTTTGTCGAGCGAGAGAAAGGTCGAACCAGTGAGTGAAAAATGCTATCACTCATTTGAATTGGTCGATCTCGAGTTTTTATCCGAGAGATATCTTGCAAGTCTCAAACCTAATCGATTTAGCTACTCGAAAGATGAAAATAACAAATGAAAAGTCAAGACTGTTACAAATAGTCCAGTACGGTTTGCAAAACAATACAGGAATACCAATTCTTGATCAAGTACTATCTTCAACGTCACAATCGGAAATCGAACTGTTGCTTCACTCCATAGACGGAAAGGCTGATCCCGAGTATTATTCCATTGGTGTGACACGTCTTGCTCAAGCTTTGTTCAGAAATGGAAAGCACGACGAAGCTTTGACGCTTTTGAGATCCAATCCAATCGACCTTGCAAAACTACCCATATATGCTGATTGCTTATTAGCACTCCAGTCTCCAACTTCCGAGCTGGTTGATGAGATTGTGTCACACTTAATTGGCTTGCTTAATGGGTTTCCCCTTCAATCGCAAGTGTTGGATAGATACAATCTTCACCTTGTGTTCACGAAGTTGTCCAAGTTGATCAGCATCGACAAACTTGAATTTGAAACAATATCGTCACTTTTTGGAAATAGCTTAAACTTGTTGATCTCGTTTGCAAGTTTTTACTACAACTATTCAAATTCAAATGGTTTATCATCGCCATCCTTTCTTTCAAGTTTTCAAAAAAAGATCGAGACAGTTAGGACAAGTTTCGAATCATCGTTGAAGTTTCCAACTTCAAAGGAAAGTCACTTTGAATACGAATCTTTCATAAATACAATATCAAGAAACAATCAGCTTTATCACATTATACCGAACTCATATTTGAAGAAGTTGATCATAACATCATTTGGTAAAACTTTCCAAAATGTTAAAATCTTGGAAAATTTCATCGACTTACTAATATCAGAAGATGTTTCTGGTGAAAATTCAATTGAAATAATATCATCGTTCAAAGTTTATATTGAATATAGCGAGAAAATCAAGCTTCAAAATTCAAATGAATATATCGATCTAATGGGCCTAATTGATTGTTATGGAAAAACTTTATCATATCTTGTCAGTCTAAGAGAATCAGGTAAACTGAATAAGTATTTGATTGAGGAATGGAGTTTGAAATTGGTTGATCTTTTACAAAGCTTCAATAAAGAGGTGGGTCTACATTCTCCAGTTGCCCAAAGTTCATTAGTTCAATGTTTAGATGAAAAATTGCAAGTCAACAAATTTTTGAAAGTGGAGTTAAGTGAAGTTTATTATTCATTGGCAATGGCATTCAAATATTTATCATTATACAACTCTTCATTAATAAAAGATGTTGAGACAAACATTTCAAATTCAATCAAATTTTTTCAACTTTCAATCTCATGTATTGATAGTATCGATATGAAAAATGTCGAAATCTTTTTCAATTTTGCATTTATAGTCGGAAGCAAGATGAATGAAATTTCAAAAGCAATCAAAATAATGAAGTTGTGTTGTGCCATTGATAAGCTAAATTTCAAATATTGGAATTATTTAACGTTGCTATATTCAACAAGGGAAGATTATAAACCTTCGGAGCTTTTGATCAACAATACTATTAGTCTATTGAACGAACAATTGGATAATGATTTTTACCTTTCCCAGTTATCAATTCAACAAAAAAATGATATAATTCAACTAAAGATGACTCAGTTGGCATTGATCGAAATGATGAATAACGATCTTATAACGGTAATAGATTGTGTTCCTGATCTTTTCAATCTATTCAACAAACTTTTCAGCTCAAGTAATGAAACAGATTTGGAATCGACAAAGTTGAATGGATCGTCGTTATCTTCAAGACAGCAGAACGGTACGAGATCAGTCAAAAATAAATTGAAGAGAATTATCACATCTTCATCAAAGGTTCAAACCGGACATTCGACGAGCAAAATTGTTCAAAAAATCGAATCTTCTGCAGAAGAACAGGAGTCCAAAATGAAACAAGATTTATGGTTGTTTGCATCTAACTTGTACTTGAAACTGAACCTATTTGAAACTTGTAAAGACTGCTTGAATGAAAGTGAACTTAGTTTGCGTAAAAATTCAAAAACATATTCAAAATTGGGATTTTTGGGACTTTTCGAAAAAGATTATGAGGCAGCAGTTGTAAACCTTGAACATTCAATAGATTTGAATGACAGAAACTTGGAGGCGATGTTGGGTTTATCGATGTTGTACTTCAACAAAAATCTAACCATATTCAATAGTGAAATTGAGTTGAAGACCGCTCAATCAAGGTTGAAGAATTATTTACTTCTGATGGTCAATAATTTCAAATATATGAACATTCCAGAACTTCACCACTATTTATCAATCTACTTTGAGTTGAACAATGATACTGCTCTGCTCGAAAGATGTTTATGGAAGTGTGTTGAGCTAGAGGAAATTAGACCTGTTAGAGATTTTGGATGCTGTGATGAATTCCCATACTGAAATTCAGACGACAATTTAAACTGGGTGAATGTGTGTGTTTGTGTACTGTTTTATCATTTTTTTTCATTTTTTCAAAAATTCAGTGACTACCCATCTTATATAAATCAGATCAACGACAGAGGGCCAAAAACTTATGATACTCATCTTCTTCTTCCATTACTTTTCACTTATCTATCTTTTTATTATTTTCCTGCAATCTATTATTGCTTATCTAAGCTTCTTCTGCCTTTCTCGCTATCTTATCTATAGATCGGCATTTGTCAAAAAAAAGTTCACGGCAAAAAGATACACAGGATTCCTCAGTCCATTCGTCATTCTAGTATATAACTGTGGAAGAAGCCCAGATCATCAACCAGATTACCGCAGTCAATTTTCAACTTTTGATCCAAGTAAACGCTGAAAAGAAGTCAACTTTAACTGTTCATCTGTGCAGTAAATACTGAACTCGAAATAACAAAACATTAAATACAGAATCATGAGCTATCAAGAAAGAGTATCGAATCTAAGGCAAAGAGTGACAACACCAGCAGTGTCGAAGGACAGTATTAGATCAGAATTCACAGAGAAGACGCTCTCTGAAAAAGAAGTGTTGGAGGCAATGGATGCACCAATCACCAAAAGTGATGTGTTCATGTTGTTGCTGGTCATGGTTCCACTTGCGTTGTTGATTTTGCTGCAAGGTTATGTATTTGGTAAGCTGAAGAGACCTGTTGAACCAAGTTTGTACACCCAGTTTATGGACGATCTCAGGTGAAAGGCTACGTGTGTGTGTGTATGATTTACTTTTTGTCTTTCCAGCTGCTCTTCATCGACTTTCAATTCTTGATAATAATTTTACCTCTTCATTTCTTCGAATCAAAAAGAAAAAAAAAATTTAGACTGAACAACTGTAGTCCTTAGATTTGTCTAATTCATTGTGTTTGACACGATTGCAATCGATTCTTTAGACTGAGAATATATTCTATATCACTTATGACTCTAGTCTGTGTCGCTGTTGATGGCAACCACATACACGCAAAACCGTATCTGTCTGTCTAAAGAGAAAAAAAAAATTTCACAATTTGAAGTTTTCGCAATTGAAACCCAAACATAGGTGAGAAATTGAACATGGATGGTACTAACAAAACGGTTGGGGGCTCAGTAAGACTGGATGGAACAACTCGAAAATCAGTAAAGATCAGACCCGGTTTTGTGCCACAAGAAGAGATTGCAAAGTACGACCCGTCCAAGGCAAGAGAGAATAGAAGGCAACGATTGTTGAGCGAGAAGCTGGATGAAAATGGTCAAACTGCAAGATCAAGAGCTCCGGGGAATGATGCATCCCGAAGATTTGAGGGAATCAATAGTATTTTGTCAGGAAAGATAACAAGAAGAAATAACATTAGGGCTACTGAGAAGAATACGAACCTCGATGGAAATATAGATAGTTTAGTGAGCTCAATAGATAGATTAGAGATCACGGAGCATACTTCAACAGTTGGTACTGCTTCACAGCTGCAAAAAGAAAATGCCAAAGGTACCAACAGTCATATAGTTGAAGACGTACCGAAACTCAAGTGCCCCGTTCATGAAACAGAACTAGAAAAACACAAAATCGACCCTAAGACAAAAGAAGGGTAGATATTGGAACAGGCTATTCACATTTGTGGTTCAAAAAAAGTGACAGCTTTGAGTGTGCTTACGATAACCTTATTAATAACTTTATTAATAACTATTTACAAATATAATAAATAATGTTTCACGAGTCTCCCCAAATCGAAGTCAAAGACGCAAACGTGCTTCATCAACCAGGATATCTTTTTTTTTTGTCTCATCTCTCTTTCACCTCAGAAATACCGATAACTCACTATTGATGGTTGGATTGCTGTTGAATTCTACGAATGTATGTGGCACTCATAACGTTCCAAGCCCTCATATATTTTTCTATGCACTGGTTAACGCAAACCTCTTCCACGGATGTAACTGATGACTGTGGCTGTTGAATACACTTTTCAAAACAATTTTCTGTCAACTTGTTGACCAATTCCGTTGCTTGGACCATCGCCAACTCATTTGCAATTTGTCCTTGTATTTGGTTTTTCAACAGTTGTGATGATGAAGATGATGTTGAAGTTGACAACGGAGCGCTTTGGGTTGTTGACCCACCGAATAATCCACCAAGAGCCATGATTGATAAGTTTGATTTCTTCGCCTCTATGATCACACAGACACCTAATTCCACCTCAAATACTATAAATCAATCACTTAATTGTTCACTGAAAATTTTGTGAACCTCTCACAAAATGGAAGAGAAAGTCTCGAAATCGCAAAGTTCGTATCTAAACACACTACTCTTTTTAGACTTCCTATTCCGGAAATCCTTATTATGGCTATTTGCTTTTCCAAAAATTTTTTTTGTAAACATTGAAATCGAAAACAGGTTGTTTGTTAAGTGGTTTTCATCTCGATGAAACCACGAATAAGATCAACTAACTATACCGACTAGGCCGAAATCAATCAAAGCGATTATTTTTTTAAATATATATTTATATCTTCAGATATTAAATCAGTTGAAAGATGCCCGAATTGCCTATTGCTTTGAGGCCCGTTTATGATCAGAAACCTCTTTCACCATTGAAACCAGAATCAAGATGGTAAGTTTGTACTTGAGCTTCGTTTCTAAATTTGACATGATACTAACAATATTTATATTGCTTGAAAAGGACAATTGAGCACGCTCTTGCACTTCTACAAGAGAAGGAACTAACGAATCCTTTGATTTTAGAGGCATTGGATACCTTTCTCGAATTGAACAAAGCAGTTTTGAAACAAGCCGCTCCTCTATCGAACAGGAACGAGGTAAATGAGAATGAGTTCTTGAAGATCAAAGAATTGAGGTTGAGATCCGTTACATACGATGGACTAACCGAACAGAATAAGAAGGATGCACTTGAGGTTTCGAAGCTATTGAAATTAGATCCATATGAAACATTGAGAGTCATATTGCAAACTTCGCAAAAAATACCGGAAAGGAAATTTGGAAATGATCCGTGTGATAAGGATGTCATCTTGGATGACCGCTCAACAGTATACAAAAACGAAAGACTTGAACTATATTCCACTGTTGTGTTAAGAGAAAGAAGGTCAGTTTTACAATTAGTTTCCCTATTGCTACAGAACAAAGATAACGGATTAGCTTCATCGATGATTCAAGAAATTGGTAACCAATTATCGCACGATCAAAATTGGGTTGAGGACTGTATATCGGAATTGGAGAAAACAATGGATTCCATTTTTTCAAAAAGTGATTTGACATCTTTCTCCAATGAACTTGATACAATAATTTCTATTGACCGATATATTTTGGTGATTAATTTACTACAGGTATTGGTTCAATTGACTGTTAGTTCATTGGTGAATAAATCTGTTGTATTATTATGGTTCAAGCTCATGTCCAAATCAAATTTTTTTTCGAATATCGGCAATTCAGTACCTACCGAAGTATTAGCAACCATTGAGGCGTTATCAACAATTGTGTCTGTCTTGATGATAGATTTGGATAACAATTATGGTGATTTGACAAATGAACTTTCCTTTATGGGTGACGCAGTGGTATTCAATGAATTAAACGAATTGTTATTGAACACTCCTACCAATTCAGTTGTGTTATATGCATGGAGTATAATTCTTCATAGAGAGTCGCTTATTCTTGAAGCTTACCCATCAAATCCAGTTGCTGTCAAAATGATATCTAATTTTGATAACGATATCTCAAAGTTGAAATCAACCTTTCAAGCATTTGCACTGAAGGCAGATCAGTTAGATTTTTTCTCATCCTTAATCAAATGTGATCAAATTTTGAAGTTTGATACCATCTATTCCACTATTTTAGGTTCATTTATAATCTCGATATTACCATATGTCGATTTAATTCCAAAAGTCGCCAACGCAATCCAAAAAATCATTTCGGATGCTCCTGAGCATATTGTTTTGCGGTTTTTTAAAGATGAGAATGCAGAGAGGTTGATACTCTTATCAAGGGCAAAATTACCAATTTCAATAGCTGCAAATATCAAGCTATGTAATTCTCATGGAGGGTTTGCCTATGAAGAATTTTCATTATTGAAATCTTTTATGACATTACTATCAGATGATGATTTGCAGAATAAATACGAATTTGATCAATTCAATCCTGAATTATTCAAGTTGACAGAGGAGGTTGATGTTTATCCACCTTTTGAAGAGAAACAGGAGTTGTCATTGTTAATGAGTAAAGATACTAGGGGAAAATTCCTTCCAACTGAAAATGAAAATGAGCAATTGGTCATTTTCTTATACGAGTATAACGGCTTGTCATTAATCGGAAGAATTTTGCAAAATTTGATAAACGGATATGACAAACTGAATGAACAACTGATGGATTTGATTGTAGACATTTTCACCCTCATCACAAAGATGTTGGGTCAATGCGACAAGGAGAGGCAAGATGATATTTTTACAGTCATGAGCTCATTCGTCGAAAGTAAGGATGTATTCACTACTCTTCTCAATTTCACAAATAGCTCGATGGAATCAAGAAACATGCCAGTTTTGATTGCTTCTGTCAAGTTGTTGAGGTCTTTGCTTTACTACAAACCTGAAATAGTTTGGAAATACCTACAGAGTTCCTCATTGTTGGAAAACAATGGTAAGAGTGGGTACTGTTCAATAATTTTGGGTGCCATTGAAATTGTTCACGGTAACTATGACTTCACCCTTTCCTTGATTGATTTGACGAATGGATTGATATCAGATTCGTTATCTATATGCGATGAGCTGACCTCAAAAATCAAAGACTCAATTCTTCAGAAACTCACAATTCATATGATTCAGATTTATGAAAATTTCATTTACTGGAGTTATGGGAATATTCACGAAAAAATGATGACAGGTACTTTAGTTAGCGATTTATTCTCGAGGATAATAACTGCAGCATATGGCGTTGGAGAACCCTCAAGTCTGAACAGTCCAACTAGAGTCTTCAACGAATCTGCATCAAAAATCATTAACGCATTTTTGGTATCTGATTCTGTTGATATTAGATCTAATAAACCAATAATGTTGATGATCGATTCCTCTTCAACGTCGACACTCCAAACTTGCGATCTTTCAGGAATGTGGTTTGATAATTGGATTAAAAGTTGCTTCGAGCTTTCTACATTATTAGTGTCTGCAAGATCATTGAAAAATTTGGCTCCATCAAATTTTGAAAAGACTCTTTATAACAAATCAAGGTTACTAGTTGAAATTTACTCAAGAAATATTCAGCTAAGAAACCATACCATCAAATTGTTGACAAGCCTCGTCAATGCCAAGTGGCCCAACGAACCGCCTTCATTATTGGCACATTTAGGTAGCTATCATGCAAATATTTTAATCATGTCTGTCGCTACAGATTTGAAAAACAGTTTTGATGATTACCCAATAAAAACAACATTATACGATTTTTTCTCGTCGGTCATGGAAGGTAACCAAGAAGGCCTTTCAATAATGTTTATCACAGGTCGTGATATTCGTGAATCCATAATGTCCAAGAAACAAAATGACACTCAAGTAGTCTCAATTTTGAATATATTAAAAAGTGATGTTACAAAAATTTATCATTATCCTGATTCAGTTGCATTGCATTTAGTTGATGCCATCTCACTTGCTTTCAATTCGTGGACGACCGCTAAAGAGGGTGGAAATGATAAAGAATTTGTTGATGAATTGATACGGAGAATACAGTGGAGGCCTCAATCAGATAACGAACCATCAACTCCCCATGAATTTATTGCTAGATCATACGAGAGTAAGTTGATATCAAAAATTGCTGAGATATTAGCTCTCTACTTGTTTGTTTCCAAAAGTGAAGAATGTATAAAAAACATTGAGCTATTTATCATCAACGAATCAACAATCTCTACTATTGAAAGTAGTTTCAAGATTGTTGGTTACAATACGTCATTGCATGCAAATCTACACAAGAACTTTGAGTCCAAGTGGCCAAATCTCAAATTATCTCAATTTGTGAGATCGCCACTAGTCAAAACAAGAAGATATGGAATAGGATCAATTTATGATTTGATTTTAATGGATCAATTATTTGAGGATGATTTGAGCTGGAATGAAATAAGGGAAGATGTCGCGTTAACCAGTATCAACCTTCAATACATTGAATCGCAAATTACTGCCGCCAAATCATTAGGTGCCTTATTAACTTCCTATTGTAACAAGACTAAAAATCCGTTGGGTTCGCCATTCTTGAAATTGACCACTCAATTATTGAAGCTAAGTGTTGATGAAGGTATATCTGCTCCAATCTTCGAAACTATTTATTTCGAGAGAATCGAGCTAGCATTTTTTATCACATATTGTGTTTCAAAGACCACAAAGGAAATTGACGATGAGATCCTATTCGGTATAATCAATAACATATCCAAGATTTTGTCTTCAAATGATTTGGATTTCATAACTGGTTTATCGGACTCTACAACTGTTTATTATAGACCATTATTGAGAACATTACTGGCTGCTTTGAAATTGGTCAAATCAGACACTGATTTACTTACAGATCATGCAGCAACATTTATGGACCTTTTTCATATTATTGTTTGTAAAGGTTCAAGATATTTGTTCTCATCAATTCAGTCCGACGCTTTATCAAGTAATCAAGCAAGCAATAGTAATAACAACAATTTGAATAAAAAAATTGAGGACATTATTTTGACTTTATCAATCTTGAAATCGTTTGTAAGGTTAAATTTGACAACCGATTTGAAAGCTGGGTTTGCCAATTTGTTAGTCGAATCAGGCTCGATAAGATCAATATTGAACCTCTATTCATGTTCACATTTGGTGACCATCAACGGTGATCCTGTTTTTGCTGATTTGACATTATTGTTTATATACGAACTAGTCACCGTCCAACCAATAGCTGAAAAATTTATCACCAATTGTTTATTTTCAATTTTAGTTGAAAGCCCGATTTCAGTTTTGATTCAAAAAGGTGGTATTAACCCTGTCACTTCGCCAAGCTATCATCATATTTGGTGTAACGGATTACTATCAATCTTGTTAACCTTATTGAGCAGCTTTGGTGAAAGAGTTGTCCCTGAAATTGTTATGTTCATGACGTATTTCTCAAAACAGGTTTCTACGAATATCAATGGTTGGTTTAAGGATTCTGTGGTTGTTTGTAATTCTAGCATCCAAGAAACGGGACAAATTGTATTATTGTACAAAGTTTTGCAAGCATTAGATATTGACGACTACTTGGTTGGAAATCAAATTGGTGGATCAACGGTTGGCAATATCAAATTCATTCCTGGCTTAGATAGCGGTGAAGAAAGACAATGTTTGATAAACGTGTTCAACTACTTACTTTCTCACCCAAAGTTTTTGAGTTCAAGAGTTTCGCCAACAACCCCTGAAGAGCAGAGTTTGTACGAACTAGACGAAAAAAGATTTGTCGAGAACGTCGTCGAGGATGTTCGTGACTTGAAAAATTCATTGTTAAATTAAAATTTTATGTACTATTAGAAACTTTGAAGCTTTTTCTTGCTTCTGTAATTTTTTCTTTCCTTTAAAACGTTCTTTTCACTTTACCATCCAAAACTTGCATTCTTTCCAACAAAATATGTGCATTTGTATCTATTCCGATTTGCTTCTTACTAAACCAAAACGTCTCCTACTTATTATCGCCGAAAAGCATCTGCCTAAATTGATCATTGGTCTTACCAGCTACCTTTAAATTACCTTTTTCGTCATCTGCAATCAGGTCTCTGGGCTTCTGAGTAGTGCTTTTCTCGTTTCCATTCAGCCTCTGCTTGATTAAAGTATGTCTACGCTGCCTTCTGTTAAAATTAACAGGGATCATTAAAGTTGGGGCTTTGTTGTGATCTTGATGGTGGAGTCTCATATCCTCTCTTGAGCCTATTTTGATCTGCTTTCCGTCAATAACTTTGTTAGACAAAATCATTGATGCTTTTCCAGCATCATTCACGTTTTCATATTCGATCAAAGCTCCATTTAAATCTGTACGTAAGTCGATTTTTCTAACTTGTCCCGCTTCTTTGAAAATAGTTTCAAGTACTGCTGCACTTATTGTGTCAGGTAGATTCATGACACTGATAGTCTTGGATTTGATTGTATCCTTTGACGGGGTCTCCGTTTTGTCTGATTCGACTTGGATTGGCTTCTGGATAATTTCTCTTATTGATTTCTTCGACGTCGCAATTGAAACTTGCAATATTCTTCCTTCAAGGTTTATGCCGTTCAATTCAGAAACTGCTCTTTGAGAATCCTCCTTGTTGTTGAAAGATACAAAAGCATAACCATCATTCACTCTTCCAAGATTTTTGTTTTTGTCTGTGATTGGCATGTTGATTCGCTCAATGTTACCAAACTTTTCGAAAACATCTCTAAGTTTTTGTGCATCAACTTTGTAAAAATCCAACTGATGGACGTAAACTTCCCTTCCTTCTTCAGTGGCTCCGACTCTTTTAGTCTTCAGATCTGGATTTGAAATTTTCACAACCAATTTATATTCCTTACCATCAAACCCAGTCAATTTGGAACCGTTCAAAGACTTTACAGCTTCCTCTGCTGATGATGAAGAGTCTAATTGTACGTAACAGAATCTCTTTTTGGTATTTCCTTTCAAAGAAGGAAGACGAACGCTTATTGGGGTCCCAAATTTTGAGAAAAGAACTGTTAGTGATTCCTTGGTTTCACCAGGTGGGAAATTAGTGACAAATAATGTTGTATCCAAAGCCCTCCTGACAGAGATCTCATTACCTAAAAATTGCTTGTGATCCTTCGTCAAAGCAGACAAAATCTCTCTATCTGTTGAAAATTCAATACTGGCCAACCATTCTGATGGCGACAACTGCAGAATTGAAACATTTTGGATTTGACCACAATCAGCAAAAAAACCTTTAACCTTGTCAACCATAGGTTCCAGGGTTAAATTCTTTACAAAAACTGTCAAATGTTCGCGATCCCTTCTTATTATATCATCCGTTTGGCCCAATTTCAATCTTTTTGTTTCAATTGAAAGATCAGAATCTGCAATTTCTCTCTTCTGTCCCGCAGGTGCTACTTCTGCTTCTATGTCTTCAAGTTGCGTCTCTCTTGATATATCAACCTTATGCATGGCTTTATTAATCTGTTTCTCCAACTCGTGATGCTCTATCTTGTTGTGATACAAATCAGAATACCTTAGCATCTCGTCAAATAATCTTTCAGGCCAATCAATTGATGATGATTTGTGAATAATGTTCTTGAATAGTTTAGACATGGAGCTCATGTCACCATTCTTCTGTTCATAATCGATCAGCATCAACCAAACTTCAGCCTGTTTTGAGTGATTGTCACTTGAAGTCAACTTCACGAGAACGTCATTGACAATACTCTGCATTCCCAAAGAGTCAAATATTGAAATCACCATCCTCTCTATAGTGTGGAAAACATCGTTGTTTTCAATAGCACTGGAATAAAAAGTGACCGCATCTTGCTCAAATAAATCATACATTTGTAGTGATTCGCCTTTAATCAACCGTAAATTATAGTTTAGTATTGACATCATAAGCCTCTTCTTCGTTTCATAAGATTCCAAATGATTGAACATTACGTCTTTGCCAATAATATGTTTCCTCATGGCTGCATACTGAGGATATTCATGACACTCAAGGTTTCTTATCCAGTAAGACCAAGAAATTGAGCTATTCGGATATGTTCTTCTGAATCTGTCTATCACACTAGATATGGTAACTTGGGGACTGTTATGATCGAACAACAATTGAATGAAGGATACCCAAACATCAGTAAATGTTTCGTTAAACTGGTTATTGACAGCATGTTCAAATATGCATTTGAGAATATCCAAATCTTTGAATTTCTTATTTCCCTTCAAGCTGAAATATTGTGTCCAAAAAAAAGGATCATCCAGTTTATTATATGATTCCACCTGCATTTGTTCCATAAATGAAAGCAACCTCTTGGTCTCTGAATATTGCCTCTGGGCATTTTGAACCTCTTTTGAATACTCATTTTTGTAATACTCATTGATGAAAGAACAATATTGACTCCATGTATCATCCAATTGCATATGTGGTTTCCTCAACCTCACCAAAAACAGCTCCTTTATATATTCGTTGGACACTTTTCCAACAAGATAAGTGATGAAATCGTACCAGTTGGTATTCCCAATATCGTTCAAACCATTAATGACGAAGTTTAGCTCATTTTCAGCGACATGGGTAACCATATTCTTCGACTTGATCGTATTTGCATATAGCTGAAAGGTGTCCGGTAACGGGCGATCAATCAGTCGTAAATGAAAATACTGGGACAACGATTCAAACGATTCAGCCGCTTCCAAACTCTGAAACCATTCATCCCAAAAGCTTTCACTCATGGTGAAGTATTTTAATAGTTGCATGTTACAATTTTCATATTCTTCAGGCTCACCCAGTTCTTTTGAGACCAGACGAAGTTTTACATAAAGTTCCTTATCAAATGGATTCTTCAAAAGCTCATCTTTGAGCCTGTTTATTTCAGACATCGACTCAATAAACTACAAACTGTTCAGCTTTGTACTTGGATATCTATTGTCTAATGCTTCTCTCTTTAATAGTGAGATACTACAGTAGTGCAAAATGTCTCAATCAAGTTTTCAGATTTTTCAGATTTTTTTTTTTCCTCATCTCTATTTTAAAGGTGAAAAGTTGAGTTTTAGCCATTTTCTGGGTGTCAAGTGACAGTAATCAGAGTATAGGTGTGATAATTGGACAAATATGAACGCTAGTGGGTATTTGAAATCCTATGGCTGGGTTGAAGGTGAAGCTTTGAAGAAAGGTGGGCTAAGAAAGCCGATCTTGGTCAAGCATAAAAAGGATACCAAAGGATTGGGGCATGATAGTGGAGATAGTGAAGCATGGTGGGAAAGGATATTCGACGGTCTGCTCAAAGGGTTGGACGTTGTTTCGAATTCCAAAGATATCAGTTTCAAGCAAAACGAGGTCAAGGCGTCTGCTATCTCTAAGAGCGTGTCACCGTTATATAAGATGTTCGTCAGAGGCGAAGGGTTGGCTGGAACAGTGGGTAACAAGGACTTTGCAAAGGTAAAACAAACACAGGTTGTATTGAAAGATGTTGTGGAGAACTCGTTCAAGACGGGGTTCTCCTCCAAGAAGAGCAAGACAAAGTCAGACAAAGTGATAAAGGAGAAACGCGGAAAGAAAGAGAAGAGGAGCAAAAGGGAAAAAAAGGAACACAATGATCTGAAGGATGGAAAGATAGAGAGTAAGAAGAGCAAGCACAAGAGAAAAGAGAAAAGTACGAGCAGTAAAGAGAAAAAGAAGGATAAGAAGGATAGCAGCGGTTCGAAGAAACGTAAGCGAGATGATGATGCTTCAAATGAGAAGATCAAGAAAGTGAAAAAAGTCATCAACTAGAGCGGACCACCTAAAATAAACACACTAGCACAGTTAATTCCAGTAGAGAAATCGTAGACTTCAGACCATTCAGCCTCGTCAAATATGCCTGAGACATCACCTCGCTTTATACTAAGGGCTAAATCAAATTAATTGCGCTTCAAACGGTTTTTGCGCAAAACCACACAAAAAATATAAGTATATATGTTTCAAATTGACTAGACTGGATTGTATGAGTTCTGTAGCACAAATACGATATCTTCGAGTGATGGTAGATTCCACAAAGGAGATATTGTGCAGTGATAAGTTACAAGTGCCCATTTCTGAGGGTGGAGATGTCTCGAAAAATTTGCAGCTGGAGTACGAGTTGGATGAGAGTAAATCAATTTCAAACTTACCCAATTCTTCATACAGTCTTTTGACAATTCTCAAGTATACGGCTGGATTTTTGCTAGTCAGGTACACCTTTTCGAATTTTGGGACGTTGATCATAGGCTCAATCACAACGGTAATACTGATGGTTTACTTAGGTCATAGAGCAACAGCAGCCAATGCCAACCATCCAGTAAGAAAGATACCCAAGAGTAAAAAGTTACCCAAGTTGAAATTCACTGAAGCAACGAATTGGGAACTGGAAATTCAGATCTTTAGCAAGTACAGCAATTCTGTCAAATCTGAAAACGAGACTGCTGTTTTTCCGGAAAGTTTTCTTATATCAGAGACCATCAACGATATTGTTGATTTCATTATAAGAGACTTCGTGATGAACTGGTTCACTTCAATCACGGAGGATGCATCATTCTCGATAGAGTTGAAACTCCAAATCAAACTGGTTATTAAAAAAATACACCATCTTCTCCTTCAGGTGGATTTGAGTGAGTTAATGGTCTCCAAGCTTTTACCCATGATCACTGACCACTTCAACTCATTTGTTATTGCTTCGGACACGGTGAAGAATAAAAAATGTGTATTCAACAGGTCATTGACTAATACCAGTGACTTGAAATTTGCAGTTGCATCTCAATATAATAAGGGAATTTTACACACAGCTGTCAAATCCAAAAATCTATCCACGGAAAGTGAGAGGAAAATATATATACAAGAAAGATTAAAACTGATTTTGCCCAAATTGATAGATAAAGACGAATTAAGCTCTGCTCCTGTTTTTATTTTACTCAAACATCTCTTGAGTTCATGTGTGCTTTTTCCCTCATTGAATATGCTATGTGAGCCTGATTTTTGGAATCAATTGATAATCAACAGCATTAGTGAAGTTTTAAAAGACAGGCTGCAGGTTAAACAGTTTATATCAGTTTTAGATTTGCATGCAGGTAATTCTGAGGATGTAAAGAAGTTGAAAGGTTCAGGGGAGCCTGAGAAGTTTACCAAAGCTGATTTTGCAAGAAACAAATTGATGAGACACATTTTATCCCCAGATTCAACAGCTTCTCAGTTTGACAAAATGATGGGGAAAGTTGGAAGCAGTACGCTGTTGCCTGAGTTGAAGCAGTTGAAATACTATACATCGCTTCAAATCAGTAAGCTATCTAGAGAGATTAACGGGGTTGACGATATTGGGGATGGAATTAGAACGTACAATATGAGGTTGTATCTGTTGAAATCGTACATCGACAACAGAATTATTCAAATTTTGGATCCACATTATGATGCTAGTCTTGATTCTACTATTAACAATCATCTGCTAAGATCATTAAAGCTTTCAATGGAAGATAAATTGAATATCACTCTTGAGGAGATTTTACATAACACGATCTCATTGACCTACTTTATGGAATTCATGGAGCAACGATCTAGAGTTGTATTGCTACAGTATTGGATAACTGTTGATGGGATGAAGAGTCCATTGGAAGATTTAGAAGACTATTCACACGGTGATGCTAACGATGATTATTCTGAAAACAGCACCACCAATAATGCGGCAATGTCTCTGAGCATAGACATGTCACAGGCGGCTGATATTCGCCAAATTTATAAGCGTTTCTTTGGAAATAAGCTACTCAAAATAAGCTCCACAATATACCTGTCTCTAGCTGCATTTGTTGACACAAAACCGGACAACATGGATTTATATATCATAGCCAGACACTCTCTTTTGGTTCTACAGAAGGATACATTTGAGAGGATGAACAAGACAGACTTAGTGGCATTCAAAATGTCGGACTTATTCTTGAAACTATTGGCAACCGAATTTATGGACAATACAGCTGCTCTAGGCTACGATCAAGATGTATTATCAGAAGAGGAAGAGACAGCAGATCCTTTGGCCAACTATGATGAGCTGGATGAGGATACCTCAGATGAGAAGGTTAGTGCAGATGTCATGAGAGCTGTGGAGGATGCGTTGAACGAGATAATGTCTGACCAACCTCAGTCCTCCAACGCCAAACCAAATTCCGAGACACCGTCGAAAAGCTCTTCAATCATCAATTTGAATTCTGAATCACACAGTAACATCCAGACCTCTACTAATAGCAGCAGAAATTCAAGGTTGATCAACCCCGAATTGCAAAAAGATCTTTTTGGCGTTGAATCTGAGCCAACATTATTTGATGACACTGATGAGAGTTTCTTGGATAACTCCGAATTGCTCTTTGGTAATAACAAAAAGACATCAAAGCTTTTTGATGATATAAGTGAATCTTCAGTAGATTATTCTGACTCTATCAGTAACTTTGAAGATGGTCAGGCGCTGTCAATTCCAGATCTTGAGAACAGCGAATTGCATTTGGCCGCTCCTGGTGACTTGAACTTATCAGAGGAAATTTCAAGATTGTCATCAGAGATTACAAGATTGGAGAACCAAGTTTTAATCATTGATCCATTGTTGAGAAAAGCTGAACTCACCAATAATGTGCCCGAACTCAAGATTTTGAGAAAATCAAGGTTGAATTTGGAAAGGGAGATTGAATCTAAGGAGTTACAGAAACAGCAATATATTGTTCAAGAAAATGACAATTCGCTATATGGTAAATCACATGTTAGAATTCAATCATATCTAACTGAAAAAGACTTTGTGTTATACTTGGTAGAAGTTCAAAAGATGTCCAGTGATAAAGATGTTGTATCAGCTGGCTGGATAGTAGCAAGAAGATTCAGCCAATTTTATAAGTTGAATGAATATTTGAAGCTGAAGTATCCTGTGGTTCGAGACTTAAAGTTTCCTACAAGAATGGTCATTTCCAAAAGAAATATCATTGACGAAAGAAAAGATCAACTCGAGTTGTACTTACAAGAGTTGATCAGAATTCCTCAAGTCTGCTCAAATAAACTTTTTAGATCGTTTTTATCATCCGAAGTTTTCTCATTAGAGTTGAACGATTCATTATTAGATTCAACAAAAACTTCAAGAAGAGCCAATATTGAAAATGTCGCAAACAAGGTTTACTATGGACTATCGTCAAAGTTACCAACATCAGGGTTGTTGGCCAACAACAGATTATCCCTATCAAGAGGGGGTTCCCCAAATACGATAAATAGCAACACATCAATCTCGAAGATGGAATCCACAAGCAGCTCAAACGATATTGATTTGCAGAAAGAGTTGAATTCTTTTGATGAGCAAGAAAGTGGAAAAATCTCGTTTGTCAAGCCTATATGTGACTTTATCATTGCTGTGTTCTCACTCAAAAGGTCAAAAACATGGCTTCGTGGAAGAGCAGTTGTTGTGATCTTGCAACAGATTCTTGGATCGACAATTGAAAAGAGGGTGAGAGAAAACATTTCGTATTTTTTTACTAGCGAACCAAAGCTTCTAGACTTGATAACGTCATTACGCGATTCGTTATGGCCATATGGCAAGTTTAAAGAAAAATCTGTTTTACGTACTTCTGTTGAAAAAAGTTACAGTAGAAGTAAGTCAAAAGTTTTGTTGGAAAGATTTATAGTCGACTCAACTGCAAAAATATTTGGTGCTTCCAATAGTAAGCTAGCTGCTTCGAATTTACATGAGATGTTACAGAATGAGTTGCTTTTAAATCATATCATATATACGTTGTTTGATGAGATTATAGATGACGTTTTTTTGAACAACGACTAGAATTTACTTGGCTTGATCTTCTGTAAGAGAGCTGGCTCTTTTTTTGATTTCTAAGTGATGATGGATATAACATACAAATCAAACACCTTTCAGAAAGTTTGAAATAAAATACAAATTCACAAATTTAAAAAACAAAACTACTTACTACCTGTAAGAAAACTAACATCAAAAACCCCAAAAAGTATAACATACACAGAAGAAAAAATTAAGCAAATGAAAGAAGCCATTACGAAAATGAAAGGTAGAGGAAACATTAAGCCCTGTTTGGTAAGGTATACTTCATAAAACTTCTCTGTAACTGTCTTCTAACGCTGATTTTTTGGGCCCCAACAAAACTATCAACTGTAACTTTGATTGCCCTGTCCAAATCATAAGTAGAGACAAACTCTGATAATCTCATTTTTGCAAATGATTCAGCAATTCTTAGAATACTTTCCAAGTGTCTGACTGTAATTGGGAAACTACCAGTCGTTATACTTTCACGCCTGAGATCAGCATATACTTTTGAGACTTTATCCATGTCCATTTGAGAGAGTTTTGGGTGTACCATTGCTCTTGCATAATGTATATATTTGATCAATAAATCTTGGGAGATCGGAGAAATTTCATTTTCTTTCTCCTTGTTGATCCTACTGATTTTTTCTCTTCTTGATTTTGCTTGTTGTGACTTTGACTTCTTCGCTTTCTGTGAAGCCTCATCATCACCCACCTGCGTATCATTCTCGGAGTTATTTGCTTCATCATCAACATTATTGTATTCTGCATCGTCAACTTGTGATGGATGAGACCTCATATGTGATGCAATAACAAAATTTGCCAACCTTTCATCGATTTCTGGGTCAACTTGATCTCTTACTACACACAAGATATCAAATCTTGATAGGATCGGTTCTGTCAAGTTCACGTTCTGAGATAGTGGTAAAGTTGAATTGTATCTACCTCCAATTGGATTAGCAGCTGCAATGACTGCACATCTTGCTTTCAAAGAAGTAACAATACCAGCTTTTGAGATAGAGATAGATTGTTGTTCCATAGCTTCATGGATAGATGTTCTATCAGCGTCATTCATCTTATCAAATTCATCAATAAGACAAACACCTCTGTCCGCCAAAACCAAGGCACCACCCTCGAGAGTCCATTCTTTTGTAATTGAATCTTTTTTGACCGAGGCAGTTAAACCCACGGCAGAAGCACCTTGACCCGTTGCAAATACTGCACGATGTGCAGTTTTCTCAACATACTTTAAAATTTGAGATTTGGCAACACCAGGATCACCCAACAAGAGGACATTAATGTCACCTCTGATGGAATGCTTACCATTGACATTTTTTTGTACACCTGCAAACAATGCCAATGCAACTGCAGTCTTGATATCTTTATGACCGTAAATTGATGGAGCCATTGACGAGATAATTTTATCAATAACACCTCTCTCGCGAGATAATTTTCTAAACTCTCTCTCATCTTCTTCAGTCCACTGAAATGAATCTAAACCTTCATCTGAATCACTTGATCTACCACCTTCGATTTTTTTAACGGAATTAGCCTCGATGATTGTTGCAAAGACTGGGAAACCATTAGAAGCATTTAATCTACCATCATATGAGTTCTTGTATATACCAGTGATTTCGACTAATTGGCCTGGTGTTGCCTTGTCAGTGAGATCGCCAGTAACAATAACAGTTTTTGATCTTGGTAACCTACCTGCAGAGACGTTTGATGGTTTTTCCTGGACCGTCAATTGTTGATAATTTCTATAGACTGTTTTTTCAGTATTGATCTTGAAAGTCGATTTTGACTTACAGTTTGGGCAATAGTTGATTGAAACTTCTTTATTACTTTCTTGAATGTATGGGCCTAACACTGTATCACACTTGTTACAATTAAACTTGATATATTTCAATTGTGGGAAGACACCTGTTCTTCTGGTCACAACACCACTTACTCTTACGAGTTGATTCAAATTGTTCTCTCTCAAATCTTTTAAAGTAAGAACGTTAGAGTAATCGGAGATTCTCACATGAATTTCCGAGTGAATTTGAGAGTAATCTGGGTAGTGTAACTCGGTGGCCTCCATGGCAACGACATCAAATAGCTTCAAAACTTCCTCTGGACATAAGGTAAGAAACATCGCCAATATAGCTTTACTCTCCATCAAGTGTTTGTAGCTAACTTCCAAACTCTCCGAGTTGGTTTCACCCAATTCTCTAATCTTAGCACCGTAAACAGATCTACCATCAATGGTATACTCAAGAAGGAAGGATTTTAACTCTCTGCCAATTGTTCTTGCGACTGATGGCTGGACAACCCATTCTAAGATTGATGGGGCTTTGACGTCAGCTAATGATTCCAAAGACAACTCCTCGTTCAAGGGGTCGATATCCTCCATATCAGACATCAAATCATCTTCATCGTAAGGGTTTCTGTTTCTTCTTCTTCTCCTTTGTATTGGAAGACCATAGCGATCAACTTGAATATCTTCGTCTTCATCGTCCATCAAATAGGCATTCTGTCTAGACAACTGATCTCTGGCATTCAAAACCTGGTTGACTTTCCTTACATCCCCGATGTCCAATTCATCATGTTCGTTGTCATCTATGTGCTCTGCTTCGTATTGGTCCTCGGTGTCCTTCTGTCTGTAATCACGTTCCATGTTCGCACCGAACAAATCTTCCCCTTCCTCATCTTCGATTATCTCCTCGTAGTCCTCCAAGTCTGGAACCTCATTTGTAATCTCATCCTCGTCATCAAACCCCTCATCAAAAGGCATGGCTGGCGATGATGGTGGTAGCAGCTGTGGTGAGGACGGTAAACTGTTGTTTCCGTCTGGTGATCCAAAAAACCCACCTTCTTCATCATCATCGATTTGTCTCTTTCTCGAATTTGACTGCGACATTCTTCACTCCTTTTGTATTAAAAAGTGTTTGATCAAAGCAGATTGGGCTTAAATAAAATTGGGTAGAACGTTCTTGATTTGAGTCTAACCACTTATGTATCAGAGTTGTTGACCTAGCAGGAAAAAGGTTTGAAGTACCATCCATAATTCAAAACATGTTTTGGAAAAAAATGAAAAAAGGTGTCTTGACGCGTTCAATTTAACGAAAATTTCCTAATTAGGGTTAAATTGGATAATGGTACTTAAGTGCACTACTTTATTTAACTAGTAAAATAAAAAATTTAAACGGGGCATACTGGGAATTGAACCCAGGGCCTCCTGCACCCAAAGCAGGAATCATACCACTAGACCACACGCCCGTTTAGATATACCTCTGCTTTAGCATTGTTTGACATAGTGGAGTGTTATTTGGCTAAGATTGCGTCTTTGTGTTACCGCTGATAGCGTCATCTAAAGTCTTTCAAAATCAAGGTTGTCAAACTGTCTGAAACTATCTGTTGGTTGGCAAAAAGGAATGATTCAAAAGTCAACTCTTCTCAGTACATTTGCTCTGTAAACTCTTTAAATTCACGCATAAATGTGGAAATGTAGCTGGTTTTGAATCTTAGCGCACACTGTTAAATGTTATCCGCCATAAATCTCTTCTCTTTCCAAAAGTGCTTCCAGTATCCTCTTCTCACCTGATGTGATCTGATCCGTCTAGATTGATGTTACAGATACACAAAACAGGTCGTTTGTCGCAAATACAGCGGATAAGTAGAGGGAGGAAAGAAGACGTATGTTTTATGAGCCGACATTTGCGTAAGGATGCAGTCCAGTAATAGGGATTGATAGTAATCTGATTTGGGTCTAATTATCTTGTTGGATTTTACCCATTGAAATATACAGTCAGTTTTTGATATAAGCTACTTTATTTCCATGAATTGAAGTTTGGCATTTATCAAGTTCTACTTTTGGTATTTGAAAGGGAAAAAAAATGATCCAAAACACTTAGACCTTCTGTCCCAAATTTGCAAAATTGTTCTTCGAGTTTTACTTTCTGACGTATGTGACCCAATTAAAATGTTTCAAAATGATTTTTTGTAATGAGAGGAGTTGGTACATGCACTGTCGACCATAAAGAGAAATTGGTAAGGGGAGCGTGAAGCAAGTTTGCATTAGGGGTTAATAAGATTTGATGATGTTTTCAGCTCATTAGATATTAGCTTTCTTTTTCTCTACACCTCTTCACAACTCTTATGTGTTAATCCCAAGTAGATCAACCTTTATCAACATGATTCAGAAGTTTTATATGTGAGTTTAGCAGCATGAATATTTGCAAATTCGATAAAATTCTAAAAAATGGTCGAGCGAATGTTCGATAACGGCATCGAATATAAAAAAAAGTAGCAGGCTTAAATTCATTAGCGATTAAGACTATAAGAAACTTCCAGGGAAGTCAAAAGTTAAAAAAAAATAAAGAAACAAGAATTGAAGAATAAAAGGCATAGCAAAAGCAATAATCAATTGATCTGTTCCGTTTAGGCATAAAGTACTTGCAACCATTCAAGACCCTTAGGTCTTTCAAATGGAGGTTCTGGATGGTTAGCAACATCCTCAAACAAGGTAGCTAAATCAACGTCTTCTGAGCGAATCCACTTGGTTTTCTTGATTATCTTCCAACCAAGTGCCAAACCGAAGAACAAAGGAATGATGAAATAGTAAGTGAAGAATGACGAGAATTCCCAATGGCCATGCATGAAGTTGGCATAACCGGCTGTCAATAAGAAGAGGATTGAAAAGAATCCTGAAATCCAGGCAAAATATGGAGTAAACCTTACACTGTGTGGTAACATATCTCTTGAATATCCTTGTACTTTCATTGCTCTTGTCAATGCAATGTGATTAGCAGAGATCAAAATCCAGAAAAGCAAAGTGTTTGAAGATGAGATATTTTGGAACCATGAGAAGACGTTATCAGCAGTAGATGAACAAGACATATATGCTAATGGTAAAAATGCGGCAACTGTGTACAAACCAACCCAAGGAACACCTCTCTTTGTAGTTTTTAAGAAAATTCTAGGTGCTTGCTTCTTAACAGCCAAGGCAAACAATGTTCTTGAAGTGTGGACTAAACCCAAGTTACCCAGAGAAAATGCAGATGTTAAAACAACTGCATTGATGATATGAGGTAAGACTGGGATACCAGCACGTTTGAATGCAATAACAAACGGCGATGATGAAGCTGTACCTGAGCCGGTAGCAATTTCTGCATCGTTGTAAGGAACCAACATTCCCAAGATTAAGACAGCTGAACAGTACAAGATGGTGACTCTGACCATAACTCTCTTTGCAGCTCTAAAAATTGATCTTCTTGGATGTTCGGTTTCTCCAGCCAATGTGGCAATACCTTGCAAACCACCAAAGGCATAAACTACTGAGTTGATGGCCGACCAGAAACCTAAGAACTTACCCAAATCACCTTCGACATACTTTGTAGCAAACGGACCTGGATCATTCCAGTATCTGAAACCTAATCTTTCTTGACCTTTAACTCCACCCAAGTCAACAATCAAACCACAGATGATCAAACCGACAACCAAAGACAACTTGAGAATTCCAAAGAAGAACTCAACTTCACCATACAAACGAATCGAAAATGAGTTTGTGACAACCTCAACAACACCCATGACAGTGATAAAAATGGCTGGGCTGGCATCAGTCCAATACGTAATAACAACAGCGGCAGCAGCTAATTCAGTTGGCAAAACACCCGAGTATACACTGATCCAACCGTATGAGAACCCAATACACTCATCCAAGAAATGCTCGGCGTGTCTAACTGTGGAAGCTGTTGCAGGCATCAAACATGACGTTTCAGCAATACAAAGTTGATTCATTCCGATAATGATACCAACAATCAAATAACAAAGAAAAATACCACATGGACCGGTCTTTGCCAATGTACCACCGGATGACAAGAACAAACCTGTACCAATGACACCAACCAAGGTCAACATTTGGATATGTCTCTGCTTCAAACCCTGTTTCAACTTTGTTCTTTCGTGAACTAAGACATAGTTTTCACCCTCTGGGATCACAGCGTCGGCATAGTTGGTTTGCGTGACAATGGCCTTGATCGAGTTTTCATCTGAAATGTCTCCAACCTCAATGGTGACATTGTTTTTTTCCCCTTTTTCTATATCACTCATTTTGAATGTATATTTAACTTAGATTCTCCTTGGATAAGCTTACAAGAACTCTTGATCAACAGGTTCTGAACTTTCTTCACTGGGGAGACTCAATGATTCGACAAACCTTACAACGACACCTCGTCAAGAGAGGATAAGCATTTCTATATAAAAAAAAATCGATTCTTATCAAAATCTTAACAGTGCTGCAGGGAATCCCTAAGCAGATAAGGCAAGTCGACAGTCTTAACTTCAACTAAATTACAAAAATTTAGGCTATCAGTCTATCAGTCTATCTTGGATTTCTCAACTTGGGACAGATGCCGCATGCCAATGTTGGATCTTCAGTCTTGGAAATTCTCGAAACTAAGTGCATGGGTCTGTACCATACTACTTGCTGCCACTCTTTCGTGCCACTCACCACATTTTGTCAATATATACATCACACTGTGTAAACTCGACAAATGGGCTTATGGAAACAGACAACAAACAACTACAATCACGGCACCACCTTACACAAAACGAGTAGTGACCGCAGAAAAAGGCATGGTAGAGCCTTAGTGTGGTCGGATTTTTTTCAAATTTACAGGCAAGCCAAGCCAAGAGTTTCATCCTCCTATCACCTAGAGGATCGGAAACTTGAAGTGTACTTTATCCAGACATTCAGGCTCGAGGTAATCGCTAAAATACCCAAAAAGCATTCCAATCTGACTTAATGCAGATCAACAATCACACAACGGATGGCAGGTTGTCAGAAATATCCGATAACCTGCTTATTGTCTACTGAACACCCTGAAGGTGATTGACTTCCTTATCAGTTGGGGGTGTGGGCAGGGAAAATATTTCGGAGACATAATCCCTTGATTTTTTCTAATCTCTCAAGGGTAGAAACCGCCCTGGAGAACAGTTCGGGCCATAGCTTTAACTGATTATCTTGATAAGCTTCGAAATGAAGTTGGCCAGCATGTAGAGCTAGACTTGTGGTGGTGGTTGTGCTGTGTACATTGCTTTTTCGTTATAGTCTGTCTCATTTGCTCTTCAAATTTTTCGAACCTGTCCATGTGGTGTGTTATGCAACGTTACACCAAAGAGGTTTCCGGCCAAATTGGATATTTGCGAGAGCCAAGGCCACCCACAACACACCCACACACACAATACGGAACTTGTTGTAGCTACCAAGTCGCATATGGATGAGTTTTGGGCTATGTGTGGATGGGTAGAGTCTCTAAACAGTTGGGATTCGTGAGACTTTGGAAAGTGGATCCTGCGACTAGACAGCACCAGCAAAAAAAAGGTAAAGACCCATACACCACGCGCGACGGCCACATTAATATTGTGTATGTATGTAAGTGTTGTAAGTGTTAAAGCCAAACTAGGGTTTATCAGTGCAACCTACACGCAAAGAGATAGTTGGAGTTGATTCATAAGTAGGTGAGGATGGCGAGCAGTACTCAAACTTTACAGCCAACCGCGTATCAACAGTTGAAGTATCTTTTTCAGACAGATAATTATACACAGCTACATTCGATCTTGGATAACCTACAATCTCTGTTGAACAATAACAAGAAACTTAAAAATCAAATATATCAAGAGTGCGAGAAACTAAATCTACAGATACAGCTCCGGTATGATATTGAAAATGGATTGGGCCTGAAGGATGAAGATCAACGGGCTGCTGCAGCGGGCGAGAAGCAAGAGATGAGGATGATGAGCAGTTTACGATTTCCCAGCGAGATGGAGTTGCTAGAATCAAAATATCCCTACCATGAAGAGGCAAGTGGGAAAAGTCTATCACAAAAGCAGCTGAAATTGCTGAATTTGAGAAAGGAGAACTTTTACCTCAAGAAACTTGTTGTCGAGAAGAGAACATTCAATGAGGCTTCGTTGGATCTAATTGGCGAATATCAGGAGACGTTGTTGTTTATCATCAGTGAGCTTTACGCATTATTGAATGATCCATCGAGGATTGCTGATTACAAGCTCAAACAAACTCAATTACAAGCAAAGAGAAATGAGTTATATCATGCATTCAACGAGTACAATGGCAAGCTCGTCAACTTGTCTAAAATCAGTGATGTTCTTTTGAACGAATGACTAGCTGTTTAGAAGTATGTGCATTGAGTTACATCCATATCAATTCCGTAAACAACTTCAAATAAAAACTAAAAGGTGCAAATACAGACGCTTGTGGTACAAGTCATGATATTCCCCTACATTCTGAGGTTTGTTGAAAAGCTTAAAGAATGGTAAGATCCAAGAGGAGCAACGCTGGTTTAATTTTGTAATTATTTGACCATGTATTTTCAACGTATCAAATAACTCAATAAATGATTTTAACAAATCAGATATCAGAGTTGATATTAGTAGCAGATTTACTTTAAGAAAGACATCAAATGACTGCATAGTAAACTTAAAAGAAAGCTCTTCCAAGAAACGGATTTGTACTCAGATCAGTAAGTTCGAACTTTCAACATTCTGTGAAACTAAAGTGTGGATAGATTAGTCGAAAGAGGCTGTTCCATTTGAATGATTCACCTTCAACACTCTTTCTACGCCATTTCTCTGTTGAGCTGGTATCATTGAAACAAATGCTCCCAGCAAACAATTTCAAGCTCTCTTGCCGTAAGTCTTATTGACTCTTTTATCACAATGAAAGTTTCATGTTGGTATTTTCTTCTTCATAATGGTTTCGAAAAGCGCGATCACCTGGAAAAAAAAATTGATTCTTATCACCAATGTCAACACAAAATGAACAAAAGATATAGGATCAAGATTCATTCTTTCTTTCTCGAAAATAATAGCCTCTCTCATCCTTAGTGTCTTGAAACCATGCCGTCTCTTGCACTGATTTTTGAAAACATTGGCTTCGATGGTCCAAATGATGATTTGAACTTACCATTTATAATTGGACTATCATCTTCAATATCATTTATATTGATTGTATTGTTGGTGTTGACGATATACTATATTTGTTTTGCTGTTGACAATGACACACTTGATGGGGGGTTGCATACGCTACATATTCCAGAATCTTTCAACATCAATGAACATGACATTTTGGAAGAAGAATCACTATTTTTGGATAAGTTGAATCACGAGGATCAGGTTTACTACAAGTTATCTAAAAAATTTCAGAGGCTCAACAAACCAATATTAAAACCAATGGGAAGCGGTATTGATTTGAATGTAGAGCTTTTGATTAGAGATAGAGGAATCAACGTCTTCTATTTTGAGCAGTTCATGGATCAGATAGGGCCATTACTTGATAGCAATGACGATGATTCCAGTATCAATGAAAGTACAACACTTATTAATAATGGGTTAAGCAACACATACTACGGTTCTTTGGGTAATGTTAGGCAAAATATCCCATTTGTCATTGAAGATAAGACAGATATCACTTTTTTGACCAAGAATCCAGCATCGACAATTTTGAACTATCCTCTACCTGTTTCGAATAGACGCAACGACACAGTCTACTTTGAAACAAAGCTATTTGAATTTGACTCCACCACTACTAGATTAAGTATTGGTTTATCAACAAAGCCAAATCCAAACTTCAGATTACCTGGCGAATACTATTATTCGTTTGGATTGGACACTAATGGATTTTTGAAAATCAATAAGCCAATCACCAATGAAGAGATCTTTATTCCCGTTTTGACTCCAAAATTGATTCAAGGAGACGTCATTGGTATTGGCTTCAAGAGCATAAGTGGTACAGTATTTGTAACTCATAATGGTAAAAAGGTTGCCGATATCATTAGAAATTTGAAAACCGACTTATTCCCTTGTATCGGTTCTGTTGGTGGCCCTTCCAAAGTTCAAGTGAATTTGGGTCAATCAGGATTTGTTTTCATTGAAGCCAATGTCAAGAAATTAGGGTTTTGCGAGAGTAATAATGAAGGTTCGCTTGGTGCCCCACCTATTTACGGTAAGGTTATTAGAAAGAAATCCAAGGCAGAAACCTTCATTGACAGTAGCGATGGTTTGAAGACCCAAGGAAGCACCAGTAGTGAAAGCGATATAATTTTGGAAACTGGGGAAGCTTTACCTCCTCATTACCCAGACGAGGAAAATACGTTTTTTGGACCATCAGCATTGTTGAATAAAGCTGCATATAACAACCCATCCACCACTGTTCCATTGTTGTCTACTGACTCTCAAGCTTCACAAGTATTACCTTCAGGTCCTCCAAGTTATAGGTCTGAGTCTCCTTTGGCGAAAGATATTGGCAATTCATCGTCTGAAGAATCAACCTCATCAAAGAAAGCTGAATTGATTTTGAAGAACAAAAAAAAACAATTATTGAAGCAAAAAGAAATCCCCGATAACATTTTGAACTTAAATGAACGTGTTTACGAACACAATTCATCACAATTTGAAGTTAATAATAGTAAGACTACTGACAATGCAATTAACGATATTATAGGAACCGAAGACATTGCTGATTTGTTGACTGATGTCATCGAGGAAGACGAAGATGAAGAAGAAGATGAAGAAGAAGAAAGTGGCTCTGCTAGCCCAGCTCCAGTTTCGTCAGAGAAGAAGGATGTTAGTGAAAATTCTTCAAATTCACTGAACATCATTAATGATGCCTTTGACTCTTCTGAACTGACACCGTCGCCAGTACCTGAGGAAGGTAATGTTCACGGTGGATCTTCTAACACTTCTGGTAAGGTTGTAAAGAAGAAGACTGGTAATAATAAGAAGAAGGGTAAAAAGGGTAAAAAAGGTAAAAAGGGTAGGAAATGAGTGAAAATAAATTTCCAGTAAAATTAGGGGTTCAAGGCACAAACATCTAATTGTATACGTTGTGTGGTTTTGTAGCTTACCAAGCGAAACTTTTTTACACTTTTTGGTTGGTGATTGATTTGGTTGGTGTCGTTTTTACTAATAGTTTATTTTTTTCTAATATTTAATCCCAATTATCTGATGCGATATCATATTTTAGAAACTTATCACTTGCGAGGCAAAACAAATGCGAGAAGAAAGGAAGAGACCATTTACTACTATTATACGATAATTTATCTTGCTGTGGAATTCAGAAAGTACATCAGCCCCCATGACTTAGCTATAATTCAAATTGGGTCTCATAGAAAAGATGTACAATTCATTAGTCTGTTAAATATCAGATTCAATTACTAGTCTTGTGTCCTAATTAAATACTTATTGTACAAAAATATAGCAAAATGAAAAACAAACCCAAACTATCGCTTCTTATTTCCCTTCTTCTTATTCTTTTTGCTCTTGGCCCCCAGTTGCGTTTGCGAAACAGGTGTACTTTCAAGAGTGCCTTCATTTGCGCCAACTGCGGTAGTGTTGGCTGTTGGTGTTGTCAGAACAGGCACTTCTTGGTCTTCTTCAAACTCTTTATTTGCCATAAGACTACCGATACCTCTTTCGCTGTAGGAGTATGTTTCCAGTTTGAATGAATCGGAGGCAGACTTTTTGGTTTTGGTGAACTGAACTGATTTTGGTCCCAATGAGGTCAACAACCTTGAAAATTCTTTTGTCTTGTAGGTCTTGACCTTGAAACAAGTTCCGGTGGTTGGATCAAATGTCTTGATTGAAATGAAATTCTTGGTTATCTTCGAAGGTACTTTAACATCTTCAGTCTTTTTGGAATGTTTGCGAGTATATTTCTTCAAATTAGAACCATACGTTATGGATATGTGAGTTGATGTAGGTGCTGCTTCGTAGAGTCTCAACGACTTCTGAATGAACGAGTCAACTGAGTTCAATTCTGGCATTATTGATTTTTAACTAGCTAAATTCTGGTCTGTTTACTTGAATCTGAATATTTGATGATTGGAAAGAAGAACACTTTTCAAGTATCAGAATGGCCGAGATCGAAATGGCAGATGGTCAAATAGCTCGGGTCAGTAATGAATCAAGGGCTACAAGCTACATCGTAGAGCGTAGAGTTGTTGGTAATCACTTAAGGGAAACAGAGAGGTTGTAACGAAGAGTGGATCAAGAAAGCGATTTTCTACTTCCCGCTATGTAATTTTGAACCATCTGGACAACCTGAAGAATTCAACATTTTTGAAAAACACACAGCTGTTTTTGAACGAAAGAAATAGGTTTCAAGAGTTTTTCTCAGATTTCACTTGATCTTAGTGTTGTAGACCAATTGAACTGTTTGTTGATCAATAGTATTTTCCTCTGATGGTATTTACCCATTGACAATCTTTGAATGTAAATTTCAGCATAAAATCAGCTTTTGAATTTCCCAGTAGGTGAAGAATTTTGATAGATAGCCAACTTCCATCTCTTAAATCAGAGTGAGCCAAACTTCAGGCTTGCTACTGCACATATGGTAACAATAATGGAATAAGCAGTATTTCTCTATAAAACATAATTTCAAACTGAGTATGGATCTGATGACCCTCTTGAGAATTTTTTCCAAAAGCACTTTCTGTGACTTGAGCCACCTCTTCGCCTGTGTCGTCAGGGTGTGACCTCTTTTGTTGATAACATGATTTTGATTTATTCGCCAAGCTTTGCAAAATACAACGGTCTTAACTTCTTAGCCTATCGCTTGAATGTACACCTGATTGCAAATTGACTGTTTTGCTGGTGTTAAAGCTGCCTTGAACACACCTCAGCCCACTTTTCTAGCTAAGGGGTTTTGGAGTCGCCGCCGGAGGCAATGATGGATGGAGACAAGAGGACGACACAGCAAGACATCCTGTTTTCGTGATTTTTACTAGCCCAAAGTTGTAACTGTAAGTGGCTTTGCGTTTGGTTATTTGAATCAATTTTTGAAGTTACAGCAACAGAACTTGTGGAGTGTCAACATACAAAGAAGCAAGAAGCTCTGATTCCTACACCTTGACCTGCTACAATTTTTTTTTCGCCTACCTTACCGCTATCCGTTCCAGATATTATAACAACTTTATTTTGATATAGAAGGCCTATCCCCCTCCCCCATTTGAGCGTGGGAAATGATCCGATGGTGGAGAACGGGTTCTCATCTGGATTGGCTAATCAAGGTGATTTTCGATAGTGACTAGAGGTGCACCTGTACCTACAAAAACTTTGAGCGGTTTTCCCTTTTTCAGATGTCACTCCCTTCATGTATCTTATCAAAAAGAAATAAAGGCGAAGTAGGAGGTTGTAGTACAGTTAGGAAACGCCAGGCGATTGGAGAAAAAGGCTTCGTCCAATTAAGATGTATATAAAATCTACTGGTCATATAGTCTTTATATAGCATTCGAGGTTACTGGAATATTTTTGGGCGGCCTGGACCACTTCTGTCAGTTGCAGTTGGATTATTTGGTCGAGGGGGGTGGGAGACGACTTACTGTTACCTACAGTACCGGTAAATTAATCGTAGGAAAATTATGGACTTCATTTCAAAAAAGAGAATTAGGTCACCATATGAATTAGAAAAGAGTATTGAAGAAAAAAAAAAATAAGGGTCAAAAGTGTCAAGACTTGAAAACAGGCAAATTACAATCATTTCAATTGAGAAGCCAAGTTGTAGATTTCATCAGCCTTGACTATTCTAACAGTCCCATCAGGTGAGCTCTTGATATCCTGCAAAGCTTTGAGTGCGACTCCGGCAACTTCTTCACCGGTGACTGGATAAACCAGACTTGCCAAAGGAGTACCTTTAAGCCAAACACCAATCTTTGCCAAAAGTGTATTACCTAAACCCTTTGGCTTTTCTCTTTGGCCCAACAAAACACCTGGTTGCAAAATGATAGTTTTGTTGAACTTCAATGCAATCACTGCGTCATCCAATTCACCTTTCATCTTCAAGTATGAGAACATGGAGTCACTGGATGCACCAGTGGAAGAGATCAATAGATACGTGGAGACTCCAAGCTCATTCTTTGCGATCGTTGCTAGCTCCAAATTGAGATCGTGATCAATCTTGCGGCGGTTTTCAGCAGTACCAACTTCAAGTATAGTCGAACCCAATGCCGAAATGAAAGTGTCAATTTTGGAGTCTTTCAACTGGTCTAGCTTTGCCAGCCAATTTGCTGAATCTTTCTCAATGATCTGTTCGACGTTTGCCGGTTGGTTTTGGCCTGAAAAACCTGAAACTTCTCTTCTGGCTAATGAAATAACCTTACCTATTTCTGCAGAGTTCACCAAACCAGAAAAAATGTGCTTACCAACTAAACCAGTGGAGCCAATGACTAACGTGTTTGGACCTGTCATACTTAATATTGATGTTACTTTTGTGATTACGCAATTGAAACTCTCTCAAAGATGTTTAATATCAGGCATCAACGGATTTTGCATTAAGATTTTGCCTCCGCAACATAGAGGAACCTTTCTACTGATTGGATTTTCTTTACACAAAAAAACAAGATTTGCACCAAACAATACTTACAGACACTACAAGAACATTATTTGGGTTGAAAAGAACACTGCTAGTCTACACTGTTCAGATTGAAGGCCTTCAAACGTTGATACTCAACTATTCGAGGAGTTAGACTGATTTTCTATGTGAATAAAGGTTACCCGGCGCAGAGTTTCCCTCAAACGTTTTTCTCAACTAGTACTCAAAAACAAATGATATAGAGATCCAAATATCATTCAATAACCATATATAATATTGATATACGGATCCAGTTGAAGCCATAGACCAAAAGAAACAAGTTAATCATGTCTCAGTCCCTCAACGGCTTGCTGCAAGGGCAAAATAAACTCCCATCATCACATACGCTATGGTCTCCATCAGATACCGTGAAAGATGTCGCCGAAGCGCTTGGGTTGTCGTCATTGAACGATGACGTCTCTAAAAACCTTGCGATGGATGTGGAGTATAGGATGCACGAGATATTGGAACAGGCATCGAAGTTTATGAGACATTCGAAGAGAAAGACATTAACGACTCAAGATATTGACAAGGCAATGAAGGTGTTGAATTTGGAACCACTTTACGGGTATGATGTTTCCAAGCCGTTGACTTTCAAGGAGGCTATAGCTGGTGCCGGCTCAAACTTGTACTACATTGATGATGACGAGGTTGATTTGGAGAAATTGATCAACCAGCCTCTACCAAAAGTCCCAAGATATACCTCTTTCACTGCTCATTGGTTGAGTATCGAGGGAGTTCAACCAGCAATTCCTCAGAATCCTCCCTTAAGCGATATAAGACAAATTGCCCCATTTATGAGAGGTAGCATGCAAAATATGTTGACCTTGAATAGTGATTCCGCTTCGAACTCATCGCAACCACAACAGCAACAACCAAATATGAACTTGTTGAGTTCACAGAGCAACCAGCAACAACAGCAGTCACAGAAGAGACAGAAAAAGGACATAGAGGTCAAGCCATTGGTCAAGCACGTTTTATCAAAAGAGTTGCAGCTATATTTTGACAAAGTTATAGAGGCACTTTTACTGCCAAATCCTGATGAAGACGAAAATATTGAACACTTGAAACTAGCTGCTTTGACATCAATCAAGTCAGATCCTGGTTTACATCAATTGGTTCCATATTTCATTCAGTTCGTTGCAGAAACAATAACCAATAATTTGAAGAACTTGTCGATATTGTTCACAATGCTTGAAGTTATTTCATCATTGTTGATGAATCAGACGATTTTTTTGGAACCATATATTCATGCTTTGATGCCATGCATATTGACATTGTTATTGGCTAAGAATATTGGTGATCCATTGAAACCAACAGATGAACATTTTGTTACCAGAGACTTTGCCGCTTCTCTATTGGAACACATTATCAAGAAGTATGGATCATCCTACTCTACATTGAAACCAAGAATTACACGTACTTTACTCAGGGCGTTCTTGGACACCTCAAAGCCAATTGGAACACAGTACGGTTCTATTATTGGGTTGAAGGCTCTAGGAGACGAAGTTATAAGGATTGTAATGTTGGGCAATTTGAAAAATTGGTCAAGAATAATGTTGTCAAACGAACACATAGATGGTAACCAAGAAGAAAATGGAGGAGATGAAGAAGAAGAGAAGTTGAAGAACAGGCTGGTTTTGATCGAGGGAATTTTAAACTGTTTGAGGGAATTGAAAGAAGAAAAGAAGGATGTCACCGAGGCTGATGGTGATGAGAAAAAGGAAGTTGACCAAGATCTCAGGACAAAGTTGATTGCCAGGGTTGGTGAGGTAATAGCTGATGAAATTATTAAACAAGATGATGGGTTTAATATTGCTAAGGGTATCTTTTTTGGGGATGTTTGATCCTTTTATGGCGGCTCAATATCTTCAGATTTAATTTCAAGCATACAGTATATTTACTACCACTCTGATGCATAACTAGACAAAATAATGAAGGATAAATAAAGAAAACACATGTTATAACTTGACCAGTTTATAGTAAGCGTCCAACTCACTTCCGCCCTGAACCAATATACAGTTCCCATTGTAGATGATTGCATCACTTAGATTTAGACTCCTGGCAAGCTCAACTACATCTTGATCGTAGCTTCCAGGTTGAAACCATACTGAGTTCAAAATCTCTCTGAAGTTGTCAATTTTTGAGATCTCCACGAGAGTACTATAACTGACCGACGGAGGTGTCACGATGGATACACTCAAATGCTCGTAGGCACCTTCGACGATTTCCTTCTTCACTAGCTCCGTAGTCGACGAGAAGGGTTTCAAAGATAGAATCTCGCTCTTTGAGTTGGGGTTTATGGGCGAAACAGGAAGATCATGGTCTACATACCATTTCAAGATTTTAAACCCAAACTTTGTGGCATTCGACGATGCCCCGACAACTGCAAACTTCGTAGACTTTGGATTCTTGAAGAAATTCGAGATCTTTGACATAGTTACAGACCTTTGTACGATGTCGTTTGAAGCAAATGAAGTACCAGAGGCAATAGTGGTAGTGCAACAACTTTATATTTCTCACTAATCAAGTTGATGTTGAAATTCAAAATCGGCCGGTTGTAAGGAGTGCTCGAAGGAAAATGATTTGCAAGAAAACTTATCTTTATATATGTAAATGTAGTATATACCAGTGAAAACAAAAGCGGTGTAATCAATCATTCACATATATATATCAAGTACAGTCATCAGTGAGATACATTACTTCACCAGTGTAGGTTTCTATTTTTTTGTTATTGTTGTTTGAGGCACTGTGCGAAGTAATCAAGAGAACAAGGAAAAAAAAAGTGGTACTCAAATCAAATCAAATCAGATCGAAGGTTCATAGACTCAAGTATTTATGAATAAGAATAGTGAAAGTAAAAATAATATTAATAATAAGCATGTCACCTCCAATAGTTGAATTTTTGATCCTTGATCAAAATGAGTCTGAGTATGCATCAGTCATAAAGTTGCATTTCACCAGGTGCCTAGGAAACGATATATCGTTTCTACACAAGCATTACAAATCAGCCAAAGATTTGATCATCCATCTCACAATGAAAAACAAATACCCGAACTCGCTCAACTCGTTAAACACATCAGAGATCGAACTCAATCATCCTATCTATCTTTTCATCAACACCACCAACTACCAACCTCTGAAAGATGAAAAGCTCAACTCATTAACAATACAGGAGCTAGAAGCTTTGATCAACGAGTTCTTTCATCACTTGAACATTCATGTTCACAAGTACGCATCACAGGCTGAGCTCAACTTGCCTTCAGATGCGGAAATACGAAGCTCACAGGAGTTAATGCTGGCAAGGTTCAACAGAGTTTTATCATGGGTCGAATTGCAAGATTCAGCCAAACTGAAAGAATCCAATATCAGCTCAATGACGTACGATTTGGGGGTTGGTGCCACACCAAGATTTGCTGAGTTGTTGATCGGTGATATTGACCATTTGCAATTATTGTCCCTCGAGCACGATAAAGAGCACTACTTGAGGTTGATTCATGACTGGGGATTCAAATCGCATTCTTTATCTTATGATGAGTTGTTATATAGCGCTTCATGTATGATCCAGATTGCAGCAAAGAATTGCGATGACGACTTTGGATTCACAGATGGAAGAAGATTGTATGCTTTCTTATTCAATGTAAGAGACAACTACAGAATGGGAAATCC